>CM054148.1:49233478-49268478 GCA_028751875.1 Rapana venosa | reverse complement strand
TCTCTCTCTCTGCCCCCCCCCCTCTCTCTCTCTCTGTCCCCCCCCCCCTCTCTCTCTGTCCCCCCTCCCCCTCTCTCTGCCCCCCTCTCTCTCTCTCTGTCCCCCCCGCTCTCTCTCTGTCCCCCCTCTCTCTCTCTCTGCCCCCCCTCTCTCACTCTCTCTCTCACTCTCACTCTCAGCACCTCTCTCTCTTAATTTCTTTTCCACTATCGATGTAAGTTAAGTGGAAAAAGGAGGGTTACGGAAACGTGAACATACTCAGAATATGTCCCCGAAGTCGGAATGCAGCTATCTTCATGGTGGGGCAACAACGGTCACATACGCAAAAATCTCATCATTGGTGAACCTCGGAGATATAGCCCAGAAACAAAAAAATCAACAACAAAAACGGAAGGGGGGGGGGGGGGGGGGGGAGGAAAAGACTACCCAAAGCACAAGACTAGAAAGTTCTTCTTCTGATAGTCCACAAAAGCTGCCAGTGAAAAAACAGAAAAGCGGAAGAAAATAATTACATGACCCTTCGCGACGAAATGAGTCGCATTGCACGTACTCTACTTTTCTACCTAGGAATTATTTTATGCACTTGGGGGGTCAGATTGTCTATTTTGAGATGTTGATTGATTATAAAGCTATAAGCTGTCTTCTATCTTGTACTGGGGACGGGATAGCCTAGTGGTTAGAACATTGCGCTCGCAATCTGACGACCCGGGTTCGATTCCCGTTCAAGGGGGGTATTTTCCCCTGGAGTTAAAACTTCAGTGCAGACTCCACTCTCCCCAAAAGTCTTTCGGATGAGACTATAAACCGAGGCCCCCGTGCGCGAACGCACGCAGAACATCTTGCGCACGTGTTAAATCCTGCTCCGCTTTTCGTAAGAGTAGGCCATTGTGTGCCGGTGGGAACAGATGACAATTTGCAAAACCGCACACACACACGGGGACTGGATGTAAAAAAAGTACATAAGTGCTTATTCCATTATCCTCGATATAAAAGAATAAAATGAAATGAATAAATAAAAATAAAATAAGGTATTCAGGCGGATGTTCCTTTCCTTTTGCTTTAAAAATGCGTTTAAAAACCACCCAAGTCCTCATTCGGACCACCTGAGTGTTATTATACAAAATTCTCTTTTTTTAATTTTCTGGTGTCTAACATTTGGACGAGGCGCTTTTGCAGACTCCTTGGTATCTTATGCAGAGATCACATCACTAATGAGGAAGTGAAGGCCAGAATTCAAAACGTCATCGAACCATATGAAGACCTCTTAACTTCAGTGAAAAGACGCAAACTTAAGTGGTACGGGTACGTCTCACGAACATCTGGAATGGCCAAGACTGTCCTACAGGGAACAGTACAAGGAGGGAGACGAAGAGGCAGACAGAGAAAACGATAGGAAGACAACATCAGAGAGTGGACTGGCCTAGAGTGGAACGATTCGCTACGGAAAGCAGAGGAGCGCGGGAAATGGAGGAAGCTGGTTGCAAAATCTTGTGGCACGGCCTACGAGATAAGGGGAAGGTGAAGTGAAGAAGTCTAGCATTTCAATTTGTACTAACTTTTGATATGATTGTCCGATTTTCAATCTTTCTTTAGATTGAATAGCCTTTTCCATGACATATCAATCATGTTAACAGTGGAAAATTAACTTCTGGTGCAAAGTGACTCATTAAGTATGGTCAGTCACATACTTACACGTAATACATGTGAAAACAACAGAATAAAACACACTGGTTACTCTTTGCGCTTGGGGGGTCCTTTACAAAAAGATGAGAAGGAGGTGACAGAGTGTATGCCGAGGGGCAAGTGGTCAGTCCTAGCTGGACGATAGCCCTGACATTGCCGGCCACTTCAGATGTTGACCTTGCTAGGTAAGACAAGTGGATACCGACCAAAGTGGCCTCTTACTGGGATCCGAGAACTGCTCCAGTTCTCCTTTCTGACCCCGTGATAAATATAGCGATGATGAATTAGGAGTGAGAAAAAAATCTGTCTATCTGTCTGTCTATCTGTTTATCTGTCTATCTGTCTATCTGTCTATCTATCTATCTATCTATCTATCTATCTGTCTATCTATCTATCTATCTATCTATCTATCTATCTATCTATCTGTCTGTCTGTCTGTCTATCAATCTGTCTGTCTATCTGTCTATCTGTTTATCCATCTATCTGGCTATCTATCTGTCTGTCTGTCTATTTATCTATCTGTCTGTCTATCTATCTATCTATCTATCTGTCTATCTGTCTATCTCTCGATATATCTATCTATCTATATGTCTATCTATTTATCTGTATGTCTATCTATTTATCTATTTGTCTTTCTATCTGCCTATCTATCTATCTATCTATCTATCTATCTATCTATCTATCTATCTATCTATCTATCTATCTATCTGTATGTCTATCTGTATGTCTATCTGTCTGTCTATCTATCTATCTATCTATCTATCTATCCATCCACTCTCTCTCTCTCTCTATCTCTCTCTCTCTCTCTCTTTCTATTTCTCGCTCTCTCTCTCTCTAACTCAATCGCCCCCATACAAGCTATGTATTTTATTTAGTGATCGGTTCTACTAACAAAAAAAAATAAGAACCAAGAAAAAACCCAACAACAACACACAGTAATGAGTAACTAGGGACACCACCAATAAACCAGCCAACCAAACAAACAAGAAACAAAAACCAACCAACAAACAAGAAGCAAGAAGCAACCAACAAACAAAAACACCGAAATGAACAACAATGAAAAACAGCTGACTGCTATATTCTGACTTTAATCAGCAGGGGAGCCTGTCAGTATAAATAGCATCCCCACTTTCTGGAAATTCTGCGCTAGGAATTCCCTCTTTTCTTTCCCTCTCTTGCTTTCTGCATTCTTCCTGTTTGTCCCGTCACCTCCTTTTTGTCTGTTTTCTGCCTTTTGGGTCAATTCTTCTGCCCCTTTTTTCGCCCACAGAGAAGACTTAAAAGATAACAGTTCTCTCCCACCCCGGGCCCCGAAGTCCGATGCGCTAGGCCTGACTTGTCAGGCGCTTAACGGCAGCACAGCTCAGTTTCGCTCATATGGCAGACAAACAATAGTTGCTGTCTGAGCGCTCAAGAAGAACGAACGAATCAACAGGACAGATTCAGAACACAGAAGGCCTATTGCTGCACATGGCATATCGATTGATTGAAATATTTAAAAAAACAGAATGCTGGGCTTATGGATAATGTCTGGCAGGGAACTGTCCGTAACGCGGCAACCACCACCGATGCTTTTCAGCATTTTGACAGACGGACGTTATAGCCGGTGGTTAAGACCGTTCGACTTCAACCCCATGGATCCATGAAATCGTGGGTTCGAATCTCGGTGAAGGCGTGTGGTGAATCAAAGGTGGGGATTTTGACGATCTCCCAGGTCATCTTTAAGTGCAGACCTGCCAGTGCCTGAATTCCTTTCGTGTCTCTGCGCATGCTACATAGATCTTTTCACGCTATAGAAATTATAGAATTTTTTTCAAACTGTATAGATTTTTTCAAATTATACAGATCTTTCCATCTTACATAGATATATTTAAACTATATACAATTATATCTATTCCCACTATGTAGATCTTTTTGAACTACATTGGTCTTTTTTGCACTATATAGATCATTTCAAACTTTATAGATCTGTTCACACTACAGGAAGATCTTTTCACACTGTGGCGATCTTTTTCTTAACTATATATAGATCCTTTCATGTAGACCCTTTCACACAAGACCCTTTCAAACTATGTAGATCTATTTACACTAGATAGATCTTTTCAAATTGTATCGATCATTCCAAACTGTATGGACCATTCCACACCATATCCACCATTCCAAACTACATAGGTCTTTTCAAACCATAGAAATATTTCAAATTGCATAGATCATTATAGACCCCTTTAAACTGACTATATTTTTTCAAACTTCATAGATCTTTTCAAATTATGTAGATCCTTTATATAGACCACTTCAAACTGGCTATATTTTTTCAAACTATATCATCATCATCATCATCATCATCATCATCATCATCATCATCATCATCATCAATGCCTTTGTGCCTTATTGGCACGTAGGGCAGCAACAAATGTTCTCCACTCCTGTCTGTCCTGGGCCAGCTTCTGAATGGTTCCCCAGGTATGTTGGAAGGTCTTCAGCTCTGTTTCGACAGTCCGACGCCAAGTGTTCTTGGGGCGTCCTCGTTTGCGTTTTCCCTCTGGTGTCCAGTGGAGGGCTGTTCGGGCGATTTTCTCTGTTCCCGACGGCAGATATGCCCTATACAACTCCATCGCCTATGCATGATGATGATGTTCATGCTTTCCTGGTTACAACTATATAGATCTTTTCAAATTATGTAGGCCGTTTAACATTGTATGGACCATTTCTAAAATGTGGAGACCTTTTTTACACTTTCACACTATATCGACCTTTTCAAACTACGCAGATATTTTTTCACACTATATTGATATTTTCACACAATATGGACACTTTCAATCTGTATAGATTTTTTTTCAAAGTGTATAGATCTTTTCAAACTAGCGTTGACCAATTGATTGCTCAACCCTAAGTGATCTCCCTTCTCTGGTTTTCTATGCTGAAGTTTCTTTTGTGCCTTGACTTCCGGTTTTTATGTGTTTCTTTTTACTGCCCTTCTGTGTTAGACTTTTTTCACACAAAGACTTCCGGCCTTTTCTTTTCTTTCTTTTTTCCCAACTTTACAATCTGCTGTTGCACTAAATGACACCATTGTCTGTTTCCATGAAGGTGGCTCTCAATAATTTATTACGCATAAAGTCTTTTTTTTTTTTAAATCTCAAGGTGGTTTGAATGCCGTTTATTTCACGGTTGAAGAGGTGGCAGCAAGCCTTGGTGTATGCAGGGATATTGCACCATAAGTAGAGTCGAGTTATGGAGAGAATCTTGAAAGCAGGTGCAGGTTATTTTGCTTAATATGAGGTGGGCTTAGAAATTAGGTGTTGCTTTTTTCGGCTGTTTATGGAAAGAAGCTTGTATTGATCTTCTGATCGTAATTGTCAATTCAGACAGGGCGCACACGTGCGCGTGTAAACACACACACACACACACACATGCGAGCGCGCGGGCACACACACACATACACACATACACACATTTTATTATTATGGGTCGTTTAATACTGTAGTTAGGTAGTATTGATCCATTTTTTGTTCCTAGATAGATGGCTTGATGAAATGCATCGTTTATTCAATGTACCGTCTGGAAATTAAAAAAAAATGATTTGACCTACTTGAAATCACACACATACACATACACACACGCACGCACGCACACGCACACGCGCGCGCACACACACAAACACATGCTTTATGAAAAAAGCAAATATTTTGTGTTTTCACTGTAACATCTGGGACTAAACATTGGACTTGACTTCACACACGCACACACACACACACACACACACACACACACCACACACCGCGCACACACACACACACACCACCACCACCACAACCACAACACAACACAACACACTGACACGCAGATTAATCAACCCCCAATCAATGAGAGAGGAGGGGAGAGAGAGAGAGAAAAAAGAGAGAGAGAGGGAGACTATTTTCTGTCTATGGCATAACAGCTCTTTAGACAAATGAGGGTAATTATCACAAAATCAAAAGTGCAAGAATAGAGAATATTATCCAGAGACAGAGAGACAGAGACAGAGAGAGACAGAAACAGAGAGAGACAGAGAGAGCTCAGAAACAGGAGGGACGGAAGAAACAAAGACAGAGACAGATCGAAAACTGATTCCGTTAAGAAAGCTGCCGGACCAAAGCCCTGCTAATGACCACGTGTATAATGACTGATTGATGTCCACATCATTGATCTCAGTCAGTCAGGATGCAGGCATAAAGGCAGGCGGGCAGGCAGGCAGGCAGACAGGCAGGCAGGCAGACAGGCAGGCAGGGATGCAGGCATGCAGGCTGGCAGGCAGAAAGCGTTCCCTCAGGCTCTGTGTTGACTGAAGAGTGGCAACATCAAGGCTTTCTTCTTCTTTGCATTCTTCTTCTTTGCATTTTTCTTCTTCTTTGCATTCTTATTCTTCTTTGCATTTTTCTTCTTTGCATTCTTCTGTGCATTCTTCTTCTTCTTCTGTACATTCTTCTTCTTCTTCTGCTATGCATTCTTCTGTGCATTCTTCTTCTTTTGTGCATTCTGTGCATTCTTCTTCTTCTTCTTCTTCTTCTTCTTCTTCTTCTTCTTCTTCTTCTTCTTCTTCTTCTTCTTCTTCTTCTTCTTTCTTCTTCTTCTTCTTCTTCTGTGCATTCTTCTTCTTCTTCTTAGCCTTTTTCTGTGTATTCTTCTTCGTCTTCTACCTCTTATTCTTCTTTGCATCCCTCTTTGCATTCTTATTCTTATTCTTCTTCTTTGCATTCTTCTTCTTCGCAATTCTTCTTTGCAATTCTTTTTCGCAATTCTTCTTCTTCTTCTTGTTCTTGTTCTTCTTGTTCTTCTTGTTCTTCTTGTTCTTGTTCTTCTTCTTCTTCTTCTTCTTCTTCTTCTTCTTCTTCTTCTTCTTCTTCTCTTTCCTCTTCTTCTTTGCATTCTTCTTCTTTCTTTCTTTCTTTCTTTCTTTATCAAACGCTCAAAACGGCAACTATTGTTGTTTGGCGTATGCATGAGTCAAAATGCTTTATGCTACCGTTAAGCGCCTGACAAATCAGGCCTGGGGAAGAAAACTGTAATCTCAACAAAAAAAATTCTATAAAATGAAAGACAGCAGATGGAAGCAAGAAGGCAAGAGAATAAGACGAGAAGTAGGTGGTTACAGGAAGAAACAGAAATACAGCACACAGCAGCAACAAAGAGAGGGAGGGATAGAAAAGAGGGGATTTCTGACACAGAATGTCCAGAATGTGCTATTTATACTGACAGGTTCCCGGCATGCCCTCATTAGGGGGACGGGATAGCCTAGTGGTTAGAACATTGCACTCGCAATCTGACGACCCGGGTTCGATTCCCGTTCAAGGGGGATATTTTCCTCTGAAAAACATCAGTGCCGACTCCACTCTCCCCCAAAAGTCCTTCGGATGAGACTATAAACCGAGGCCCCGTGTGCGAACGCATGCAGAACATCTTGCTCACACGTTAAAACCCGTTACGCTTTTCGTAAGAGTAGGCCATCGTGTGCCGGTGGGAACAGATGACAGAATTAACAAAACCGCATACACACGGGGACTGGATGTAAAAAAAAGTACATATTAAGTGCTTATTCCATTATCCTCGATATAAAAGATTAGCATAAAAATAAAATATATATAAAAAATGGGGGGGGGGGGGGGGGGGGGTTGAGGAGGAGAGAGAAGAGGGGATTTCTGGCACAGAAGGTCCAAAAGGTGGGAGAAATGGCTATTTATACTGACAGGTTCCCTCCCCTGGCATCCCCACATGGGAGGGGGGTGGCGTGGCAGGGGGTGGGGGGTGGGGGGTGGGGGGGGGGGGTGAAGAAGGGACATGATGGCTGTCAGGGCTGAAGGAAGGAAGATGCCTCTCAGCCAGAAGGAAGAGACTTGCTCCAGGCTGTCTGTATGGCCTTCTTGACTAGGCTGACCTACAATACATCACCGTCAGCTCCGTGTGTGTGTGTGTGTGTGGGTGTGTGTGTGTGTGTGGGGTGGGGGTGGGGGTAGGTGTGTGTGTGTGTGGGGGGGGGGGGTGTAGGGGTGTGTGTGTATGTGGGGGGGGGGGGGGGGTGTAGGTGTGTGTGTATGTGGGGGGGGGGGGTTGCAGGTGTGTGTGGGGGGTGGGTGTGGGTGTGTGTGTTTGTGTGGGTAGGTGTGTGTGTTTGTGTGGGTAGGTGTGTGTGTTTGTGTGGGTAGGTGTGTGGTTTGTGTGGGTGTGTGTGTGTGTGTTTGTGTGGGTAGGTGTGTGTGTTTGTGTGGGTAGGTGTGTGTTGTGTGGGTGGGTGTGGGTGTGTGTGTATGTGGGGGGGTATTGCAGGTGTGCGTGGGGGGTGTAGGTGTGTGTGTATGTGGGGGGGGGGGGGTTGCAGTGTTGGGGGGTGGGGGTGGGTGTGGGTGTGTGTGTTTGTGTGGGTAGGTGTGTGTGTGGGGGTGGGGGTTGTGTGTGTAGGTGTGTGTGTAGGTGTGTGTGTGGTGGTGGGGGGTGGGAGTGGGGGTGTGTGTGTTTGTGTGTAGGTGTGTGTGTGTAGGTGTGTGTGTAGGTGTAAGTGTAGGTGTGTGTGTGTGTGGGTGTGTGTGGGGGTGTTTGTGTGTAGGTGTAGGTGGGTTCGTGTGTGTGTAGGTTTTATTTATTTATTTTGTTTTATTCTTTTATATCGAGGATAATGGATAAGCACTCATGTGCTTTTTTACATCCAGTCCGGTGTATGCGGTTTTGTGAACTTCTCATCATCTGTTCCACCGTCACAATGGCCTACTCTTCCGAAAAGCGGAACAGGATTTAACGTTGTGCGCAGATGTTCGCGTGTGTTCATGTGTGTGTGTGTGTATTGTGTGTGTGTGGTGTGTGTGTGTGTGTGTGTGTGTTGGTGTATGTGTGTGAGTGTGTGGTGTGTGTGTGTGTATGTGTGTGTAAGTGTGCTGTGTGTAGGGTATGTGGTATAAAAAAAGAGTACTAGGCATGTTTTGTGCTCTTCTTCATTCATATAATATACAGATACATAGATGTCTGGAAACAGGGAGCAAGCAGGCGTTAACCAAGTCGTGTCCTAACTGATGGCAGTATAATATATATACAGTCTTTGCATGATGACTTGAGGGGTATACATTGGTGGTGGTGAGAAGAAAAAAATGTCAAACATTACTTGGATCTGGGTAATGGGTAAACCTGCTGTGCTTTCTTTTTTGCGACGTTTACATTCCCCAGCCCACCAATGTGTTGTTGTATAGTGCCTCAAGGCCGAAGTACAATACAACTTTTTAGTGCTCACTCTCTCTCTCTCCTTTCGCTTTCTCTCTCTCTCTCTCTCTCTCTCTCTCTCTCTCTCTCTCTCTCTCTCTCTCTCTCTCCTCTCTCTCTTCTCTCTCTCTTTCTCTCTCATCTATCTATCTATCTATCTATCAATGGTAAGGGTACATAGCCTATGCTGAATAAACCATTTCGAGTTCGAGTTCGATTTCTCTCTTGTCTATCTATCTCTCGCTTTCTCTCTCTATCTCTCTTTGCTTTCTCCTCTCTCTCTCTCTCTCTCTCTCTCTCTCTCTCTCTCTCTCTCTCTCTCTCTCTCTCTCTCTCTCGCTATTTCTCTTGCTTTCTCCCCTACCTCCCCCCCCCTCTCTCTATCTCTCGCTTTCTCTCCCTTTCTCGCTTTCTCTCTCTCTTGCTTTCTCTCTCTCTCTCTCTCTCTCTCTCTCTCCTTTCTCTCTCTTCTCGCTTCTCTCTCTCTCTCTCGCTTTCTCTCTCTCTCTCTCTCTCTCTCTCTCTCTCTCTCTCTCTCTCTCTCTCTCTCTCTCTCTCTCTCTCTCCCTCTCCTCTCTCCCTCCTCTCCCTTTTCCTTTCTTGTCTTTCTGCCCAATCTCCTATCATTTCCAGAACTTTCTCCAAGACACACAAAAAATAAACTAACATTAACCGTTCTCTTTTGAAAACACACACACACACACACACACACACACACACACACACACACACACCTACCCTCTACTCATACACATCACACATAAATCGATCTCAACCTTTGAACGATGTCTTTCCCCCCCCCCCCCTATCCTCGCTCTCCTTCCCCCTCCCCACCCCCCCCCCCCCCCCACCCCCAACCCCACCCCACCCCCACCCCTACCCCCCACCCCTCTTCAGACACAACACCCATGACCCCTTCCTTTCGTTGCAGACGTAGCATGCTTGAATCTCCTCTCTTGGTGGCATGTCAACTGTGCACCTGACTTTAGGCACGTCATCTCCTTTCTGGCTTGTGCATTGATGCTGTCTACGACTTCCTTTGTTGTCGTCATCGTCCTTTTACTTGCTGCATTAAAGTGCACGGTTGTGCTGTTGCTTCGATTTGTTTTGTTATTGTTGTTGTTGGGTTTTTAAAAAATCTCCTCCTGCTGCATAAAAGCGTCATTGTTTTTTTGTTTGCTGTTGTTCCTGTTGTTGTTATTGTTCTTGTTGTTGTTAAGAGACTATTTAAAGACATTGCCAATGTTTATTATGCCAATAATGTGTTCTTCTGAGCTGCCGCCATGTTTTCGTCTTTATTCTTGTTCAGAATATTATGTATAAAACTGTGTAGGCTTCGGAATTACCTGTCATTCAGGACACATACTTTTCGGCTGTTCTTATTGTTATGGTTACAATTATCATCATGATTATGGTTATGATTATGATGATTGTGATAAGTGTTGAGGCCGCTTCGAAAAAAAATGACAGAAGAAAGAAGAAAGAAAAGAAAAGAAAGAATGGTAAAGAATGAAAGAAAAAGGAAAGAAAGAAAGAAAGAAAAAAGAAAGAAAGAAAGAACATGAAGAGAAAAGAAAGAAAGGGAAGGAACAGAGACAGAGAAACCTTTAATAGCAAAACTTAAAGCAAGCGCAAAACCAAGCAAGGCAAACTCTGTTAACATTACCACCACACCACCACACTACCACCACCACCACACCATCACCATCTTTATCACCACCACACCATTGCCTTTACCACAACCATCACCACCACCACCTTCACCTTCATCAATACCAACAGCAACAACAACAACCCGACAAAACCCACACCACCAACAACAACAAGAGTCAAGTGTAATAGAAGCAGTAAACAGGATTACAAAAGGATACGATCACGGAAGAGTATGGGTTTGATGATCCATTCGGCTGCTTCTTAGAAGAAAATGAATATAGATAGGTCTTATCTTTCGAAGAGGAAATATAAAAAGAGAAGAAAGAAAAGGTGCAATAAAGAGTGTGTCTGTTTTTGTGTATGCGAAGGTGTGTGTTGTGTGGTGTGTGCGTGGTGTTGTGTGGTGTGTGTGTGTGTGTGTGTATGTGTGTGTGGGTGTGTGTGTGTGTTTGTGTGTGTGGTGTGTTGTGATGTGTGTGTTGGCGTGGTTGTGTGTGTGTGTGCGCGCGCGCGCGTGTGTCTTCGAATTAATTATTTACTCAAGTGATATTAACGAGTGTGTGTTTTGTGTGGCGCGCGCGACGCGCGTATGTGTGAGAGTGCGTGGTACTGTGTGGTGTCTGTGTGTACATGCGTGCACAGGGATGAAAACATTTCAACATGACCAATAACTTTTTCATATTTGATCCTTTTTATCCCTGATTACCAAAGTGTCATTTCGGATCGGTTGGTGTTATTGGTAATGGACCATGCTCAGATAGCAAATAGTCCGGATTGACGTTTTTGTGGTGGTTTAATGCCGTTTTGAAGAGGAATTGCCAAAGAGAAGAGAGAAGAGAGATTGGGAAGAAGAGAGAAGAAGAAGGAAGGAAGAAGAAGAGAAGAAGAAGGAGGAGGAGAGAGAGAGAGAAGAGGAGAGGAGGAGGAGGAGGAAGAAAGAGAAGGAAGAGGAGGGAAGAGAGAAGAGGAGGAAGAGAAGGAGAGAGAGGAGAAGAAGAGAAGAATGCAAGGAAGAAAAAGAATGAAGAGAAGAGAAAGAAGAAGAAGAAGAAGGAAGAAAAAGAAGAAGAAGAAGAAGAAGAAGAAGAAGAAGAAGAGAAGAAGAAGAAGAAGAAGAAGAAGAAGAGAAGAAGAAAAAGAAAAGGAAAAACAAGAACAAGAACAAGAACAAGAAAACGAAGAAGAATGCAAAGAGAAAGAAGACACTTAAGTCTTCAATCACTTCCACTATATAGAGCACACTGTATATATATATTTTTTTTTTACACTTTCACTTCCAGGCTACAGAATCAGTCAATATCAGTCAATGATTTTCTTGATCCACCGGCTCAATTTTTGTTTCTTTTTTTTCTGTGGGTTGTGAAAGGCAGAACGGTGTGTGCATGCGTTGAATGTTGAATAGCTGGGACAGGGAATGCAACAAACGGTCGGTCTCGGCTTTGCATTGCAAAGAGATCACGATGCGGTGCGTGCAATAGCCTCATGACAGCAATCTCTCCACAGGCTTCCTGCTTTCTTTTCTTGCTTTCCTTTTCTTTTGTAAGGGAGTGGAGGCGGAGGTTCGGGGGTTGGCAGGGTGAAGGGGGGGGGGGGGGGGGTGGGGGGGACGGGGGGAGAGTGTTTTCCTTTTCTTTTTCTTTCCTTGATCCCCTTGTAGCGTGCGCAGAAACGCGCACAGACATGTTCATGCAAGCACACACACCAAGGAAAATCATGCATGATGCATGCACCCGCGCGCGCTCTCACGCACGAGCGTAGGCGCGCGTGCACACCAGCACATCAGCACGACAGTAGGCGCGCGCACACACACACACACACACCACACCCCACCACACACACACACACACACAGCACACATATAATAATAATACAATATCACTAAAGTGAACAGACGTAAATGAAGTCAACGCACACATACATACACATTGATAAAAGAAGAAAAATATGAAAAGAAAGAAAGAAACGCACATACACTCAAAGTACCCAGTGGAAATATAACTTTGACTTTGGCTGTTCTCTCTCTCTCTCTCTCACACACACACACACACTCACACACACACACACACACACTACACACACACACACACACACACCAACACGTACCTACGCACGCACGCACCCCCACCCCACCCCCCAACACACACACACACACACACGACACTTAAATCATTTCTATGCAAAGGGTCTACTTAGCTAAAACAAACACCAAACAAACACAATAACTAAAAGACTGCTCATTTCAGGCTGCATGTATGCATGTATGTATGTATGTATGTATGTACACAGGAAAGTACCCCCAGGGTTGGTCAACACAGCTGATTAATTTTGCCAACGGCAGGCAGGTGATTTCTAAAATAGTAGCGGACCCAACACCTTAAGCAAAGACGTGTGGTCATTTCGTGTTTTGAACTCAAACAGGTCAGCTAGGGTTGGTCACTTGTTGCTTGTGTGACTACTCCAGTGAGGGGGGGGGGGGAGGCGGAGATGGGAAGGTGGGGTGGGGTGGGGGGATGAAGACGGACTGGGCCCTGTGGTTAGAATGACGGAGAGGAAGGCAGGGGATGGGAGGGTGGTGGTGGTGGTGGGTGGGGGGGGTGGGGGTGGGGGGTGGCAGAAAGACGGTTAAAAATACGTTCGCCTGCCTATCGAGAAACTATGAGGTTCTGGGTTTGATTCCCACCCTTGCTTGCCCCTAAGTTTGACAATTTTTTTTTAAAAGTCGAACTGAATGTTAAAGTCTTTCAGATGAGACTATAAACCGAGGCCTCATGTGCGAATGCACTGCAGAACGTATTACGCACATGATAAAATCTGTTCCACTTTCGAAAGAGTAGGCCATGGTGTGCCGGTAGTAACGGATGAAAACTTTTTTTACAAAAATTGCATGCACACGGGGATTAGTGTAATGAAACACAATAGTGCTTGTATTCCATTCTCCTCGAAATATAAAGAACGAATACATGACAGAATGCGATACAACACAACAGAATTCGATGCAATACAATACAACACAATACAACACACAGTACAATGCAACACAAGTCAGCACAGTACACAGCACAACACGCATTACAGCACACAGCACACTAGGTGCATCGTTGGTCTAGAGGTAACGCACCTACCTAGAAAGCGAAACGTCCGGTTTCAAGTGTGTGGGGGTTCGATCCCCGTTTGTGCTCGAAACCCCCCCCCCCTCCCCCACCATCCTTTTGACCGCGAGTGGTGGTTTGGGTGCTAGTCTTTCGGATGAAAACTTTTTAATGATATACTGAGCGCAATATGTATTTAGTGCACGTAAAAGAACCCATCGCAGCAAGAGAGTTGTCCCTGGCAAAGTTCTTGAAAAAAGCCACTATCATAGGAAACTAAATACTATGCAGACAGGAAAAAAATAATGATGGGTGGCGCTGCCCTTGTGGCGACACGCTCTCTCCTGGGGAGAGCAGCCCGAAGTTCATGCAGAGAAATGTGCCATGACTGAAAGTGGTACACACTACAACACAACAATCAATAGTAAAGGCAAAGGCGTCCCATCATCAGAAGACCTCACTTCTCTAGGGCCAGCATATTGAGGGTGGCGCCCATCTCCTCTCCCTCGCTGCTTTACCTTCCTTCCTGACCCCCAAAGAGGGCAGGTACCCATTGACAGCTGGGTGAACTGGGGGAACTGTACTGAAGCCAAGGCGCGCAAACGGTTCACCCATCCAAGTGGTAACCACGCTCGACGCTGCTTAACCTTAGCTGGGGGAAAGCCAGCGCTCCGACCACTGAGCTATCACACACATACAAAACAATACAATACAATAAAGTAATAATAATAATAATAATAATAACGATAATAATAATAATTTTAAAAATGTATGGAATTTAGATAGCGCTGCATCTTGTAAAGCAACAAATCAAAGCGCTCAGATGACTGGTTTTTTTTAATCGAGGATAATGGAATAAGCACTCATGTGCTTTTGTTTTCCATCCAGTCCCCGTGTGTATGCAGTTTTGTAAATTTTGTCATCTGTTCGCGCCGGCACGCACACAATGGCCTACTCTTTCGAAAAGCGGAACAGGATTTAACGTGTGCGCAAGCTGTTCTGCTTGCGTTAAAACACAACATACGATATGATACAATACAATACAATACAATACAACACAACACAACACAATACTAGCCAGATCTTTGGACACAGCCACACCCCAAAACGCTAACTTCTCATCCATTCTGCACTTAACAGTCTCACAGTGATTCCTGGATGTGACAAGCGAGACAGGGTGCATATTTGTGGGAGACCGCTTGGGTGTTACGTTTGGGAACGTACAACTACTACAACAACAACAACAGCAACAACACTAGCACAATACAATGCAATGCTATGATTATTGTCTACGGTACTATACAAACAGCAGTACAATACAACACAATGCAATAAATCAATACAATCAATGCAATACAATACAATACAATGCAATTTTAATACTAAAAAAATACTAATCAATGCAATACAACCAATAATGCCAATACAAAGCAATATAATTCCAATAAACCACAATACAATGCAATACAATAAAAATACAATACAACGCAATATATGCATTTAATGCAATATAATTCAATACAACACAATACAATGCCCAAAATAATTCAATACAACCAATACAAGCAATATAATTCGACACAACACAATACCAAACTACCCCCCCCTAACCAAACCCTAATTCAGCCTTGAAAAACACCCCCCCCCCCCCCCACCCCAACCCCCCCCGTTTGGACCAACACCCCCCCCCCCCCCCCCCCCCCACCCCTCCCACTTTTCTTTTCTCCCTCAAGCCTTGTACTTGAAGGGAAGGAACTCTTTCTACTCACCCGAACTGTTTGGTGCAGAGTTCTCCCAGCTTGATCTGCTGACAGGCTTTTTCTAGGCTGTGTTCCTGTTGGCTTTCACTGCTGTTTTCGGTCCTGAAATGCTCACACACGCGCGCGAACACACACACATATGCAGAGTCACACACACACAAACACACATACGCACCTATGCACGCACGCACGCACGCACACACACAAACACACACACACGCACGCAAAACACACACACACACGCACGCACACACACACACACATGCACGCACACATACAAACACATACTCACGCGCGCGCACGCACGCACGCGCGCACACGCACACAAACACACACACGCGTGCGCGCGCACGCACACACCACTTGTATGTGTGTGTGTCCCACAAAATAGTACTTGATTGTGTCTTTATCTACTTCATGAAAGTTGCTTTTGGTGTTTCACATGTACCATTTTCATTTTGGTCGAAATGCTGTTTGCTAACAAGCATTTGATGACAAATTTTAAGCTGGAATCACCTTCTCCCTTGAGGATACCAGGGGCCTGTCAGTACAATTAGCATCCCCAAATTCTGTGCTAGGATTTCCCTCTTTTCTATCCCTCTCTTTGTTTCTGCCTTGTTTCCTTTTCTTCCTGTCACCTCCTTCTTGTCTGTTTTCTGCCTTCTTGGTCCATTTTCTTGCCTTGTTTTTACAGAAAGACTTAAACATTTTTATCTCCCACGCGGAAGTTGGATACGCTGGGCCTGACTTGTCAGGCGCTTAACGGCAGTGCAACGTATTTTCGCTCATATGTAAAAGGTAAAGGTAAAGGTTCCCATAAGCTATAAAGTCGTAGGGGAGTGAGGCATCAGAGACCTCACTTCTCTAGGGGCCAGAATATTAAGGGCGGCGCCCATCTCCTCTCCCTCGCTGCTTTACCTTCCCTGACCCTAAAAGAGGCAGGTACCCATTTACAGCCGGGTGATCTGGGGGACTGTACTGAAACCAAGACGTGCAACGGTCACCCATCCAAGTGGTAACCACGCTCGACGTTGCTTAAACTTGGCTGGGGGAAAGCGAGTGCTCCGACCACTGAGCTGTCCCCTTCCTCATATGACAGACAACAATAGCTGCTGTCTGAGCGTTCGACAAAGACGATAAAGGAAACAGCTCAGTGGGGACTTGAACGCTCGCCCACTGTTATCAACAGACCACAATTTCCACATTCTAACCACTAGGCTAAAAACCCCCTCCCCTCCCTTATTGAATCTCTGACCACTGATCAAACGAAAACGCAGCTAGCCCTACTATGCCAACGCTAATGCCCCTCCCTCCAGTCCATTGTTTGACCACTATTGTTGGGGAGGTGAGAATGACCTTAACGCCTCACTGAACATGACAAGGGTCGTTTCTCACCTGTGTTTCAGGGAACTGGACGCGCGCGCACGCACACGCTCACGCACCCCCTTCCAAACACACACACTCTCACATACATAGACACTCACACACATGCAGACAGGAGCAAAAAAATAATGGGTAGCTCTGCTCTGCTCTGCTCTGCTCTTGTGGTGACGCGCTCTCCCTGGTGGAGAGCAGCCCCAATTTCACGCAGAGAAATCTGACGTGACTTCGCATGGTATACAATACGATACAATACAATACAACGCAATACAATACAATAAGTACTCTGCAACACAATACGACACAATACAATGCAATAATAATAAATAATGTATGGAACTTATATAGCGCTGAATCGCATTACATTACAATACTATGCAACATTATACAAATTGCAATACAACACATTGCAGCACAATGCAATACAACGCAATGCAACACAATACAATGCAATTTCACCCTTTCTTTGCACAACAAGACAATACAACACCATACAATACAACATCATCCCACCCTCTTCTATCCTTCAATATCTCTCTGAACCCCTCACCTCCACCCCCCACCCCCAACCCCCCTGTTTGTCCCCCACCTCCAACACTCCACCCCATCCCCACCCCCTGACCCCGCCAACGAAATCCACCAAGAGTGGATAGGCTATATACCCCCAAACAATCTACCAGCCCCCAACTATGCTGTACCATACTGTACTGACGCTACCAGCCACAGTACAACTATGGACTATCCTATAGACTACAGACTAGGACCAGGACTAGGCAAAGCGGCTAAAGCAACAGGGAGCTCACTCACAAGCCATCCTGAAATGTCAATGGAGGATCTGGCACTGATCTTTCTCCTTCACTGACCAAACGACCCTCGGTCCTTCCTTCCTTCCTCTTCCCTCCCTCCACCCTCCCCCAACCACTGCCAGGGAGGGAAGGAGAAAGGGGGAGAGGACAGGGTGGGGTTGGAGTGGGGAGTTGGAGAGGAGGGGGACGGGGAACAGAGGGTTGAGGTAGGGACATGTTTTACAAGAAGGGACTTGGCAACTGAGTGTTGTAGAGAAAGAGAGAGAGTAGAGAGAGAGAGAGAGAGAGAGAGAGAGAGAGAGAGAGAGAGAGAGAGAGAGAGAGAGAGAGAGAGAGAGAGAGAGGGAGAGAGAGAGAGAGAGAAGTGAGAGAGAGAGAGCAATGTTATGGCACACAATTCAACATTGTTATTGTATGGAGGAATTTGGAGAGCTACTCTTTGAGTGTTGTGGCTTTGTGGCATCCGACCTTGTTGTTGTTGTTGTTAGATTTTATCAGTTTAACACCATGGAGGTCTTACACACATGTGTACACACACATTTTATTTATTTTAATTTATTCTTTTATATTGAGGATAATGGAATAAGCACTTATGTGCTTTTTTACATCCAGTCCCAATGTGTATGCGGTTTTGTAATTGTCACCTGTTCCCACCGGCACACAATGGCCTACTCTTACGAAAAGCGGAACAGGATTTTAAAGTGTGCACAATATGTTCTGCGTGCGTTCGCACACGGGGCCTCGATTTATAGTCTCATCCGAAGGACTTTCGGGGAGAGTGGAGTCGGCACTGATGTTAACTCCAGGGGAAAATATCCCCTTGAACGGGAATTGAACCCGGGTCGTCAGATTGCGAGTGCAATGTTCTAACCACTAGGCTATCCCGTCCCCCCCATATCATGTCTGACATCAGCTTCTGGAGAGTGTCTTCAGAGTAATTCAGATCTCTGAAACGTTTAGGAAGACACTGGAGCACTTGAGGACAACTGTGTAACATATGACTCAAAAGTAAACTTTGGGCCACAAATACACTTTACATTTTTACAGTATTTTGTTTTGATAGCACCAAGTCGAAATCGGCAAATCATAACTAAGATTACCCTCAAACAGTAGCTAGAATGATTTTGACTAAACTGTTATGGAGCACATAACAGACCTATCTTTCCAAAGATTACACAATGATTTATTGTCTTTACAGTCGTGTCCATATTTGACCAGTAAAAAATGGCAAACCTTTTTTTACTGAGGGACGTATGTCTGCTATGTGGGAGGGTTTTTTATATTCTGAGCTCCATGCTTGGCCGATTTATCGGTTAACTCATTTCCCCTCAGTCCACATTGAGAAGGTACCCAACGCAGTATTTACACCTCTGTCTTTGATTCTTATATAATGAGTTCAGTGACCGGCTTCAGTGATCATGTCAGGACGTGTATCCAATTCAAAAGAATCCAGTACATTTAATACTGACCTGGAGTGCATGAAAATACAACTTTGACAAGGATTTGTAGAAGGTTTAACAAAAAGTCTAGAGCTTTTAAAATGGTGACAAGTTTAGCAGTAAATACTGACGATTGTTAACCTCCAAAATAGGATGTTCTGACTTTAAGAGCTGGTATTACAAAGGCAGCACCGATGTAATGTCAGTTTCTATCGCTGACCCGTCTATAGATTTGAAGGAAGTCTGTATTGATCATAAATGTAGGGAAGTTGTTAAGCTTGTGTGTGTGTTGTGTGTGTTGTGTGTGTGTTAGTGTGTGCGTGTTAGTGTGTGTTAGTGTGTGTATGTATGTGCGTGGTGCGCGCACGTCTGCACGTGTGTGTATGTGTGTGTGAGCGTGACTGGCTGTATATAAGAGTCCTTGACGTCAGGTCAGATAAGCTGTCACACAGAGGACACAGTGCGAAGTCAGCTCAGTCTCAACGTGCTCTCTGTCCAGCCCCCCCTACCCTGACCCTGCCCAGTGTGTGTGTGTGTGGTCAGTGTTGTCTCTCTCCCATGCCAACCCTGGTGGTCAGCACAGAAGTCTATGGCGAGGTTCTTCTGTCTTTGCTGTGGGAAAAAAGGGACAAAGAGAAAATGTCTTGTCTTATGTTTCCTAATTAATAATACTGGTATGTGTATGTGCGAGTAAAAGTATGGCTTGCATTCTCAACCCATCTTTCTTCTCTCCTGCCACTCTGTGTGTGTGTGTGCGTGTGTGTGTGTGCACCCTGCGTACGTATGTATATGCATGTAAGTAAACTCGATCTCAGACTCAGAGATAGACAGACAAACATAGAAAGAAACAACAGCTTCCCGAAACATATTTAACACCAGAAAGATACACAATGATAAAAAAAGGAGAAATAATCCAGTCAACAATAGAAAACCAAAACAAACAAAACGTCATAGCAACCGCCACAATGAATCGTCATAGGAAAACTAGTCAGCAAAAAAAGAGGAATAGAAAAACCTCTGTTTCTTTCCTCACCGGGACACCAACCCAAGTGGTCAGTGGGCGAGTGAGTGTAGAGGCATTGAGAAGTGACCACTGGGAGTACTTAGACCAACACAGCTTAGTCCTTTGACTCTTTGTTTGGACAGTCTTTAGGGAATAGGTCTCTGTAGTCTTTCTCTTCCTCCTCCCCCTTCCCTTCTCTCTCCTGCCCTTCCTACCCTTCCCTTCCCTTCCCACGGGGGCAGCCTGCATTAGTCTGTTGGTAAGGGGAAGCGGCTGTATACCTATAAAACTACTTAGACACATTCGGAGTATTGTGGGCTTGTACAAGGCTGTGTGTGTGAGAGAGACAGAACTCTGAACTCTGAAATTATTTAATGTACATCGGCCTTAGGCCACAATACACTTTGAGGGGCAAAAATGGAAGAGGCAAAGAAAATGAAGTAGAATTTCTCGTCAACTTTGGTAGAACTTTGGCACAATACCTTGGCGCGCACTCAAAACTGGATACTCTTGAATATGTATATATCCAAAATCAAAACTAAATAAAGGCTGACGTAGACCAAGAATATAAAAAAAGCAAAGATAAAAGAAAAACACCTCCCAGTTCACCTAAACTGCTACCCAGGATACCACAAAAAATAATAGGCCTGTGAACAAAATTATTGATGAAGTTATACTTGATATGTCAATACCTTATCACATACAAAATACAAATATCGAGCACATCGCGTTAAGAGGAGAGAGAGAGGAGAGAGAGAGAGAGAGAGAGAGAGAGAGAGAGAGAGAGAGAGGAGAGAGAGAGAGAGAGAGAGAGAGAGAGAGAGAGAGAGAACGAACACAACCAGCTTCCTCCACTCCTCGTGGTTCTCAGCTTTCTGTTGTAAGTCAGTCGTTCCACTCAAGGCCAGTCCACTCTCTGATGTTGTCTTCCCATCGTTTTCTCTGTCTGCCTCTTCTTCGTCTCCCTCTTTGTACTGTTTGTACTGTAGGACAGTCTTGGCCAGTCCAGATGTTCGTGTGACGGCCCGTATCATTTGAATTTGATTCTCTTGTCGTTTATTAACAAATTGGGATATCGTGCAGTTTTCCTCTGATAGTATTGATTTGGACTGACTTTTATTTTCTGTTCAAGAAATTGAAATAGATGTATGAACAGTTAAAATGATGTACACAATATCACATACTGTATTCCCTCACTTAACGAATTAGTTGGGTTTTTTCACAGTTCATGGGTTTGAGCTCCGAGGTTCGCTAATGAGATTTTGCGTATAGGACCATTTTTGCCCGCCATGAAGATAGCGGCATTCCGACTTGGGGGATACTTTTTGTCCAGTACCGCTATTTAGTGAATGTATGTTAAAATAATAATAATAATAATAATGTATGGAATTTATATAGCGCTGAATCTTGTAAAGCAGCAAATCAAAGCGCTCAGATGACTTTTTATTTAAATATCGAGGATAATGGAATAAGCACTCATGTGCTTTTTTTTAACATCCAGTCCCCGTGTGTATGGGGTTTTGTAAATGTTGTCATCTGTTCCCACCGGCACACAATGGCCTACTCTTTCGAAAAGCAAAACAGGATTTAACGTGTGCGCAAGATGTTCTGCATGCGTTCGCACACGGGGACTCGGTTTAAAGTCTCATCCGAAGGACTTGAGCTCCGAGGTTCACTAATAAGATTTTGCGTATAGGACCATTCAAACCATTAAAACAAAGACGCTAAGCTAAATGAACCATTCTGAAAGGAAAGATGCCACCTAGTCTGAGTTGTATATATCTGCCAGAAGAAGGAAAGCTGAAACAGTCTACAGGTGAGCTGAAGCAACCGATGTCGTGAGGTTGGGACAATACGTATCTATTAGAAAGAACACGAAAAAGTAAACAAAAAGATAGCTAGATATATTCAATGTAGTATTTACATATTCTTTTAACTACATTTTTTATACAATTCGCATATAAGTTAAGATAGTCTTCTCATTCGTTGTCAAATGCACAGACAGCAACTATTGTTGTCTGTCATATGATCGAAAATGTGTTTCACTGCCGCTAAGCGCCTGGCAAGTCAGGCCCAGCGCGTCCGACTTCGGCATAGGCAGTTATGTAACTAACCAACCTGCCATCAACCAACTAAAGAGAGAGAAAACAGGCTCAAAACAACAACAAAACCCGACCAAAATAAGAACAACAATATTAACCACAACAAACACAACAACCAACAAACGCTCCAACAAACCCTTCAATAAAAATAGAGAAAAGGAAGCAAAGAAACAAGCAAAAACAGAAAAAGCAAAAGCCGTCATGGGATTGTCGATGTTGTCCTTGAACACAACATAAGCTACTTGCTTGTTTTTAGTATGCTGATTATGTTCTTTATGTTACATTTGTTCATGCTATTTTTTTTAAATGAATAAACCCTAAGCAAACACGCGAAACACCCACATCCCAACCTTCCCCCCCCCACCCCCTCACATCTAACCTACCCCAGCCTATACCAACCAACAACAACCACACAAATCTGCACCTCTATAATCATCTCCAGCGTTCAGCTCAATTGACTGTGCTGAAGAAAAGCGATAGTGAGTGAGAGTGTGGGTGTGCACGGGAGGGATTATTCCCACTGGGGGATTCCTTCTGACAGCAGACCCAATGGCCCGTGCACACACTGCAAGCCTGTGGAAGCCTGGCAGTCAATAGACCAGACCTGACGAGGATTTAGCTGGCTCTTGGGAAGGACAAACCAACACCACCACCACCACCACCAAAAACAAAACCAACAAATACAACCAAAAACCCACCCCAACCTGAACAGCGTGTGAGATTAAAACTATTTGGGTTTAAGGGGGTAATGGGGGTAGAGGGAGGGGTTTGGTGGGGGTAGGGTGGGGGTGGCGGGTTGTGGGAAGGAAATAATGAGGGGGGGGGGAGAATTGGTTGTGTGGTATGGTATGGTATGGTATGGTACGTATTGTATGGTATGGTATGGTATGGTATGGTATGGTACGGTATAGCATGGTATATCACTTTTAAATCACGGCAGAGTTCTCTGCGTGAAATTCAGGCTGCTCTCCCCAGGGGAGAGCGCGTCGCCACAAGAGCAGCGCCACCCATTTTTTTTGTTTTCTTGTCCATGCATTTTTTATTCCGTTTCACTATCAGAAAGCCTTTCTCCTATATAGAACTTTGTCAGGGTCAACTCTCTTGTTACCGTGGGTTCTTTTATGTGCGCTAAATGCGTGTTACACACGAACCTCGGTTTATCGCCTCATCCGAAAGGCTAGCACCCAGACCATCACTCACGGTCTTAGTGAATGAGGGGAAAGTTTCGGACACGAATGGGGATTGAACCATCCCATACATTTCGAACCCGGACTTTTTGTTTTTAAACTTCCTAGGCAGGTGCGTTACCTCTAGACCACCGATCCTATCGGCATAATATGGGAGTAGCCACAATTACAGTTTTTGCAGTTAGCTTTTTGTGTGTGCCAGAGCCTATCTGTCACGGTTGATTCTGTGTCCACCTACAGAAATAATCAGATCTGACTATATGCTCAACTTCCTAAAGCTGTTTTTTTCTTTCCAAGTTTATATTTCCCAACACACACACACACACACACACACACACACAAACCCTCATTTTCATACCCGGCCTCTCTCCCCCCACTCCCTCCCCCCCCCTCTCTCTCTCTCTCTCTCTGTCTCTCTCTTTGTCTATCTTTCTGCTTTCTTCGCCTGGCTAAATCAGAATACAGGGAAAAGTGGGTGAGTGGGTGTGTGTGTGTGAAGAGGGTGGGGGTGGAGAAGTGAATATGTAAAGTAGTCTGCGTTCAAGTTAGCTGGCTGTCTGTGTGTGTGTGTGTGGGGTGGGGGTGAGGGAGGGGGGTTGGAGGGGAGCTGGAAGACCCGGCCAATCTTATACTCTCAGAGGGAAAAGGACTATAGTCTTTGCTTTCCCAAACAACTTTTCCACTGACTAAAGGATATATTATACATCTAGGCTACAAGGGCCCCAAGTCACTCAACGAGTGAAGTGTAGACAGTGGATTTATTTATGCCGCGTTGTCAATCCACACATACAACACACTGTCGTCAAGAAGTTGTTTATAAACCCCTTCTTCTGTGTGATCTACTCTCTACCCTGTGATGATAGTGTTTTGTGAGAGTGTTGTGTGTGTGAGGTTTTTTTGGTTTTTTTTTTTAAGGCTGAAGTGACAGGCGGGAATTAACACAGAGATTGTGTTGTTTCATCGATGGTGGATTGTGAATTTTATTTCTTTTTGTCTTCTTCTATTCTATCTGGATACCCAAAAAAACAATTCTGGATGATGTGAAATACAAGCAGTGGTTGTATAGGTTTAGGGTGAGAGTGTGAAGTATTGAAATCATACCCAGTTTAGGGTGAGAGTGTGAAGTATTGAAATCATACCCAGTTTAGGGTGAGAGTGTGAAGTATTGAAATCATACCCAGTTTAGGGTGAGAGTGTGAAGTATTGAAATCATACCCCAAAAAATCCTCTGAGGGTGTGTTTGTTTCGTCTTCATTCTTGTCAGTGTCGTCATTCAGGTTGGTGGAGAAAGGAAGGACTAGTGCAGACACATATTTGTTTATTCGAATCCTGTGTTTAGTGGTATGTATGGCTCTTCATTTTTTTAAAATCTCTCTGCTTGTCAATTTAGTTGTTCCCTTTTGCCAGGGTGATAGCGTGAGCACGTGACCACAGACTCATGAACTGACCAATCACAACAGGTGTTTGTTTGTTATTCGACCAATCGTCACACGGTTTACATGAGGACGTAGAATTAGGTGACCAATTAAAACAGGAAACGTAATTTGTCACATGGAAACTAAAATGATGGACATGCCTACTTACTTTTTAAATATTTTCTAAAAGGAGTTATTGTAGAGGAGCGTAACTTGGTTATTTTCTGAGAAAATGGGAAAAGGCAGAAAGAATGAATGAACGATAGGAAAAGAAGAGAAAAAGAAAACCGTAAGTGAATGAATGAAAGGGGAAATGAGTGAGCGAAGGACACACTACATACTACACATTACTTAAACGACAATGTCAATACCAAAAAAATGATGATGATGGACAATTGATGTTGTATGATAAATGAACCCAATTTTGCCGTTTTCAAGAATCAAGACATATTCGATTAATTCAGACTTCAGTGCTATTCTACATCTTCCCTGTTTGTGCCTGAATTTTCCCCGTCCACTAGACCATGAATGGTGGTCTGTGTGCTAGCCCTTCGGTTGAGACAATGAACCAAAGTTCCTTGTCCAAAACGCATTTAGTGCACGTAAAAGAACCCATGACAACAAGAGAGTTGTCCTTGACAAAATTCTGTAGATAAAATTCACTCAGATAGGAAAACAATCTCACATGTAGACAGGAAAAAGAAAAGAAAATGGGTGGCGCTGCTCTTGTGGTGACGCACTCTCCCAACGGGGAGAGCAACCCGAATTTCACGAAGAGAAAGCTGCTGTAACTCAAAAGTGATATACAATATACAATACAATACCATACAATATGCACTTGTATATCACTGTAGGTTCAGGATGTTGATAACAGCTGACATTTATCACTGTGAGGAGCTCACTTGTCCATGTTGGCTTTATTCATTATCACGGCTGATTATGCAGCACGACACGATAGGTGATAATCATAAAGACAGATACAGACTGACATTTCAAACAGTCGCTTTGCCGTTTAGTTATTGCTCCCAGTCACCCTGCCTCGATATCTGATAGTCTGTCTTTCTGTCTATCTGTCTGTGTATCTGTTAGTCGGTCTGTCTTTCCGTCTATCTGTCTGTCTGTCTGTTTGTCTTTCTTTTTCTCTTATTTTTCTATCTCATTCTCTATGTCTGTTTATCTAACACACTAGCACACGCGCGCGCGCGCGCAAACACACACACACACACCCGCGCACATGCACACATACATATGCGCACATACAAGCACACACATGTGTGCGAGTGTGCACACATGCATAGGTATACACACACAAGCACACACACGCACACGTGTGCGAGCGCGCGCACACGCACACATACATGTATGCACGCATGCACGCGCGCACGCGCGCACACACACACACAAACACACACAAAGACAAACACACACCGACAAACACATTGTTAAATTAAATTTAATTCAAATAGTTTATTGAGTCACAAACAGATAAATTAATTTTGTAACACATACAAAAACTCACACACACACACGCGCACGCACACACACACACACACACACACACACAACAACACACAGAGCTCATGGCATTGCCTTGCCTTCAGGAGAGAAACAATAGCAGTGCAGCGCCGCGAGGCAAGCACAGACAGACAGACAGACAGACATTGAGGGCTCTGTAAACTGCTATCACCACATCCATCACTCCACTTCACTCCTCTGAAAGCTACAGCACAGCACAACACTACAGCACAGCGCAGCACAGCACAGTACAGGACAGTACAGCACAACACAGTACAAGACAGTACAGCAAAACACAGTACAATTCATTACAGTACAGTACAGCACGACACAGTACAATTCATTACAGTACAGCTCAGCAGAGCTCAGTACTTGTATACAGTGCAGCACAGCACAGGACAGTAGAGCACAGTACAGTGCAGCACAGGACAGTAGAGCACAGTACAGAACAGCATGGCACAGCACAGCAAAACACGGTACAGCACAGTACAGTACAGCATAGCACAACACAGTACAGTACAGCAGAGCACAGTACAGAACAGCATATCACAAGACAGTAGAGCACAGTACAGTGCAGCGCAGCACAGCACAATACAGGAAAGCACACCACACCACACCACAAAACAACACACCACAGCACAGCACATCACACCACACCGCACCACACCACACCCCACCACACCACAGTACACCACATCAAACCACACCACAGTACACCACATCACATCACACAACACCACACCAAACCGCACACTCTTGCACTGTGTACACCCTTAAACGGCCAGGTTTTGTTCTTTTCCTGATACGTTCTGCTCTCTAGCATCTATAGCATAGTGCCTGATATCCCTATCTATAGCATAGTACCTGATATCTCTATCTATAGCATAGTGCCTGATGTCCCTATCTATAGCATAGTGCCTGGTGTCCCTATATATAGCATAGTGCCTGATGTCCCTATCTATAGCATATTGCCTGATGTCCCTATCTATAGCATAGTGCCTAATGTCCCTATCTATAGCATAGTGCCTGATGTCTTAAACTATAGCAAAGTGCCTGATGTCCCTATCTATAGGATAGTGCCTGATGTCTTAATCTATAGCATAGTGCCTGATGTCCCTATCTATAGCATAGTGCCTGATGTCCCTATCTATAGCATAGTACCTGATATCTCTATCTATAGGATAGTGCCTGATGTCTTAATCTATAGCATAGTGCCTGATGTCCCTATCTATAGCATAGTGCCTGATGTCCCTATCTATAGCATAGTACCTGATATCTCTATCTACAGAATAGTGCCTGATGTCTTAATCTATAGCATAGTGCCTGATGTCCCTATCTATAGCATAGTGCCTGATGTCCCTATCTATAGCATAGTGCCTGATATCCCTATCTATAGCATAGTGCCTGATGTCCCTATCTATAGCATAGTGCCTGATGTCCCTATCTATAGCATAGTGCCTGATGTCTTAATCTATAGCATAGTGCCTGATGTCCCTATCTATAGCATAGTGCCTGATGTCCCTATCTATAGCATAGTGCCTGATGTCCCTATCTATAGCATAGTGCCTGATGTCTTAAACTATAGCAAAGTGCCTGATGTCCCTATCTATAGCATAGTACCTGATGTCCCTATCTATAGCATAGTGCCTGATGTCCCTATCTATAGCAAAGTGCCTGATGTCCCTATCTATAGGATAGTGCCTGATGTCTTAATCTATAGCATAGTGCCTGATGTCCCTATCTATAGCATAGTGCCTGATGTCCCTATCTATAGCATAGTGCCTGATGTCCCTATCTATAGCAAAGTGCCTGATGTCTTAATCTATAGCATAGTGCCTGATGTCCCTATCTATAGCATAGTGCCTGATGTCTTAAACTATAGCAAAGTGCCTGATGTCCCTATCTATAGCATAGTGCCTGATGTCTTAATATAGAGGAGAGTACCTGGTGTCTTAATCTATACCATAGTACCTGGTATCTTAATGTATAGCATAGTACCTTTTGTCCTAATCTATAGCATAGTACCTTGTGTCTTAATCTATAGCATGACACCTGGTGTCTTAATCTATACCATAGTACCTGGTATCTTAATCTATACCATAGTACCTGGTATCTTAATCTATACCATAGTACCTGGTGTCTTAATCTATAGCATGACACCTGGTGTCTTAATCTATAGCATAGTACCTGGTGTCTTAATATTATAGCATAGTGTATGATGTCTTAATCTATAGCATAGTGTCTGATGTGGCAGTTCTGGTGACAAAGCAAGCAAACAAACAAAACAAACAAACATCTAAACAAATAAACAAACCTCTAAAGAAACAAACAAACCTCTAAACAAACAAACAAACCTCTAAATAAACAAACAAGCAAGCAAACAGACAGACAAATCAATAAACTTCACACTAGTCAAGTTCTGGCAGCCTTGTTCCTTTCGCTTAAACCAACCAACCACCACCACCACCAACACAACAACAACAATAAAGAAAAGGAAAAAAAAAAAGAAAAAGAGTAACTCTATCCTGTCACTTTATTCCAGCCCTATTCATAGAATCAATCTTATTTACACAAGAAAACCTCGGTCCTTTTCTGACCCACAAATCAATCAAGGTTGGGTGTTGGGTGTTGGTTTTTTTTTAACGATTATTTTCATTTTTTCATGTGGTTTGGCTCCAGCCATGGAATCAATCCATCTTGTTTGCCTGTCGGCAGCGGAAAGACAGCCTTGCTGCATTGTCTCAGTCCTGTAGCAGTGGTGCTGTTTGCTGTTGGCTGTCCCTCTGCATCAGGGAATAGGGCTGTTACAGGACAGGGTGTTGGGTAGAGGAGAGAAACAGAAACAAACAAAGATCGATTGTATAATTATTGAATCTGTTGGCAATTGTGTGTTGTGTGTGTGTATGTGTGTTGTGTGTTTGTCTGTGTGTGTGTTTGTGTGTGTGTGTGTGTGTGTGTGTGTGTGTGTGTGTGTGTAGACAAGTGCTTCTAGTGAGGAATAGTGTTGCGAGGAATTACAATGGGGAACCGTTACAATGAGGAATAATGTGGAGAGGAATTACAATGGGGAAAAGTTACAGTGGGGAAACTGTGGAGAGGGATTGCAATGGGAAATAATGTAGAGAGGGATTACAGTGGGGAGCTGTTACAATGGGGGATAGTGTGCAAAGGGATTACAGTGGAGAATTGTCTGCAAAGGGATTACAGAGGGGAACAGTGAGGAGAGGGATTACAATGGGGAATAGAGTGGAGAGGGATTACAATGGGAAATAGTGTGGAGAGGGATTACAATGGGGAATAGAGTGGAGAGGGATTACAATGGGGAATAGTGCGCAGAGAGATTACTATGGGGAATAGTGTGCAGAGAGATTACTATGGGGAAACGTTATACTGGAGAAATTTGTGCAGATTAATTACAATGGGAAACGGTTACATTGGGGAATAGTGCGGACAGTAGTGAGCTACTAGAAAAGACTATGACAAAAATCCAGTTACCACAAAATGGATCACAGAAAACAAAAGATTCGTTCCGATTCTACCTATGTCCAGCCATGCTGTGCAGTGTTTGTTGGCAGTCAAAGACAGTGACTCCTCATTCAGTTAACGCAAGTCTCTGCTGGATCCAGAACCAAAGCCAGAATTCCAATCAGCTGACCTCCTGCTGCCATTTGTTAATGTTGGGCTGGTGCCAGAGTCGAAATGGTCACAGACAGGGCTAAAAAGTAAAAAGAAAGTACACAAAACAAATATAAAACCTGAAATGCTACAGCGCCGCGATCATGATCACCCATATGCAGAGAGGCAGAGAGAGGGGGGAGAGGTAGAGAGAGGAGAGAGAGAGGGGAGAGAGAGGGGGGGGGGGGGGAGAAAGGGGAGAGAGAGAGAGAGAGAGGGGGGGAGATAGAGGGGAGGGAGACAGACACAGACAGACAGACAGACAGACAGAGACAGACAGTAATAGAGATACACGGGATGCAGATGCAGAGAGACAGAGACAGAGAAACAGAGACAGTGAGCAAGAGGCAGAGAGACAGAGACAGTGAGCAAGAGACAGAGAGACGGAGACAGTGAGCAAGAGGTAGAGAAACAGTGAGCAAGAGGTAGACAATGTGAGCAAGAGGTATTTATTTATTTATTTATTCTTTTATATCGAGGATAATGTGCTCATGTGCTTTTTTACATCCAGTCCCCGTGTGTATGCGGTTTTGTAAATTTTATCATCTGTTTCCACCGGCATTCAATGGCCTTCTCTTCCGAAAAGCGGAACAGGATTTAACGTGTGCGCAAGATGTTCTGCATGCGTTCGTACACGGGGCCTCGGTTTATAGTCTCATTTGAAGGACTTTGACATTCGGTTCGATTTTTTTGTCAAACTGGGAAGAAAGGGCGAGGCTTGGAATCGAACCCAGAACCTCACGGTTTTAACTTGTTGGCAGGCGAACGTCTTAACCATCCTGCCACCAGCTACTACTACTACTACTACTACTACTACTACTACTACTACTACTACTACTGCTGCTGCTGCTGCTGCTGCTGCTGCTGCTGCTGCTGCTGCTGCTGCTGTGTGTGTTGTGTGTGTGTGTGTATTGTGTGTGTGTGTGTGTGTGTGTGTGTGAGAGAGAGAGAGAGAGAGAGAGAGAGAGAGAGAGAGAGAGAGAGAGAGAGAGAGAGAGAGAGAGAGAGAGAGAGAGAGAGAGAGAGAAAGAGAATGTTTCTGGTAAGTTTAGGATTAAACAAACACAGCTGATAGTACTCACTGTCTCTACCTGTTGTTGTTGTAGCTGTAGCAGTGTGTATTGTCTTCAATTTTACGTCTGTTTACTCTCAGTGATATTAGGGATATGTGTATGTGTGTATATGTGTGTGTATGTGTATATGTGTATGTGTGTATGTGTATGTGTGTGTATGTGTGTGTATATGTGTATGTGTGTGTATATGTGTATGTATGTCTGCGTGTATGTATGTGTATGTGTTCGCGCCGTAATTTATGTCAGCGTTCGGTGGGGGTCACAGAAACACGAACATACCCAGCATATTATACCCGGGAAGACGAAATACAGCTACCTTCATGGTGGGGGCACAAACGGCTGCACACACTAATTCTCACCATTAATTTAGTGAACATGGGAGATCTAGCCGAGGAACTAACATTTAAAAAACCCAACACCCCCAAACCGACACCCAAACGTTTCTTCATTGATTCCTAACCAAATAGACAAGAGCCCTGTGCAAACACTGAGAAGACAAGTTCAAGCTGCGACTGAATATTGATAACACCCTTCTCTGGCTGTCTGGCTGACTGTCTGTCTGTCTGTCTGTCCGTCTGTCCGTTTGTCTGTCTGTCTCTGTCTCTTGCTCTCATTCTCTCTCTCTATATATATATATCTCTCTCTCCCCTTCTCTGTTTCTCTGTCTCTTTCTCTCTCTCCCTTCTCTTCTCTCTCTCTGTCTGTTCTCTCTCTCTCTCCTTCTCTCTCCTTTCTCTCTCTCTGTCTGTCTCTCTCTCTCTCACCTTCTCTCTCTCCCTTCTCTCCCTTTCTCTCTCTCTGTCTGTCTGTCTCTCTCTCCCTCCCCCCTCTCTCTCCCTCCCTTCTTCTTCTGTCTGTCTGTCTGTCTGTCTGTCTGTCTGTCTCTCTCTCTCTCTCTCTCTCTCTCTCTCTCTCTCTCTCTCTCCGCAATCTGTGCTTACATATTTTTCAATGCCTTAAAACTACTGCAGGAATGTCTTTTAAAAAAACTGTAAAGTGACAAATAAAATACGGTTGTTTAAAATAGGCCATCTCTCTCTCGCTCTCTCTCGCTTGCTCGCGCGCTCTCTCTCTCCCTTCTCTCTCTCTGTCTCTCTCTTCTCTCTCTCTCTCTCTCTCTCTCCTCTCTCTCTCTCTCCCTTCTCTCTCTCCCCCCCTCTCTCTCTCTCTCTCTCTCTCTCTCTCTCTCTCTCTCTCTCTCTCTCTCTCTCTCTCTCTCTCTCTCCCACCGCAATCTGAGCTTATATCTTTTTAATGCCTTAAAATACGGCAGGATTTTAATTGGAAAATGCGGTGAATTGACAAAATGAATATGGTTGTTTAAAATAGGCCATCTCTCTCTCCCCCTCTCTCTCCCCCTCTCTCTCCCCCCCCTCCTCTCTCTCTCTCTCTCTCTTCTCTCTCTTCTCTCTCTCTCTCTACCTCTCTCTCTACCTCTCTCACTCTCTTTCTCTCCTTTCTCTCTCTCTCTTTCTTTCTCTTTCTCTATCTCTCTCTCTACCTCTCTCACTCTCTTCTCTCTTTCTCTCTCTCTCTCTTCTTCTCTCTCCCTACTCTCTACCTCTCTCACTCTCTTTCTCTCTTTCTCTCTCTCTCTTTCTTTCTCTCTCTACCTCTCTCTCCTCTCTCTCTACCCCTCTCTCTCTCTTTCTCTCTTTCTTTCTCTCTCTCTCTCTCTCTCTCTCTCTCTGTCTATATGTCTGTACTGTCTTGTGTAGTCTCTCTTCCGGCACTAGGACAATGATCACTTCAAGCTGTTGTCATAAGGCTTCAGTCAGTAGTGACAGCGCTCGCTGTCTTTGGGCGGCAGCAGAAGGAGAAGAGTAGTTTATGGTCCAAACCAAAGCTTTGAAAACACTGTGACTTGCTCGTAAGACACAAGCTTGGTGTTACGAATAATGAAGAGACGAAGAGAGAAGAGAGAGAGAGAGAGAGAGAGAGAGAGAGAGAGAGAGAGAGAGGAGAGAGAGAGAGAGAGAGGCAGAAGACAGAGAGAGAGAGATAGAGACAGAGAGAGAGAGAAATCAGACGACTGACAGAGACAGACAGACAGACAGAGATTGAAGTTTTGTTCCCAAGGATTAGAGGGAGAGAGAGAGAAAAGAGAGAGAGAAGAGAGAGAGAGAGAGATGAGAGAAAGAGAGAGAGACAGAGAGAGGCAGAGACAGAGAGCAGAGGAAACAGACAGACTGACAGACAGAAGACAGACAGACAGACAGAGATTGAATAATTTTACTAAGGGCGAAAGGATAGAACCAGAATTAGTGTAAGAGAGAGTCATAGAACAAATATTTCATTCTTAAGGCTCTAGTCCATGAATGGGGTCAAACAAAGCATAGCAAAACAAAACAAAACAAAATCACCACTCCTCATAAAAAATTCAATGAGAAGAGGGACGGCTAGAACATTGCAAGAGACATGGGTCTTTTGATTAAGGACAAAATATGGCCATTTTAAACAACCGTATTTCCATGAATAGCACATGTTTAACAAATCTGTTGTATTCATAAAGCATTAAATATTTTAAAAGATAGAAGAGAGAGAGCGAGAGAGAGAGAGAGAGAGAGAGAGAGAGAGAGAGAGAGAGAGATTGATTGATGATCAAGGTACAGATAAGTAAGATATACTTTTTTCACCGCCCTTGCCCTGAGAAGGAACTCCTTATAATCAGAGCTAATAGTTTAAGTAAACGGTAAAGTTTTTAAAAGATTAAGAGAGAGAGAGAGAGAGAGAGAGAGAGAGAAGAGAGAGAGAGAGAGAGACAGACAGACAGACAGACAGAAGACAAATAACACAGAGGCAGAACGCAGGGAGAGAGAGAGAGAGAGGGGAGAGAGAGAGAGAGAGAGAGAGAGAGAGAGAGAGAGAGACGACATTCAGACAGACGACTGTACATCAGAAAGAGACAAGAGAAGAGGAGAGAGACAAGGAGACACGACATAGAAGGTGAGAAAGACAGACAGACAAGAGAACAGAAAACTGAAGAGATAAGTTAAGATGAGGAGTTAGATGAGAACGATGAGAGACTAGAGAGAGAGACGAGATCGAAGAGATGAGATGACTGTTGTCATTTTTGATCCAGCTGTCTTACATCGAAGGATCATCTGATATATTCAGTCTCCTCCGCTCCGTCCCACAAACACCCCCTCCCCTATCTCCTGCTACGTTTCTCTTTCCTGACTCTCAACATGTCTTTAGTCTATCCTTCATTCGGATTACCCTGTTTCTCAATTCTCTAAACACATACTCCAAGGTTCGCCATGGTTCGATTTTCCATATTGCAAACCCGTTTAGCCACCTTTAAAGCAGCGCATCTGACATCCAATGATGGTGCCAATACTTTTGATTCTATTAACAACTTCGATCACCGCAGACTTTCCGCCGGAATTTCGCTGCTCTCCCGGAAGCGCGTCGCCATCAGAGTCAGCACACACCCTCTCTTATATTTATTCTTTTATCTGTCTGCAACTGTACTTTGTTTTCCTATCAGAGTACTTTTTTCTCACTGAATGTTGCCAGGGACAACTCTCTTGTGCCCTTGGTGTTCTTTTTCGTGTCGCTATTAGTGTATGTTGTATCACAAACGAACCTGCGGTTTATCGTCTCATCCGGAAAGACAAGCTCTGACATGTTCTAATGGATGGGGAACTTTCGGATCCAACCGGGTCGAATCCACGAATTCCGAAGGATTTTCGTTTCTGGAGACTGCGTACTCTAAGACCATCGATTGGACTTACGTTCTCTTGTCACAGCAATTTTTGTGATAGACAGAGGGTGTCAGAACTGGGCGGAGCTGTACAACGTGGTTAATTTTGCGCTTCACTGTCATAACTTCCACAGTGGAGAGAGGAGGATGTCGGCTGTAACGCTTTACAGAACTCATTCCTTCGTTGTTGTCTGTCTGTGCGACGTCTGTCGATTCATCAACGCTGTAGACGGCTGTTATCGGACGGATTAGCATGGTGGTTAGATGATTATTCGTGGTCTACTGACGCG
>CM054148.1:49213478-49228478 GCA_028751875.1 Rapana venosa | reverse complement strand
TTAGAAATAAAGAGAAGGAGAGAGATGTATAGACTTACCTTTAAAGAAGAAGAACAATCTTGCTATTGCTTATGTTAGCTACGACCTCGTGATAAACACTGGCTAAACACACACACACACACACACACACACACACACACACACACACACACACACACACACACACCAGACTCACTCACTCACTCACACACACACTTACACCACACACACAATCACTCGCGTGCACACACACACACACACACACACACACACACACACACACACACACACACATACACAGACATTTATAGCTACTACTGATCTTGTCAAGTGCACTAATGATGTATGCAATCTCTTGTAGTGATCAGAAGAAGAAGAAAACACAGCGATAAATGGTGTCCCAGTAACACACATTATTTTGTCACTGCTAGAATGAAAGGCCAGGATTGATAGAAATCTACTCTGTAAGAAGGAAGGAAGGTGGCAGGGCGGTTCAGACATTCACCTGCCTAACAAGTCAACCGTGAGGTTCCGGGTTCGATTCTCAGCCTCGCCCTGCTCTGGTGTCTTTGCTCATCTCTGATACCCACCCTGCGGTACCCTCCCTCCCTCCCTACCTCCTCCCTCTTCCCTCCCCCTTCCTTCCGATTTCCTGAACTTACACAGAATTGCAAGCTTTTCATTGTGCCGTTGCTTTTTGAAGACTTATGACAGAAGTTGCAACTGGGATTTCAGTAACTATTGTTGTCTGGCACGTATGAGCGCAAATGGTGTTGCGCTGCCGTTAGGCGCCTGACAAGTCAGGCCCAGCGCATCCGACTTCGGCGTGGGAGAGAATTGTTATCAGTTGTCTTTTGGGGGAAAAAAGAGGCAGGAGAATTGGTCAAGGAGGCAGAAAATAGACAAGAAGGAGGTGACAGGAAGGAACAACGAGTGGGATAGAAAAGAGGGAATTCTTACCACAGAATTTCCAGAAGGTGGGAAGGAATGCTCCCCCACGGGAGAGAACTGGGGATTGACTATAGAAGATTGCGATGTTGGGCATTGCACCATAGTGCACTAATTTCATTCATCATCGTGATTGTTTTTCTCTTTTTAAAATTTCTTGTTTGGATTGTTATACCGGCTGACTGTGTCACTATGTGACTGATCCATAGGATCTTTCAGCTAAAATAGGGGATCAGGAGGCAAAAAAGCAGGGAGAATCACACCAGAGTTTTTTGCTTTAGGTTTTGTTCGTCGCGCGGCTAGGCAAAGCACCGAAGTTCACCAAATTTTAATGATGAGATTCTTGCGTCTGTAACCGTTTTGGGGTTTTTCTTTAGTGAGTTACTCACCATTAGGATAGTCGCTTTGTCACCTCGGAGATGCGCAGAGATTCTTATGATTCACAATCAGAAAGGAAACGTAGACGAGGAAATGATATCCAGGTCCTTTACCCGAGTCTAGGTGAAGATAAGGCCTGTGTAATGATGCAGGGGCATTTCTTTGCTGTCTTCTGCTTTCCTTATTTGTACTGGGTGGGGGCGCGTAGTGTCTGGTCTTCTCCTGTGCTGTGCAGGACGTCTGCCCAGACTTCAGGGCAGCTTAGCCAGCACTGATAGTGAAAAATGCCCGAAAGTGTGTTTCTCGGGTTTTCTGGAAGAAAAACCAGAAGGATGGACGTGGAAAGGTAGGAAATAAACCACAGAGAGAGAGTGAGACAGAGACAGAGACAGAGAGAGACAGAGGGATTTCTTGCACCGAATTTTCAGAAGGTGGGAGTGCTATTTGTACTGAAAGAGCCCCAGGTGTCCCCTAGGAAGGAGCTATACAGACATACATGAAAGAAAAGCTGCTGCATGATTATGACAGCATTGGGGGACTGTATACGCTCTTAAAAGAGCTATAGACAGGGATGTCTTTCAACAAAAGGCTATATAGCTCATGAGATAGTTACGTTATCAATATCAAACTATGATCAAATGTAGCAACAATATGCAGAGTCACAAACAGAGTGTACACAAGGTACGCACTCTAGAAACGGATGACAAAACCACATACACACGGGATTGGATGTAAAAACACAACATCTACACGAGTGTTTATTCATTAGCCTCGAAATAAACGAATTGGAAAAAAATGAACAAAATAACACAAACAAGGATTTTGTCCGAAGGAGAGTTGATGGCAGGGAGGACTGGGTGTCAGCAAACGATGCTCATACTACAGACCTTAGGCCAACAGAAACATTGGATCGCACACTTCAAGAGCTGTGCGTGCACGAAAGTACCCTAAGCAAAGACCAACCAGAAAAGGTTGGAAACAAAGAGATAGGTCTTTTATCTTCACACCTTAGTTTTTCCTCCAACAAAAGCTCTGCCCGTTCTTTCTCTTTCCCTTCACAGACAGGATTAGCCACGGTAAAAGTCACAGGTGTGTTCACTTTCATGAATTGGAAATAGGAATTGATCCATTTTGTGTCCAGCTAGGTCTCCACGAGCCTTCCATTTTTCTGGGCTATTTTTGTTGTGGTTGTTACGAAGGGTAGTCGTGGTTGCAGGGTTATAGCCCAGTTATGACTGCAGTGGTGTGTGAAGCTGGCTTTGATGTCAACTGCAGTTTTCTTCTTTGTCTTCTTCTTCTTCTTCTTCTTCTTCTTCTTCTTTTTCTTCTTCTTCTTGCTCTCTCGTTCACTTTATTCCGTCAGATATGTTTGGGGGATAAAATGGCATGTTCTTTCAAGCTCCTCTCGTGGGCCGTACAGCTTGGTTTTCAGGGTTATCTCCGTCAGCCACACAATCTTCCTCAGGTGGCTGTACACGAGATTCTTTGACCAATCCAATCTTGTTGTTTATAGCCCTGCCAACCACGGCGAATCTTTGAGGGATACCTTTGCCAATTAACTGCAGTAAAGAGGGGTTTGTTTTTGATGTCAGGTGTAGTAAAGAGGGGTTTCTTTTGATGTCAGGTATAACACAAGAAGCATAGGCTTGTTCCTGTATTCATCAACAAACGAAGCACAGGTCTGTACATAGTCATCAATGCATGTTTAGACGTGTTCTTGGTCTTACATATACAATAGCATGCGAGCAACACACACACAGACACACACACACACACACACATACACGCACGCACGCATGTGCATGGACACACACACCTTTGATTGATGTTAACTGTTGTTTTTTAAGTTACTTTCGTAATAATACATTGGAAAATGCTTTTTATTCTTTTAAGACCTGTTTTTATTTCATTTCACACACCCACACACACACACATCCACACACATATATTTATGCAGACACTATTCCTATGTGCAATGTATGTACTACAGTATAGTTTGGAAGTGTGCAAGCATACGTGTGTACGTACGTGCGTGCTTGTATGTGTGTGTACGTGCTTGTGTATATGTGTCTGTGCACGCCCAGTGTAAGATCCTATTGCACGCTCGCACGCTCAGCATGTACGCTCGTTCATACTTGAGCCATGAGTGTGCATGTGTGAATGTTATGATAATGCACTCTGCCGATACGTGCTTGCCTCAGACATACAACACAAAGGGCAGACAAGAGAGGGCATGGGGAATGAACTGTGGCACAGACACAGCGCTGAAAAGAAGCGAGCAGACGGATCCACTCCACTGACAGCTTTCTCTTTCAAACCCCACCACCACAAAGAAAGGAATGAAGCCGCCATTGCCAAGGGACGTTATTACCAGTCAATTCACTCTTCTCTCCCTTCTTTTCAACAGCGCTCGTCTCTTCTCTTCTCTTCTCTATTCTGCGTAGTTTCTCTTTCTGTGAGAAGAAGAGAAGTAGTTCATGAAAAAAGCTGTGTAACGTATTCAAACTTGTTCTGTACTATATTCAGTGGATTGTACGTTTTATACATTTTGATTTCTTACCGTTTTGAAGAGACAGGGTGTTATTTAAATGGTGATAAAGTCGGTTTTAGTAGCATATAACTATACAGTGCGTGGGGAGAGGTGTCTGGAATAGAACATGTATGGAAGTTGCAGCTAGGAGACTGGACTCATTACCGTACAAAAGCAAATGTCTTGTGTGACCCTATTTTATCATGAATACGTTATTCTGATTATTCCACGTTCTCTTCTGTGAAAATGCCCTCTCAGTGCCGGTCTTTTTATTTTTATTTTTATGGTTTCCAGCATTGTGTGCACCAGTTGTGGCTCGTATTATTTTTCATTCTGCCTTGGTGACTGTCAGGCTTCATACTCTTTGAGGGAGGGAAAGGAATTATGTTGTGAATCTTGAAGCTAACGCCCAGCATTTTTTGAGAACTGAAGGTGATAGAGAGAGACACAGACAGACAAAAAGACACAGAGAGAGAGAGAGAGAGAGAGGAGAGAGAGAGAGAGAGAGAGAGGAGAGAGAGAGAGAGAGAGAGAGAGAGAGAGAGAGCTGAGAGAGAGAGCTCATGAACTCAAAGATTTTAATGAATTTTTTTTAATGACCTTTGACCACAATACATCGACATGCTAGGAAAAAATGTATTTAATATGAAATGGCATTGATTTACAATCTTCCTAAGCATGAAAGTGTTAATCTGCCCTTTGTAGCATACCCCCAAAATCTTGAAGCAACGAACACCTTTTCAAAACATCAAATCAAATGAGTAAATGCAGTAATGTAAGCAGACAAAACCTGCTTTATATCTTCTTTAGAGGGCTTCAAAGAATGAGAGAAAGAGAGAAGACGGCATGCATCATTGAAACGACGGAAATTCCAAGTATGAACATATTTTGTTATGATTATCATTATTATCTTCTTTATTACCCACCATCCATCAACAGCTAGCACATCACCAAGTGACCCCAATCCTCCCCCCAAAAAGATACTACCAACAAAAAAACCCAACAAAACCCCCCAAAAATCAACATGAACCAATCAAAACTCGCGTACCAGTCAGCATTTTGAGAAGGGACCACCACTCATCAATTATCGAAGATGCCAGCAGCCGTTCACATGGATCGTTCCCACAAACCTCCCCCTCCTGTGCGTCTGTTGCCCATCAGAGGGAGCGGGGCCGAGTGGATCGGAAGAGGAGTAGATCCAAACCCCGGAATCCCTCTTCTTCCAATCGAATGTGCCCTTGACTCACGTGACAGTGCAGCGCCCCCATGATCGTGTGCAGCTGCTCATTCAGGTACAATAACTCTTTCGGTGGTAGGTAGTTATCGTTCTTTGGGGTGGTGATTGGGGTTTTTTGTTGTTGGATGGTTGTGTGTGAGGGGGGTGGGGGTGGGGGTGTTGTGTGTGTGTATGTACTCTGCGAGTGTGCGTTGTTGTTGTCGTTGTTGTTGTTGTTGTTGTTGTTGCTGATGCTGCTGCTACTGTTGCTGCTGCTGACGCTGCTGCTGCTGCTGCTGCTGCTGCTGCTGCTGCTGCTGCTGTTTTTAGTTTACTTAGGGAACCTATGTTTTCCAGGTGAAACACAGAAATAGTTCTGTTTATCCTGGGTTACAAATCCAGGGGCTTGGAGTTTCACTCCTGTCATTCCAGGGTGTGTTTTATTTCAGTTGGCCGAGGAAGGGCGGAAGAGGAGCCACTTACCTCCCCTGGACTCGGAGCCCACTTTCATGAGATCACCTCGGAAAGGAGCCGCCAACAATTCCTTCAACGAAGATGTATGTTGGCTGCCTTGTCTGCTGCTGGATTTTCTGGATTAGTTTGTTTGTTTATTGAACTTATTTGCAGCTTAGTGTACTTATTTTGTATTGTATTGTTGTTTTTATTTAATTTGATGGTTTGATACAGGGAGCAGTGTAAGTTTTTTTTTCTGTTTTTAGATTATTTTGCTTTCGTTTTTTCCCCCTACCTTTGATTGATTTGCTGAAGGTATTTGCTGAAGGTGGATTTTTGTTTTTTTGCTTTCGCTTTTGCTTGATTGCATATTTGTTACTTTTGCTTGTTTGCTTTCCTAGTTTGCTTACTTTTTGAAGAGGGTTTACACGTGAATGCTATTGCTGCGTCGTTGTTTTGCTATTTTCATCACCATCATCATCATCATCGTCATCATCATCACCATCACCATCACCATCACCATCAAAATATTCATCATCATCACCATCATCATATTAATCATCGTCGTCATCATCGTCATTATCACCATTTCATCATCATCACCATCATCATCATCTCTCATCATCATCATCATCATCATCATCATCATCATCATCATCATCATCATCATCATCAACAACAACATCATCATCAGTGTCGTCTTTATCATCATGTTGCCCTATCTTCATCATCGCCTTTACCATTGCCATCCTCCCAGTCCTTTTGCTTCTTCTTCCTTTTCATTTCTTGGGGATAAAACGGCATTATCCATTTCATTCTGTTTTTATCCTGTCTCTATTTGTGATTTTTTTTCAGTATTAGTAGTAGTAGTTGTTGTTGTTGCTGTTGCTGTTGTTGTTGTTGTTCTTCTTCTTCTTTGTCTTCTTCATCTTCGTTGTTGTCGTCGTGGTCGAACGCTCAGACACCACCTATTATTGTCTGTCATATGAGCGAAAATATGTTGTGCTACCATTAAGCTTTCTGACAAGTCAGGCCCAGCGCATCAGACTTCGGCATGCAAGAGAATTATTTGTCTTTAATGCCTCTCTGTAATTTAAGAGAGAGAAAAAAAGGTAGGAGAATGGACCAAAATGTTAGAAAATGACAAGAAGGGGTGACAAGAAGAAAGGGAAGGAGGTAGAAACAAAGGGAGGGATAGAAAAAAGGAAATTCCAAGCCGAGAATTTCCAGCAGGTGGGCATGCTGTCTATTCTGACAGGCCCCCGGCATTCCTACGGGCGAGCAGTTTGTTTTTTTGAAAGTGGATATTCTCTTTGTTTTTATTGCGTCGTCTTCTGCACTACGTTCAATACTATTTCTGAACTATTGTGTAAATTTGTCCTGTTCGTTGTGTTCTAGTTTGTTCTACAGTTTTCATCACTACCTACTTCTATGTGTAAACCAGTTGACTTTACAGTTCTGGTTTGTCTTTTTTGTGTGTGCTGTGTTCTGTGTTGTTCTGTGCTGTTCTGTGCTGGTCTGTGTTGTTCTGTGTTGTTCTGTGCTGTTCTGTGTTGTTCTTTGTTGTCTGTGTGGTCTGTGCTGGTCTGTGTTGTTCTGTGTGTTTGTGTGTTCTGTGCTGGGTCTGTGTTGTTTGTGCTGGTCTGTGTTGCTCTGTGTTGTTCTGTGCTGGTCTCGGGCTGGTCTGTTTTTTCGTGTTGTCTTCTGTGTTCTCTCTCTTCTTCTCTTCCTCTTCTCCTCTCCTCTCTCTCTTCCCCCCTCTCTCTCTCTCCTCTCTCCCCTCTTCTCTTCTTCTTCTCCTCTCTTCTCCCTCTTTCCTCTCATCTTCCTCTCTTCTCTCTCTCTCCCTCTTATCTTCTCCTCTCTCTTCTTCCTTCTCTCTCTCTCTCCTCTATCTCTCTCTCTTCTCCCCCCTCTTCTCCTTCTCCTTCTTCTTCTCTCCTCTTCTCTCTCTCTCTTTCCTCTTCTCCTCTCTTCTCTTCTCCTCTCTCTCTCTCCTCTCTCCTCTCTCTCCTCCTTCTCCTCCTCTTTCTCCTCTCTCTCCTCTCTTCTCCCTCCTTCTCTTCCCTCTCTCCTCTCTCTCTTTGTGACTATCACTGCTCTCTTTCCTCCACTCATTCTCTCTTCTTTCCCTCTCTCTATAGTGACTATTCACGTGTTGCTTTTTATGGGAAGGTAGCCTCATGGCTTCTTTTACATCCCGCCCGTGGTAGCGTTGAAAGTCTCTTTCCCCTCACATCTAATTGCCTACTCTTTCGTAAAAGCGAAATGGATTAACTTTCAAGTGTTTTTCATGCGTCGCCACGGGAGCCGGTTTATAGTATCAGTGTCATTCAACAATTCAGGCACATGCTTCTGGTAAGGAACAGATTGTCAACGTGAAAGAAAAATTATGGGATGCGTTCGCTCTTCGGGGCTTCTCTTTACATAGTCTCCAAGGTCTGTATGACGTTATGGTAGACAATATACACATCTGCCAACGTGCTAACAATGGCGTCTCTTGCGACGACTTTTTTAACTGTGACGCAAGGTATGTTACGCATGAGTCGCACACTGACTTAATAGGTCATACAATTGTCAACGTCTGAACAAGGTCAGTGACACATTTTCAACACCTGAACCAAGGTCAGTGACACATTGTCAACACCTGAACCAAGGTCAGTGACACATTGTCAACACCTGAACCAAGGTCAGTGACACATTGTCAACACCTGAACCAAGGTCAGTGAACATCTGTCAACACTGACTTAATGGTAGTGGATCACATTGTCGACACTCTGAACAGGTCAGTGGCACATTGTCAACGACCTGAACAGGTCAGTGAACTTGTCAAGCCTGATATATGGTGTGATGTGTGTGTAGTCAGTGACAGCAGTTGTCTCTGTAACTAAGGTGCAGCTTGACGCATTGTGTGTCTGTGTGTCAGTGTGTGTGTGTGTTGGTGTGTGTGTGTGTGTGTTGTTGTCCTGTGTTGTTGCTGGTCACGGACTCATTTATGCACGATAATAGTGTGCTATGTATTGTAGGTGTTTGTGTGTTGTGTGTGTGTGGTGTGTGTGTGTGCGTGTCTGGTCGTCATCGTGGATTGTGTGTTGTGTGTGTGCGCGCGCGCGTGCGTGCTGTGTGCCTGTGTGTGTGTGTGTGTGTGTGTGTGTGTGTGTGTGTGTGTGTGTGTGTGTGTTGTGGTTGCAGTAGACTGGACGGCTGGGAGCGGGTCAGTGATGTACGATCCAACTTTGTGTATGTGTTTTGAGCGGAGTGATGCGAATAGCTGATGTTCTGTGTAGCATGTGTGTGTATGTGGTGTTGTAATGTTGTCATGTGTTCTACTCGTCCTGGCTTTTTCGATCTGTGAATGTGCTGATCTTCTGCTTGTTGTGTCCGTCTCATGTGCTGTGCTTGTGTGCTGCGTTTGCGCCTGCTCCGTCGCTCGTGCTGATGCCATTGTTTGCTGCTCTGCTGTTTGTTTTCTTCTTCTTCTTTTTTTTTCTTCTCTTCTTCTTTCTTTTTCTCTTCTTCTTCTTCTTCTTCCTTCTTGCATTTTCGCATTCTTCTTCTTGTACTTTCTTCGCATTTCTGTCGTTTCTTCTTCTTCTTCTTCTTCTTCTTCTTCTTCTTCTTCTTCTTCTTCTTCTTCTTCTTCTTCTTCTTCTTTTCTTCTCTTCTTCGCATTCTTCACGATTCTTCTTGCTCTGCATTCTTCGTATTTCTTTGACTTCGCATTCTTCGTATCTTTCGCATTCTTGCAATCTGTTCTTGCTTCTTTCTTCTTCTTCTTTTCTTCTTCTTCTTCTCTTCTTCTTCTTCTTCTTCTTCTTCTTCTTCTTCTTCTTCTTCTTCTTCTTCTTCTTCTTCCTTCTTTCTTCTTCTTCTTCCTTCTTCTATCTTTTTCATTCTTTCATTCTTGCATTTCTTCCATTTCTTCTTCTTCATTCTTCTTTCTTCTTCCTTCTTCTCTTCTTTTTCTTCTTCCTTCTTCTCTTCTTCTCATTCTTTGCATTCTTTCTTCTCCTTCTTCTCTTCTTTCTTCTTGCATTTTTTCTTCTGACGCTCAGCGCATTTGTTCTTCACACGAGCATCTACGCAGCGCTCTCTTACATCCTGCATCCCAGCTCCACTTCGGCATTGTATATTATTTTTCTTAGTCTTTCGGCGAAAACGGCTATGAAGATGTTACCGAGCGAAATTAGACAGGAAGATGTGACAGCAGAAAAACAATCACAGCCTGAACAATGAAGGATAGTAGAGTTTCTCACCGATTTGCGATGGGGAGTGTTTTATGACTTCTCTGTATCTGCAAGGAAATTCTTGTCAGAAACATGCTTAACAGACAGCGATACAGCATGGGGGGGTGACGGAGAAGGAAGGCTCATATATCTACACAAGTCACCCATGGCTAATCCTACTTGTGCTTTGCAGACAAAGCGTTTATCTGTTATATTATTCTTTAGTCAGCGGGTTTTACCATAACTAGTCTTCAGAAAACAGAAGGATACAGAAAAATACGGCGCAACAATAGAATTGTAGGAAATTACTGCACATTGTCTTGAAAGTGCATTGTTCATGTGCTGGTTGCCGTCTGTCGCCAAGGACTGGATGTAAGTTTGTTGTTGGTTGTGGAGTGTGTGATTTCGCTGTGCGCTTTAGTTGTTGTGTGGTTCATCACGTTGGTGGACATAACGAGGCGTTCGAAGACCAGATAACAACTGCATGCAACGTTAATGTTCGCTTTCGTAAGACATGCATTTTCCTGGACATATGCAATTTTAAAAGTCACGGGTTTTACACCATCGCTACGTCTTGCACGAACAGAAGAATAAGTTGAGTCAGACAATACGATTGTGAAACTTAACTGCACTATTGTCTTTAGTCGCTGTTGTGGGGTGGGCTTGATGTTGAAGTTGAGGTTGTGGTTGGGGTGGTGTTGCTGTGCTGCTGCTGCTGCTGTTGTTGTTGTTGTGCGTTCCCCATCTTAACGCTTCGGATGAGACTATAAACCGAGGCCCCGTGTGCGAACGCACGCAGAACATCTTGCATCATACGTTAAATTCTGTTCCGCTTTCCGTAAGACTAGGCCATTGTGTGCCGGTGGGAACAGATGACAAAATTTACAAAACCGCATACACACGGGGATTGGGTGTAAAAAAAGCACACGAGTGCTTACTCCATTATCCTCGATATAAAAAAATAAAGAAATAACAAATAAAAAAGAAATAGCAAAATAACAAATAACTTATAACGCTCTGGGGGTCACCCAGCACATGCACTTTGACTTGTCACACCTTGGAATCACTGTGAGATTGAAACTGCTCGCTGAACAAGACAATTGCGTGTATGACTGTTTTTAAGCGTACTTCGCCATCATTATAGGCAGCTATACTCCGACTTCAGAGGATAAATGTATCTAAGTGTCTACTTTTGGTGGGTTTTTAAAAAAAATGCTTTTTGCGTTTGACTTGTATCTGTATGCGAGTCTTCTACCGAGGGGTGGGGGGGGGGGGCGGGACAATGACAATGACAAATTCTTTTATTTCGAGGATAATGAATAAGCACTTATGTGCTTTTTTACATCCAGTCCCCGCCCGTAGGGATACATGGGGAAAGAGAGAGAGAGAGGGAGAGAGAGAGAGGAAGGGGGGGGGGGTGTGAACGGAGGAACGGACAGGCAGACAAACTGACAGACATGCAGACAGGCAGACAGGCAGGCAGGAAGACAGACAGACAGACAGAGACAGAGACAGAGACAGAAATACAAAGAAAGAAAGAAAGAAAGAAAGAAAGAAAGAAAGAAAGAAGAGAGACGGAGATAGAGACAGAAAGACAGACAGAGACAAGAGATACATAAATGAAGAGAGCCAAAACAAGAGAGAAATTTTTTACTACTAAAACAGATCCATTGAGGTAGAGACAGACAGGTACAGAGAGAGAGAGACACGCAGACAGACAGTCTAGACAGAGAGACGAACACACTTATAGACAGGCAGAAAGCGTATAGACTGACCATAACGGATGACTACAAGAACTTTCAGCCCTGTCCTTCAGCATACTAACTACCCTGTACACTTTCTCTCCCTTGCTGTGCAGTCCAACCACGAACAGAAGGTCACCATCTTCGACAAGTATTCCGAAACCGGAGACAAAGTCAGCGCCTCGAAAATTCGCCGCAGACCTTCCCCCCGAAAAAAGAGCGTCATCAAAACACGTGGCAGTGTTTCATTGGCTAACGGACACGAGGCTGAACCAAGCAAATGGCCCGGTGCCCCCAAACCAATGAAAGACAGCGTGACAAACGAAGACGGCAACCCCTCACGAAAGGAATCCTCCTCACCCTTACCAGACCTCCAAAGGAACAGCGGCCTACGGCGAAAATCGAAGAAAGACAAACGCAGAGTCTCCGTCTCCGATCCACCAGTTACGAACGGTGACGCTTCAAAACTCAGCTCTAACAGCGAAAGCGAAAGTAGCAGCGCAGCCACTCAAACTTCCAAAACCAAAGGGGGAGAATCAGACTCGGACACTTCCGTTTTCCCTCCCCCTCACTCCGCCGCCACATTGGGGGAAGAGGAGAAGCAGGAGAAGAAAGAGGAGGAGGAGGAGGAGGAGGAGGAAGAGGAGGAGGAGATACAGGAAAACTTTGACGTTAATTTCCGATCTCTGCTGATTTCTCCTGTTCCCACGCCCGTTCTGTACCGACCGGAAACGCGGGAGATGACGCGGCAAAACATGGTGGATCATATGACGCAGGTGCTGGATGGTTACGTGCATCGGCGATGTCCGCCGGAAAACAAAGTTGTTCGTTTGTACGTCATGGGAGGATACACGGGTGAGTGCTGTCTTGCTTTGTGTCTTCTGTCGGTTTTGTCCTGGGTTGTCCTCCTGATTTGTGTTTTGTTTTGTCCAGTCTTGTCTCGTCATAGACGTAATTTTCTTTTAAGGTAGGTTGAGATGTCTACTATCGAGACGAGAATGATGACAAGACATAGTTTAGACTAACACGTTATTGTTTACCTGCTGCTCCTACCACTTCTACTACTAGTGGTGCTGCTGCTGATACTACTACTACTACTACTACTACTACTACTACTGCTACTACTACTACTACTACTACTACTACTACTGCTGCTGCTGCTGCTGCTGCTGCTGCTGCTGCTGCTGCTGCTGCTGCTGCTGCTGCTGCTGATACTGCTACTTCTACTACCACCACTACTACTACTTCTACTACTACTACTACTACTACTACTACTACTACTACTACTACTACTTCTTCTACTACTACTACTACTACTACTACTACTACTACTACTACTACTACTACTACTACTACTTCTACTACTACTACTACTACTACTACTACTACTACTACTACTTCTTCTTCTACCACCACCACCTTTTCATCCATGACTGGGCTAGTAAACATTTGCAGTACATGGATGAATAAATGATAGATATGTCAATCAATAGATGACTGAAGCAGTCACCCAGTCAATCAATCAATCATTGGTCGAAGTTATGACTTGATAAATGATTTATCTCTCGTTCCTCGGCTACATCTCCAAAGTTCACCAATGGTGGAATTTTGGGGTATGTGACCGTTTTCGCTCACCATGAAAGTAGCCGCATTCCGACTTCGGGAATGTATGCTGGGCATGTTCGTGTTTCAGTAATCCACCAAGCGCTGACATGATATGCAGGTTCTTGTGTATGTGTACTATACACGAAGGAAATGTAGGCACTGGCAGGTCTGCACTTGAAATTGACTTGGGCGATTTAAAAAATCAACCACCTCTCACTCACTAGACACCGCCGCCTAGATTCGAACCCTCGACTTCATGGACCCATGGGATTAAAGACGAACGGTCTTAACCACTCGGCAATAGCGTCCGTCAATGAATGATATAGTAAGGAAATTAACAACCAGCCAACCAACAGAATAACCAGTAAAATCAACCTGCCAAAAACCTTTGTTACTTACTGCCATTTTGGGGGGTATTTTTACTTGCTCTAATAAAAAATCAGTTCAAAAGTGTAACAAGATCTCATAATTGAGACTGGACATCTGATTCATTCTCTGATGTTACGAGGCACTGGTGTCACTTTTTGCTGGATTCTTTCGCATTGTGGGATCTACTTGAATGAAAAAGTTGACAAAATAGTAACATGTGGTGTTAAGCATAGTAATGGGTCCTGCAGCATAAATGTCCCCTTATACATTCATGAGGGCTACAGCATGTTACAAAATGCATGTTGAAAACATTTTTTAAAAAAGAAACTACAACATATTGGTCCTTCCTGGAATGATGATGTAACCCGTTTATCATCTCTTGATAATCTGAATTGCTTTAATTCACATGAATGCAGAAATGTTAATAATCATAATAATAATAATAATAATAATAATAATAATAATAATAATAATAATAATGTATGGAATTAATATAGCGCTGAATCTTGTAAAGCAACAAATCAAAGTGCTTTTTTATATCGAGGACAATGGAATAAGCACTCATAGTATCACAAGAAATAAGGATCAGGAAAGTTCAGCATCCCAGTATGTAGACTGGAAATACACACACACACACACACACTGGCATTAATTCACGATTAGCCGGTCTCCAGCACTGCACGCAGAGATAAGAATAGGTCCCCACACCATCATCTTACCCATCTCTTGTTCTCATGTTCCATCTCTTATCTACAAGTTTAAGGTCAATGCTTTAAGAACTAAATTTCCACAAGAAGGAACATGTGTCTATGGCGAATATAAATACATTACCAATGCTCACATTATTTTACACTGCAGAGATCTGAAAAACTGTTTACCTGCTTTCCCAGTCCGTAGCTTAGAGTAAATTCTAAAAAGACATTCCATTAACGAAATAAATTATATTGTCATTAAGTCATACTCCTCTTTTCAAACTACTTTTAGAATAACGATGTTTGCTAGTTATATTAATTGCAAAGATAATGTCTAAGCTGTTGTTTCTTTCTTTTCAAAATGTTTGTTTATGTTTTTTTCATATAGTTGCTTATTGCGGATGATTAGCTATGTACATACTCACCCACCCATCCCCCCGACACACACACACACACACACACACACACACACACACACACACACACACACACACACACACACACACACCACATATACACACACACTCACACACATTGTTGCTTGTTTGTTTGTATTATGATGGATAATTTTTCAAGATTTTTGAATTACTTGAAATGCATGGTTTAATATTTTTTCTGTTTTTTTGTGTTTTGTTTTTAATTCCATATATGCATATGTTAATTGTCTTTTCTTGTTTGATTTGTATAGTTTACCATAGATAAGGTTTTTTATTCTAGGTCTACATATACATTCATTTTTTTCTCGCTTTTTTTTTTCTTTAGATAGATGGCTTGATGAAAAAAAGCAAATGCACTGTTAATAAAAGTTTGACTTGACTTGACTTCACACAGACACACACACACACATACACAAATACACGCT
>CM054148.1:49205978-49208478 GCA_028751875.1 Rapana venosa | reverse complement strand
CTCAACAACATCAGGTGCTGACTGACCACAAGACCAACAAAAATGTGGCGGTGGTGGTGTTGTTTTTTTTTAAAGAAGAAACAAACAGCAGTACAATGGAAAAGAAATGGGTAGCGCTACTCTTGATGAAGACACTCTCTGCCCGGGGTAGGGGGTGGGGGAGAGAGAGAGAGGGTGAGAGAGAGAGAGAGAGAGTGTGAGAGAGAGAGAGAGAGAGAGAGAGAGTGAGAGAGAGAGAGAAAGAGAGAGAGAGAGGGAGACTGAGAGAGAGAGAGAGAGAGATTGAGAGAGAGAGAGAGGGAGAGAGAGAGAGAGAGGGAGACTAAGAGAAAGAGAGAGAGAGAGGGAGAGAGAGAGAGAGAGAGGGAGACTGAGAGAGAGAGAGAGGGAGACTGAGAGAGAGAGAGAAAGAGAGAGAGAGAGAGAGAGAGAGAGAGAGAGAGAAAGAGAGAGAGAGAGAAAGAGAGAGGGAGAGAGAGACGGAGAGAGAGAGAGAGAGACGCAGACGCAGACGCAGATGACGCAGACGCAGATGATTTATTCAAATAGGCCTCAGCCCCTTATGAAGGGGAATGTGAACAATATTATACATAACATAAATAATCAATAAATCAATAAATCATCTGCGTCTGAGAGAGAGAGAGAGAGCGAGAGAGAGAGAGAGAGAGAGAGAGAGAGAGAGAGAGAGAGAGAGAGAGAGAGAGAGAGAGAGAGAGGAAGAGAGAGAGAGAGAGAGAGCAGCCCGAATTTGACGCAGAGAAATCTGCCGTGATTTTAAAAGTGGTATGAAAAAGAAAAGGAAAAAAGTATGAGAGGTAGGGCGGTTGGAGAGGGGGTGGGTGGGTGGTGGTGGGGATAGGGGTGGGGTGTTATAGTGTGTTGTGTTGTGTTGGGTTAAGTTGGGTTGGGTTGTACTGTGTTGTGTTGTGTTGTGGTGCGTTGTATAAAATAAATACATACGTATACAGGAAAAGAAAAAAGAAGATGATAGGTGGCGCTGCTCTTGTGGCGACGCGCTCTCCCTGGGGAGAGCACCCCAAATTTCACACAGAGAAATCTGTCGTGATTGAAAGTGGTATGCAATACAATAAGGTTGTATAGTATTGTATTGTGATGTTTTATATTGTATTATAAGCGCTCTGATTTGTAATTGCAAGATATAGCGCTCTATAAATTCCATATATAATTATTATTATTATTATTATTATTGCGTTGTATTGCATTGTGTTGTATTGTACTGTATGTGTTGTATTGTGTTGTGTTGTACGGTATTGTGTTGTGTTGTGTTGTGTTGTCTTCTTCTTGGTCCAGTGCTCCCCCATGCTGAAGTCGGATGCGCTGGGCCTGACTTGACAGGCGCTTTATTTTATTCTTTTATATGGAGGATAATGGAATAAGCACTTATGTGCTTTATTTTACATCCAATCCCCTTCTGTAGGCGGGTTGGTAAATTTGTCATCTGTTCCCACTGGCACACAATGGCCTACTCTTACGAAAAGCGGAACAGGATTTAACTTGTGCATAGCAAGATGTTCTGCGTGCGTTCGCACACGGGACCTCGGTTTATAGTCTCATCCGAAGGACTTTTAGGGAGAGTGGAGTCTGCACTGATATTAACTCCAGGGGGAAAATATCCCCTTGAACGGGAATCGAACCCGGGTCGTCAGATTGCCAGCGCAATGTTCTAACCACTAGGCTATCCCGTCTTGTGTGGTGTTGTGTTGTGTTGTACTTATTGTGTTTTGTTGTATTGTGTTGTGTTGTACTGTAGTGTATTGTATTGTATTGTATACCACTTTAAATCACGGCAGATTTCTCTGTGTGAAATTTGGGCTGCCTTTCCCAAGGAGAGCGCGTCGCCACAAGACCAGCGCCACCTATCATCTTTTTTTTTCTTTTCCCGTATACGTATGTGTTTATTTTATCTATCAAAGTGCTGTTTTCTGCAAAATGTTGCCAAGGACAACTCTCTTGTTGTCGTGCGTTCTTTGACGTGCGCTAAATGTGTGGTGCAAACGAGACCTCAGTTTATCGTTTCATCCAAAAGACTAGCACCCAGACCACCACTCACGGTCTAGTGGATGGGGGGGGGGGGGGGGGGAGTTTCGGGCCCAAACGGGGATCGAACCATCACACACTTCTAACCCGGACTGTTCGGTTTCTAGGCAGGCGCGTTACCTCTAAACCATCGCTCCACTTTGCTGTCATTATTATAGACAGCAAGAAAACTGCGACTGTCCATAGCTTTAAACATCTGGAAAGGATTTTATTTTAATTTTATTTCATTTCATTCTTTTATATTGAGGATAATGGAATAAGCACTTATGTGCTTTTTTTTTTACTTCCGGTTTATAGTCTCATCCGAAGGACTTTTGGGGAGAGTGGAGTCTGCACTGATGTTAACTCCAGGGGAAAATATCCCCTTGAACGGGAACCGAACCCGGGTCGTCAGATTGCGAGCATTGCGTTCTAACCACTAGGCTGTCTCGTACCCTAAGTA
>CM054148.1:49198478-49200978 GCA_028751875.1 Rapana venosa | reverse complement strand
TTTCCTTCTTTTGGTCCGTATAGGGATCACCAGCTGCCATAATAATGTTGATGTTGTACTGGAGCACAACAAAAGCTGCTTGCTAGTTTGCTGCTATTGCTGATTACATTCATCATGGTACGCTTGTTTCATGTTTATTAATGAATAAACCCTAGTTAAAGCAAGGGAGAGAAGCCCTCTTTCCCAGTACACGTGCGCTGTGCCGTATTTGTCTGCTACCATAACCCAGTAGCGGACGAAAGGGAGGGAAGTGACTAGTAGATGGTTGGTTACCCTATAGCTGGTTACACGTAAGGAAAAGGTTATAAGGCCCCAAGTTGTATTTTTCTTCCATGGCCTGTTTGGCAGATCCCCCTGTCCTCCATCAACGAGTTCACGGTGGAGTGGGATCCCAGTGGGATCCGGGAACATGGCGTCAGGGATCACGTGGTCTACCTGGAGCGACTGTGCAAGTACGTCCTGGACAACACCAAGCGCCGCCTAGCGGAGTTCTTGACAGACAGCGATGACAACTCTTCGAAGACGGAGCTGTACCGGGAGGTGACGCATCACGTGCGTTACTGCCATGAGAGGTGGGCGAGTTATTATTGTTATTGTTGTTGTTGTTATCAGTATTTTTGTTATTATTATTACTATCATCATCATCATCATCATCATCGTCATTGTTGTTGTTGTTTTTGTAAGTTACAGCTAAATGCAGATAAAACGGAAACCATGCTCGTAGGGAGCAAACACACTCTTCCATTACAACAGCTTCAATACAATTTGGCAATGTATCAGTCTCTCTATCCACTGCTGTGAAGTATCTAGGGGTCATTATTGACAACACACTCTCTATGCAAAAATTCATCACCCAGACCTGCCAGTCATGCTACTATCAGTTACAGCGTAATGGTGCAATTCGAAAGTACCTGTTCACAGATGCAACATCCTAACTCTGTGTGTCTGTGTCTGTGTGTATGGTGCTTTCTTTTCTTTTGTCTTTATCGGAATACCTTGTATTTACCATGTAATGTGTGTGTGTGTGTGTTGTTTGTGTGTGTGTGTGTGTGTGTGTGTGTTGTGTGTGTGTGTGTGTGTGTGTGTGTGTGTGTGTGTGTGTGCAGAGTTGCCAAGTTTCACGGCAGGAAGGACATCCTGACCCTGATCAAATCCTATCTCCGCTCTGCTTCTCGACTTCCGCTGGTGCTGTATGGGAAAACCGGAAGTGGGAAATCAGCCATCTTGTCCAAAACTGCCAAAGAAGTCAACAAATGGTTCAGGGGGTAAGTCTTCAGTAGTAAGCCTCTGTTCTTCCTGCCGAGGGGCCTGTCAGTATTAATAGCACCCCCACCTTCTGGAAATTTTCTACTAGGAGTTTCCTCTTTTCTATCCCTCTCTTTTGTTTTTGCCCTGAACCTTTTCTTCCGCTATATCTTTCTTGCCTATTTTCTGCCTTCTTGGTCTATTCTTCTGCCACCTTTTTTCCCTGAAAGTCTTAAAAGATAACAATTCTCTCTCATGCCAAAGACAGATGTGCTTGGTCTGACTTGTCAGGCGCTTAACGGCAGCACAACGCATTTTCGCTCATATGACAGACAACGATAGTTGCTCTCTGAGCGTTCCACGAAGAAGAAGAAGTAAAAGCCTCCTTTATTTAAGGCGCAGGAAAGTTTCATTTTTGTCCATCGTAACTGTTTCTGGCCTATGATGGCTTTGAAAAGATAAGGTACAGTATTTCAGTTTGACTGTGCACCTTCTACCTGTCCTTTTGTTAATGTATATGTCTTTCTTTTCTCTCTCTCTCTCTCTCTCTCTCTCTCTCTCTCTCTCTCTCTCTCTCTCTCTCTCTCTCTCTCTCCCTCCCTCTCTCTCTCTCTCTCTCTCCATCAGCAGTCGATGTTTTATTGCATACTATAATTTTTCCTCCACTCTGCCTCCCTCCCATCCTCCTCCTCCTCCTTCCCCCTAACCTCTCCCCTTCCTGCCCTTTTTGGTTAGAGGAGAGAGGGAGATATATTAGAGGAGAAAGGGGAGGTTTGAAGGAGGAGAGTGCTTGGTTAGGGGCAAGGAAGGGGTAGTATAGGAAAGGGTAGGTCTGGATAACATACCAGGAGAACTGCTGAAGCACTCAGGAGAAGGTGGGCTGAGAGCCAAGCATGACCTATGCTGTGAAATCTGGAGGACCAGTCAGTGGCCGGCAGACTGGAAGTCACAAGCATTTGTCATGCTCCGCAAGACAAGACCGAGGGGAAAAAGGCAGACGACCACCAGCTTCTCTCACTGGCAACATCACCAAATCCTGTGACATGAGAATCCATGAAGTCAGCAGGGCAGTAATAACAATAATAATAATAATAATAATAATAATAATAATAATAAAAATAATAATAATAATAATAATAAATGGAACTTGTATAGCGCTGTATCTTGCAATGACAGCGAAGACCGGAGCAAATGGAGAAGGAGGACCATGTCACCATCATTGAATGTGATAGTTAACACCGAACTGTGTGATACC
>CM054148.1:49150978-49188478 GCA_028751875.1 Rapana venosa | reverse complement strand
GGGAGAGAGGGAAAGAGAGAGAGAGGGAGAAAGAGAGGGGGAGGAGAGGGAGGGAGGAGAGAGGAGAGAGAGAGGAGAGAGAGAGAGAAGAGGAGAGAGAGAGAGAGGAGATGAGAGAGTGTGGAGAGGAGGCCGAGAGAGGAGAGAGAGAAAGAGAGAGGGGGGGAGAGTGGAAAGAGAGAAAGAGAAAAGAGCGAGAGAGATATTTATTTATTTTATTTATTTATTTTATTTTGTTCTTTTATATCGAGGATAATGGAATAAGCATTTATGTGCTTTTTTTACATCCAGTCCCCGTGTGTATGCGGATTTGTAAATTTTGTCATACGTTCCCACCAGCACACAATGACCTACTTTTACGAAAAGCGGAACAGGATTTTAACGTGTGCGCAAGATGTTCTGCGTGCGTTCGCACACGGGGCCTCGGTTTATAGTCTCATCCAAAGGACTTTTGGGGAGAGTGGAGTCTGCACTGATGTTAACTCCAGGGGAAAATATCCCCTTGAACGGGAATCGAACCCGGGTCGTCAGATTGCGAGCGCAATGTTAAACCACTAGGCTATCCCGTCCCCATTCGAGGGATTCGAGGGTTTCGAGGGTAATAAGGGGACGGGATAGCTCAGTGGTTACAGCACTCGCTTTCCCTCAGCTAATATTAAGCAGCGTCGAGCGTGGCTACCACTTGGATGGGTGACCGTTTGTGCGCCTTGGTTTTAGTATAGTCCCCCAGTTCACCCAACTGTAAATGCGTACCTGCCTTCTTTAGGATCAGGGAAGGTAAAGCAGCGAGGGAGAGGAGATGGGGGCCGCCCTCAATATGCTGGCCCCTGGAGAATTTGAGGTCTGTGACGCCTCGCTCCCCTACGACCACATAGGTTATGGGACACCTTGACCTTAACGAAGAATAAACACCAGGCCGAAGTCGGATGCGCTGGGCCTGACTTGTCAGGCGCTTAACGGCGGCACAACGCATTTTCGCTCATATGACAGACAATGATAGTTGCTGTCTGAGTGTTCGAAAATGAAGAAGAAGCATTCACGTGCTTTGTTTTTTTCATCTAGTGCCCGTGTGTATGCAGTTTTGTCAATTTAGTCATCCATTTCCACCGGCACACAATGGCCTACTTTTCCAAAGGGGTGCAACGAGGTTTTAATGTGCGTGCAAGATGTTCTCTGTTTGTGTGTGTGCGTGCGTGCGTGTGCGCGCGCGCGCGCGCGCGTGTTGTGTGTGTGTGTGTGTGTGTGTGTGTGTGTGTGTGTGTTGTGTGTGTGTGTGTGTGAGTGTGTGTGTGTGAGTGTGTGTGTGTGTGTGTGTGTTTTGTGTGCACGCGCGCGCGCACAGGTGAGGTTTTTTTTAAAGAAAAGCTTAACATTTGATATTCCTGTTGTATTCTTATTGTTGCTGCTGCTGTTGCTGTTTACTGCTGCTGATGTAGTCACTGTTGTTGCTGCTGCTCCTGCAGTTACTGTTGCTGCTTCTGCTGCTACTGCAGTAACTGTTGCTGCTGCTACTGCAGTAACTGTTGCTGCTGCTACTGCAGTTACTGTTGCTGCTGCCACTGCAGTCAACCGTGTCTTGCTGGTGCTTGTGTGTGTGTGTGTTGTGTGTGTGTGTGTGTGTGTGTGTGGTGTGTGTGTGTGGTGTGTGTGTGCACACATTTGGACTTGTTAGAACTATTAATAGTTATAATATAGTTAGTCTGTGTAAAAAGAAAAAAAGAGTGGAGTGCAAGCGCTTTGATTTGTCTTTTCGCAAGATATAGCGCCATATAAATTCCAATGTATTATCATTATTATTGTCATCATTATCATCATCATCGTTATCATTATTACAATTATTATTATATTCATTATTGTTATTATTACTATTACTATTATGATGATGATGGTGATGATGACGACGATGATGATGACGATGATGATGATGATGATGATGATGATGATGATGATGATGATGATGATGATGATCATCATCATCATCATCATCATCATCATCATCATCATCATCATCATCATCATCATTATTATCATCATTATTATCATCATCATCATTATCATAATTATTATTATTATTATTATTATCATCATCATCATTATTGTTATCATCATCATCACCATCTTCATCATCATCAGCAGCAGCAGCAGCAGCAGCAGCAGCAGCAGCAGCATCAGCATCACCAGTATCATCATTATCATCCTCATCCTCATCCTCATCATCATCACCATCATCATTACTGTCATCCTCCTCCTCCTCCTCCTCCTCATCCTCCTCCTCCTCATCCTCATCCTCATCCTCCTCATCCTCATCCTCATTCTCCTCCTCCTCCTCCTCCTCCTCCTCCTCCTCCTCATCCTCATCATCACTACCACCACCTCTCACGACAGGCGCGGACAGGCTGGTGGCCCCTCAGCCGTTCTTCCTGGAGGCGGAGGACACCAACCATGACGGCACGGACCGCGTGTACAATCTGCGCAAGATCAACGAGCTGCCTTACCACCTGCTGCACGCCCAGCTCTTCAGCGAGCTCAAGACGGCCGCCCTGCTGCACTTCGAGTGGATCCTGGCCAAGCTGTGCGGCACTTCGCTCAAAGCGCTGCTGGAGGAGTACGCTGTGGTCATTCAGGTCAGATGACGCGCCCACACGAAGGGCGCCCGCGCTCCTCCCCCCCAAAAAAAAAGGATTGTGAATCTGAGGGATCGGTGATGGTGACGTTGACGATGACCGACACGCAGGCAATATCTAATACGTGCGATAGACCACACAGACAATATCTAATACGTGCGATAGACCACACAGGCAATATATAATACGTGCGATAGACCACACAGGCAATATCTAATACGTGCGATAGACCACACAGGCAATATCTAATACGTGCGATAGACCACACAGGCAATATCTCATACGTGTGATATATGACGCAGGTAATATCTCATACGTGTGATATATGACGCAGGTAATATCTCATACGTATGATATATGACGCAGGCAATATCTAATGCGAGTGATATTTGACACGGATGGTATTTGATACGTGTGATATATGACACGGGCGATATTTGATACGTGTGATATATGGCACAGGCGATATTTGATACGTGTGACATATGACGCAGGTGATGTTAACTATGTATAACACATGACATAATTAGAATCCATCACTACATCATAGGGGACGGGATAGCTCAGTACTCAGAGCACTCGCTTTCCTCCAGCTAAGGTTAAGCAGCATCGAGTGTGGTTACCACTTGGATGGGTGACCGTTTGCGCGCGCCTTGGCTTCAGTACAGTCCCCCAGCTCACCCAGCTGTAAATGGGTACCTGCCCTCTTAAGGGTCAGGGAAGGTAAAGCAGCGAGGGAGAGGAGATGGGCGCCGCCCTCAATAAGCTTGCCCCAGGAGAAGCTGAGGTCTCTGCCGCCTCGCTCCCCTTCGACCACACAGGTTATGGGACACCGTTACCATTTTTTACCGTTACCGTTTACCACCCCACCTCCAAGCTTTCTGGAGAGAAGCCAAACTTGAACGCTATGTACTGGAAGAGGAGGAACTGGATTTTGAGCGATCATCGATCATCGATCACGGTCAGCCATGCTTTCTATTGATTTCAGGCCAATCCGGACGACCCGGAGTTGAAGCTGATCTCGGACACTCTGCACCTGTCGGGGCGGGCCCTACGTCAGGAGCCACGGCAGCTGGCCTCGCAAATGGTCGGCCGTTTGGAGGGCGTGGTGTCGCAAGACGTGCCGAGAGCGCCCGGAGATCCACGGAAATACCCGAACATTCATAAACTGCTAGATGCGGCCAAAATGTCTTCTCTTCCGGTGAGTAGCGATAAGTTTGGGTTTTGGGGTTTGGGTTTTTTTTTGTTTTTGTTTTTTGGGGTGGTGGTGGTTTTGTTTGTTTGTTTGTTGTTGTGTTGTTGTTGTTTTTCTGGGGGGTTCTTTGTTGTTTGAGTGATGATTTGTTTGCTTGTGCTTTCATATAATAGATTTCATTCATTTTTGTGTGTGTATCTCATATGATTAGTTCCCTTATTTTAATATGCTACTCTGATTGCGATAATTCCGATTAATGATGATTTTTTTCCAGTACCTATTTTGAATTTGCTTCTTGTCAAAATGTCAAGGTTTTCATAACGTGTGTCATTGCATTCGGTTATTAAAAATGTTTCCATTAGACAGAGCACGATATAAGAACTCTAATCTGTGTTGTTCCTCAATATGATGTACTGCATGGTTTTGTCATCATGCTTTTCGAAGTAATATAATGGTTAAAAAGACAAGACATTGGCATTTCCATCTGTACCAGTCCATGTGGTCGTTCTTGTAGTTGCGGGGTAGGGGTGGGGGTGTGCGTGGTTGGTTTTTTGTGTTGGGTTTGTTGTTGTTTTCCTTTGTTATTTCTTGGGGTCGGGGAGGGTTGTTTGCTTGTTTGTTTGTTTTGTTGATAGTCCCAAATCAGGGCAAGGGCTGGATGGAAAAAAAAGTATTGACACCACACTATCATCATCATCCTCCAGTCTACTCTACCCCGCACTCATGTCCCGCAGACAAGGGGGGACGGGATAATCTGGTGGTTACAGTGTTGTATTCCTAATCTGCTGACCCGGGTTTGATTCTCGTTCGAGAGGATTTTTCCTTTGGAGTTAACTTCAGTGCCGACTCCACTACCCCCAAAAATAGTCCTTCGGATGAGACTATAAGCCGAGGCCCCGTGTTCGAACGCATGCAGAACATCTTGTGCACACGTTAAATCCTGTTCCGCTTTTCGGAAGAGTAGGCCATCGTGTGTCGGTGGGAACGGGTGACAAAATTTACAAAACTGCATACACACGGAGATTGGATGAAAAAAAGCACATGAGTGCTTATTCCATTATCCTTGAAATAAAAGAATAAAAGAATAAATAAAATGAATGATTCCCCCAACCCCCTCTCTCCTCCTCTCCTATTTATCTCATTTTTTATATAAAAAAACAGTTATAATCAATGTATCTGTTTTGATATTAACAACGTTCAGGCCAGCTGGGGAGTGTGTGTTTGTTGAATACACAGTTACATCTTTTCTTTAAAATCATAGGTTGAACTCTTGCTGTCGTTCTTACAGTTGCGAGGGGGGGGGGGGTGCGTGTTTTTTTGGTGTTGGGTTTGTTGTTGTTTTCTTTTGGTATGTCTTGGGGGGGGGAGGTTGCTTGTTTGTTTGTTTTGTTGATAGTCCCAAATTTGGGCAAGAGCTGGATGAAAAAAAAGTATGTGAATGGTTATTCTGTAACCCTTGGAAAATAAACATCCTTCCTTCCTTCCTTCCTTCCTTCCTTCCTTCATTCCTTCATTCATTCCTTCATTCCTTCCTTCCTTCATTTTTTAAAAATTTATTTCTTCATTCCTTCATTCCGTCCTTCATTCCTTCTCCTTCATTCCTCCCTTCATTCCTCCCTTCCTCCATTCCCTCCTCCTTCCTTCCTCCCTTCATTCCCTCCTCCCTTCATTCCCCCCTTCCTCCCTCCCTTCCTCCCTTCATTCCTTCCTTCTCCCTCCTCCATTCCTTCCTTCATCCCTCCCTTCCTCCATTCCCTCCTCCCTCACTTCCTCCCTCCTCACTTCACTCCACTCCTCTCTCCCCACACCCCCTAAAAAAAAAACCCCAACAAAACAGGCCCTGATCCCGTCCATCGAGTGCCTCACTCCTCCGGGCGGCATCCTCTTCGACCTCCTCTCGGGGCACACGGACGAGATCACCGCCGTCACGCTGACCTCAGACGGCATGAGGGCGCTGACGTCCTCCCTGGACGACACCCTCAAGCTGTGGGACCTGCGCACCGGGAGGGTGGTCAAGACCATCGAGGGGGTCGGGGCGGAGGTGACGGCCTTGCGCACGGCCAAGAACAACAGCGTGGCGGTGACGGTGGAGGGCGCCGTGATCCGCCTGTGGGGTGTGCGGACGGGCCAGTGCCTGAAGGTGATGGACGACTGCCCGGACCCCGCTGTGGTCTGCCTGGCGCTGGAGGGCCAGGTGCTGGTGGCGCTGCACGAGGGCACCAACCTCTTCCGCTCCTGGACCATGGACTCCTCCTTCAAGAAGCTGTGCGAGGTAGGTAATAATAATAATAATAATAATAATAATAATGATAATAATAATAATAATAATGATAATAATAATAATAATAATAATAATAATAATAATAATAATAATAATAATAATAATACATGGGACTTATATAGCGCTAAATCTTGAAAAGACAAATCAAAAGCGAATGCATTCAACCTAATCTTACACAGTCATGCAATCAATGACAAATGATAAAGGCAAGGAGGCTGCCGGGGGTGGGGGGTGGGGTTTGGTCTGTCCTGTCTGTGTCGTCTGTGTCCTCCTCGTCCTCGTCGTCGTCGTCGTCGTCGTCCTCCTCCTCCTCCGCTACTTTTTTTTCAGTCAGTCACCGCAAAGGTGGTTTTTTGTTGTTGTTCTTGAGTGACATTGAGGGTTTTTGCTCTTCTCTGAAGGGGGGGGGGGGGGGAGGGAGCGTCTTTTTGCCACAAGTGCAGCGCCACATATTATTGTTTTTTGGTTTCTTTTTTCCTTGTCTGTATTTGGTTTTCTATCAGTGTGGGTGGGTTGTTTTTTTGTCAAACAGAATTTTTGTCAGGGACCAAGTCTCTTGTTGACGTGGGGTATTTTTACGTGTACTGAATGAGTCTTGCACACGGGATCTCGGTTTACCGTCTCATCTGAAAGACTAGTATTCAAACCACCACTCAAGGTCTAGTGAATAAGGGACGGGGAAAGTTTCGGGCACAAACGGGATACGAACCACCACACGTAAGTATGAAACGCGGACTTTTCGTTTTGTAGGCAGGTGCGTTACCTCCAGACCACCGATCCTCCTTGCTTACAGGCCCAGGGTAATGGGCTGCTGGTGTTGGTGATGGGAAGTCCTCAGCTGGTCACCCGGAGCCACACTCAGAATATGGAGCATTGTCACCTAGAATATGGAACAGTGTCACCTAGAATATGGAACATTGTCATCTAGAATATGGAACAGTGTCACCCAGAATATGGAACATTGTCACCTAGAATATGCAACATTGTCACCTAGAATATGGAGCATTACCACCTAGAATATGGAGCATTGTCACCTAGAATATGGAGCATTGTCACTTAGAATATGGAACAGTGTCACCTAAAATATACAACATTGTCACCTAGAATATGGAGCATTGTCACCCAGAATATGGAACATTGTCACCTTGAATATGGAGCATTGTCACCTAGAATATGGAGTATTGTCACCTAGAATATGGAACAGTGTCACCTAGAATATGGAACAGTGTCACCTAGAATATGGAACATTGTCACCTAGAATATGGAGCAGTGTCATGTGTCACCTAGAATATGGAGCATTGTCACCTAGTATATAGAACAGTGTCACCCAGAATATGGAACAGTGTCACCCAGAATATGGAACAATGTCACCTAGAATATGGAACAGTGTCACCTAGAATATGGAACATGGAACAGTGTCACCTAGAATATGAACAGTGTCACCTAGAATATGGAACATTGTCACTTAGAATATGGAGCATTGTCACCTAGAATATGGAGCATTGTCACCTAGAATATGGAGTATTGTCACCCAGAATATGGAGCATTGTCACCCAGAATATGGAGCATTGTCACCCAGAATATGATACATTGTCACCTAGAATATGGAGCATTGTCACCTAGAATATGGAGCATTGTCACCTAGAATATGGAGCATTGTCACCTAGAATATGGAGCATTGTCACCCAGAATATGAAGCATTGTCAAACAGAATATGGAACAGTGTCACCTAGAATATGGAACAATGTCACCTAGAATATGGAACAGTGTCACCTAGAATATGGAGCATTGTCATGTGTCACCTAGAATATGGAACAGTGTCACCTAGAATATGGAACAGTGTCACCTAAAATATACAACATTGTCACCTAGAATATGGAGCATTGTCACCCAGAATATGGAACATTGTCACCTTGAATATGGAGCATTGTCACCTAGAATATGGAGTATTGTCACCTAGAATATAGAACAGTGTCACCTAGAATATGGAACAGTGTCACCTAGAATATGGAACATTGTCACCTAGAATATGGAGCAGTGTCATGTGTCACCTAGAATATGGAGCAATGTCACCTAGTATATAGAACAGTGTCACCAGAATATGGAACAGTGTCACCCAGAATATGGAACAATGTCACCTAGAATATGGAACAGTGTCACCTAGAATATGGAACATGGAACAGTGTCACCTAGAATATGAACAGTGTCACCTAGAATATGGAACATTGTCACTTAGAATATGGAGCATTGTCACCCAGAATATGGAGCATTGTCCCCTAGAATATGGAACATTGTCACCTAGAATATGGAACATTGTCAAACAAAATATGCAACATTGTCACCTAGAATATGGAGCATTGTCACCTAGAATATGGGACAATGTCACCTAGAATATGCAACATTGTCACCTAGAATATGGAACATTGTCACCTAGAATATGGAGCATTGTCACCTAGAATATGGAACATTGTCACCTAGAATATTGAACAGTGTCACCTAGAATATAGAACAGTGTCACCTAGAATATGCAACATTGTCACCTAGAATATGGAACATTGTCACCTAGAATATGGAACATTGTCACCTAGAATATGGAGCATTGTCACCTAGAATATGCAATATTGTCACCTAGAATATTGAACAGTGTCACCTAGAATATAGAACAGTGTCACCTAGAATATTGAACAGTGTCACCCAGAATATGGAACAATGTCACCTAGAATATGGAGCATTGTCACCTAGCATATGAAGCATTGTCAAACAGAATATGCAACATTGTAACATGTAATATGGAACAGTGTGACCTAGAATATGGAACAGTGTCACCTAGAATATGAAGCATTGTCACCTAGCATATGAAGCATTGTCAAACAGAATATGCAACATTGTAACATGTAATATGGAACAGTGTCACTTAGAATATGGAACAGTGTCACCTAGAATATGGAACAGTGTCACCCAAAGAGAGAAGAAGAGATAACACAACCCCCTTCCCACTCCACTAAGCTGAAAGAAGTAAATGCTTGATATTTACTTTTGTTTATTGATTTATTTATTCCTTTATTTCAAGGATAATGGAATAAGCACTCATGTGCTTTTTTTTTTTACATCCAAGACCCTTGTGGATGCGACTTTGTACATTTCATCATCCACTCCCATCGGTACATAATACCTTACTCTTCCGAAAAAGCGGAACAGGTTTTAACGTGTGCGTAAGATGTTCTATGTGCGTTTGCACACAGGGTCTCGGTTTTTCGCACACGGGGTCTCGGTTTATAGACTTATCCGAAGAACTTCGAGGAAGGGGTTGGGGGGAGGGAGGGGAAGGTTGGCAGTGATGTTAACTCCAGGAGGAACAAATCCCTTGAAGTGCCTGCAAGTGTGCAAGCTATGAAGAGAACAGCCTCACGATGTAAAATGTTTGGGGACGGGGTAGCCTGATGGCTAGAGTGATGTATTCGTGATCTGCTGACCCGGGTTCTATTCTCGTTCGAGAGGATTTTTCCTCTGGAGTTAACATCAGTGCCGACTCCACTCTTCCCAAAAGTCTTTCGGATGAGACTATAAACCGAGGTCCTGTGTGCGAACGCACGCAGAACATCTTGCGCACACGTTAAAACCCGTTCTGCTTTTCGGAAGAGAAGGTCACTGTGTGCCGGCGGGAATGGATGGCAAAATTGACAAAACTGCATACACACAGGGACTGGATGGGGAAAAAAGCACATGAATGCTTATTCTTTTTTCCTCTAAATAAAAGAATAAATAAATAAATAAAAGGTGATTACGCACAAATATAAAATCAGATCTGGTCAATAGTCCTATTTATCTCTGAACATTGAAGTCCCCCCCAAAAAGTTTGGAGAAAAATGACGGCCTTCATAGCGTGCCTACTGACAGTTGAGGGAAGCGCTGGATCAGAAAGGTTGTATTGAAGAACAGAATAAAGCTGGGACCATGTGCAAAACCTGTCTTTGAGAGTTTTGAAACATCACAAGACCAGCGGAGCTTTAGTTAGCTTGCTTTAGCTTGGAAAGTAAGCTAAGATCTGTCAAACACGCACACATATATGGACGTACATATGAACAAATAATATACACAAACGTACGTGCGCGCATACACACACACACACACGCACGCACGCATACGCACAATCACACACACACACACGCACACGAACACACACACACATATACACACGCACGCGAGCGCGGAAGAGTAGGCCATTGGGTGCCGGTGGGGACAGATGACAAAATTTACAAAACCGCATACACACACAGGGACTAGATGTTAAAAAAAAAGTACATGAGTGCTTATCCCACTATCCGAGATATAAAAGAATACAGAAAGAAAGAAAGAAAGAAAGAAACCAAAACACACACACACACACACACACACACACACACACACACACACACACACACACACACACACACACACACACACTCGAATACACACGCACACACTCTCACATTCGTCTAATATCACTAGAAGTGAACAGACGTAAAATTGAAGTCAACAACAACAACAACTCTCTCACACATTTCATTGGAGACGGGATAGCCTAGTGGTTAGAACATTGCAATCGCAATCTGACGACCCGGGTTCGATTCCCGTTCAAGGAGATATTTTCCCCTGGAGTTAACATCAGTGCAGACTCCACTCTCCCCAAAAGTCCTTCGGATGAGACTATAAACTAAGGCCCCGTGTGCGAACGCACGCAGAACATCTTGCGCGCACGTTAAATCCTGTTCCACTTTTCGTAAGAGTAGGCCATTGTGTGCCGGTGGGAACATGACAAAATTTACAAAACCGCAAACACACAGGGACTGGATGTAAAAAAACATAAAAAGCACATAAGTGCTTATTCTATTATCCTCCATATAAAAAATAAAAAACAACACACACACACAAAAAAAAACAAGAACACGAGCACACACACACATACAACACACACACACACACACATATACACGCACACAAATACACACACAAACAAGCACACACAAAGAGAGAGAGAGAGAGAGAGAGAGAGAGAGAGAGAGAGAGAGAGAGAGGAGAGAGAGAGAGAGAAGAGTGAAGAGAGAGAGAGAGAGAGAGGAACGCGATAGTCCGGTGGTTAGAGTATTAGAGCGTTACTCTTACGATCTGACGGGCCCGGTTCGAGCCACCACCGAGACGCCCGTTCAAGGGGATCTTCCCCTGGAGTTAACATCAGTACTGACTCCATCCCCCCCCCCCCCACCCCCCCCCCCCCCCCCTCGCACCCAATCCCCCAAATCCTTCGGATGAGACTATTAACTGAGGTCCCCGTGTGCAAACGCGCGCAGAACGTCTTGCACAGATGTTAAAACCCTTTCCATCTTTCAGACGAGTAGACCATTGTGTAGCGGTGGGAACAGTTGACAAAATTTACAAAATCGCATGCACACGGGAACGGGATATAAAAAGTACAGAAATGTGTATTCATTGGGGAATTGGATATAAAAAGCGCAGAAAAGCTTATTCATTATCCTGTTTCGTTCGTTCAATCGTTCTTTCCTTCATGGAAAATGTACGGAATTAACATGGGTTTTTTCCCCTGTCGTTTATGTTTTCAGAGTATATGAGATACATTATGTACTTTTACAGTACATGAGATACATTATGTACTTTCACAGTGTATGAAATACATTATGTACTTTCACAGTATATGAGATACATTATGTACTTTCACAGTACATGAGATACATTAATGACCAGAAGCTGGAAACAGTTCAAAGCTTCAAGTACCTGGGAGCCATTGTATCAGACCAGGGATCCAAGCCAGAAGTAGTATGCAGGACTGCACAGACAATAACAGCTTTGTCAAAACTAAACACCATCTGGAGAGATAAGAATATCTCACTTATCTCCAAGATCAGACTAATGCGCTCCCTTGTCATATCCATATTTCTGTATGCCTGTGAATCATTGACCCTGACTGCAGATTTGGAGAGAAGAGTACAGGCAGTGGAGATGAGATGCTTTCGGAGACTCCTTGGCATCTCCTACAAAGACCACATAAGCAACGAAAGCGTGCATAACAGAATCCAGCAAACCATTGGACCCTATGAGAACCTTCTAACGATCGTGAAAAAGCGTAAACTTAAATGGTATGGGCATGTCACAAGATCCCAAGGAATTACAAAGACAGTTTTGCAAGGCACTGTCCAAGGAGGAAGAAGAAGAGGCAGACCAAGGAAGAGCTGGGAGGATAACATCAGCGAATGGACAGGCCTAGAACTCAACAAAACCCTGAGAAAGGCAGAACAGAGAGAGGAATGGAGGGAACTGGTTGTTGAGTCTTTGAGGGTGCCCCCACGGTCGTCAGACTACGGGACAGATAGATAGATAGATAGATAGACTTTCACAGTATATGAGATACATTATGTACTTCAACAGTATATGAGACACATAATATGTACTTTCACAGTATATGAGATACATTATCTACTTTCACAGTATATGAGATACATTATGTACTTTTACAGTATATGAGATACATATGTACTTTCACAGTATATGAGATAGATATGTACTTTCACAGTGTATGAGATACATTATGTACTTTCACAGTATATGAGATACATATGTACATGATTTTTTTCCATTCCTGGGTTAGAGAGCTCCAAGGTTCACCAATGGTCAGATTTTGCGTTATGCAACAGTTTTTTCCCGCCATGAAGGTAGCCGCATTCCGACTTCGTGTTTATTGATTGATTGATTGATTGATTGATAGATTTCATCATTTTGAGGATAATGGAATATACGCTCATATGCTTTTATACATCCAGTCCCTGTATGTATGCAGTTTTGTTAACTGTGTCATCCGCTCCCACCGGCACCCAAATGACCTACTTTTCCAAAAATCGGAACGGGTTTTAACGTGTGTGCGCAAAGATGTTCTACATGCATTCACACGCGGGACATCAGTTTATTAGTTTCACCCGAAAGACTTTTTGTGGAGAGTTGGAGTCGGCTCTGACGTTTAACTCCGGAGAAAAAAAAATCCTCTTGAACGAGATTCAAACCCGGGTTCAGCAGATCACGAATACATCACTCTAACGACCAAGGCCCCTCCCTGCTATGAGATTTACTTTTATTTATTTATTCTGTTATATCGAGGATAATGAAATAAGCACTCAATGTGCTTTTTTTTTTACATCTAATCCCCGTGTGTATGCGGGTTTTGTCAATGTTGTCATTTGTTCCCACTGGCGCACAATGGTCTCACTCACTCACTCACTCATCCCTTGGTCGGGACGACCGTTGGGGTACCCGCACGGACGCTGCAAGTGGACCGCCAAAATGGTTCTGTCCTGGGCTGCTTTCAGGAGGCTTGGCTTGTACAGTGAGACCGGGGTCCACTCCTTGATGTTGGATATCCAGCTTTTGCGTGGTCGTCCCTGCCTCCTTGCTCCTTCCACCATTCCCTGTAGGACTGTCTTTGACAGGCTGTTATTGCCCTCGCTGTGTGGCCAAACCATTTCCATTTCAATTTTAAATTTCAATTTCAATTCCAATGTCCTCACAATGGCCTACTCTTTGGAAACAGCGGAACAGGATTGCCTCAAAACACACTTATTTCCTACCTGAGACTTTCCCCCCACATATCTGTCCCTAATTTTCAACAGCATCTTTCACCTTCTAAGTGTTGTTCCGTGTGTGTGTGTGTGTGTGTGGTGTGTGTGTGTGTGTGTGTGTGTGTGCGTGTGCGTGCGTGTGCGTGCGTAGTGCGCGCGCAAGGATTTGAAATCTGTTGCTCATTATGTTTAAGGAGAGTTGCATGCCTGTAAATGATTGAGTGCAAGCGCTTCGTTTTGTTTGTTTTTTTTACAAGATTCAGCGCTATATAAATTCCATATTTATTATTATTATTATTATTATTGCGCGTGTGTGGTTATGGCAGGTGGAGTGGCCAGGGGAGCGGGGGATCCACAAGGACCGCTCGGTGGTGGTGGCGGCCACGGTGTACAGCGAGCTGGTGCTGCACGCCTTCCGCAGCGCCAACACGGCCACGCTGCAGCACTGCAAGTCTGGCCGAGTGGTCCGCACCCTCACCTGTCACCAGCCAGGTGGGGAAGAACCAACCATCCCTCTGTTGGTGTGTGGGGGGGGGGGGGGGGAGTGGTGGTGGTGGTGGGTGGTGGGGTTGGGGGGTGAGGGGGGTTGGGGTGGGGTGGGGGGGTGAGGGGGGTTGGGGTGTGGGTTGGGTGGGTTGGGGGGAGGGGTGGGGGGGGGGGGTGGGTTGGGGGTGGGTGGGGGGGTTTGGGGGGGGTTGTGGGGGGGGTGGGGTGGTGGGGGGGTTGGGGGGTGGGGGGGGTTTGGGGGGGGGGGGGGGGGTTGTGGGGGTGGGGGGGGTTGTGGGGTGGGGGGGGGGGGGTTGTGGGGGGTTGTGGGTTGTGGGGTGGTGGGGGTGGTGGGGGGTGGTGGTGGGTGGTGGTGGGGTGGGTGTGGGAGGGGTGGGGTGTGGGGTGGGGTGGGGGTGTGGTGGTGGATGGGGTGTGGGAGGGTGTGGGGAGGGGGGTGGGTGGGAGGGTGGGTGTGGGGGGAGGGAAGGTGTGGGGGAGGGGAGGGGGGTGGGGGGGTGGAGGGGGAGGGTGGGGGAGGGGGGGAGGGGGGGGGGGTGTTGTCGAGGGGTGGGGATGTTTCTGTGCGGGGGGTAAGGGATGGCAGTGTGGTGCGTGGGGGGATGGAGGGGGGGGTGTGTATGTGGAGGAGGGGTGGGTGGATGGGTGTTTGTATGGAGGGTTGAGTGTGTGTGTGTGTGTGAGTGTGTGTGTGTGTGTGTGTAGAGGGGTGTGTGAGTGTGTGTGAGTTTGGTTGTGAGTGTGTGTGTGGGGTGGGTGGGTGTTGGTGTGAGAGTGTGTGTGTGTGAGTGTGTGTGAGGGGGTATGTGTGTGTGAGTGTGTGTGTGAGTGTGTTTGTGTGTGTGTGTGTGGGGGGGGGGGTGATTGTGTGTGTGTGTGTGGGGGGGGGTATTTGAGTGTGTGTGGTGTGTGTGGGTATGTGTGTGTGAGTGTGTGTGTTAGTGTGTGTGTGAATGTGTGTGTAAGTGAGTGTGAGTGTGCGTTGTGAGTGTGTGTGAGTGTGTGTGTGAGTGTGTGTGTTGTTGTTGTTTTTGGGGGTATGTTTTCGTGTTTGGTTGGGTGTTGTTGTTTTTTTTACTGTTGTTGATGATGATATTCTCATTATGTACATTTTGATGGGCTTAATTCTTGGAACGTATTCAGCACCATTTGTAACTGCTCTCTTCAGTTAATAGTCCATGAGTTTATCTGGCCCTGAATACCTTGGCTGGCCTTACTTTTGTCTGTAATCTTTCTCCTTTTTTATCAATTAAAAGGCAGAATTTATTACTATTTCCTTTCTCGAAATCATATATTTAAAACTAAAACTAGCCGTAGAATATTAATGAACGAAAAAAAAACCCAATAAAAAGATAGAGCAAATCAGCCAACGCGAAAACGAACAAGCCAACAAACAAACAAGCCAACCAACAAACAAACAAGCCAACAAACAAACAAACAAACAAGCCCACCAACCAACAACAAAACCCAACTCTCCCTCTCTGTCGGGCTCAACCAGGCTCCTCCATAGCGGCGGTCGCCGTGTCACGTGACTACCACGTGGTGTGCTGCCGCCAGCAGTACATGCAGCTGCACGAGCTGCACGTGCTGGAACTCTTTGACGCGCGGAAGGGCGCCTACCTGCGATCCGTCCGCGGATGCGTCTACGATCACGTGAGGGAGCTGCACGTGAACTTGGTGGGCAGTCACGCCATGGCCATCTGCGCTTTTGACAAGCAGAACACGTCTGACATCGCCATCTGGAATCTGGAGACAGAGGACCACAAGCATCTGGCCAGACATCCGCTCCGCGCCACCGCGGCTGCCTGTCTGGACTTCCGGTTTTGCCTCACTTCCGCCAAGGGGCAGAACACTCTGCGCATTTGGAACTTGAGTGGGAAGGTGGGTATCTTTTGTTTGTTTGGTTGGTTGTTTGTTTGTTTATGGTTTTCTTGGGTGTGGGTTTTTCGTTTTGTTTTGTTTGCGCACTATATGTTTCTTTTTCTTCCTTCTCACTTTTCTTGGCTCGTTTCTTTCTTCATTATTTCGTTCAGGCGTACTATTTTTCATCACCCATTTATGCCTTTGTGTGTGCGTTAATTCAGCCAATCGTTAGAAATAGTTTTGTTAAAAAGTGGTTTTCATTGTATGACCTTTTTGATGGTTGGCTGTTGTTGTTTTTAGAGTATTTGAATAGTTTATTTGTTCGGTTTGTTATATTTTATCTCCTTAATTTCTACTGTTTACTTATTTATTTATTTATTCATTTATTTATTTATCAATAAAACCATAAACCTACTTTGACATTCATTTCGACTTACTCGTCAAACTGGGAAGAAAGGGCAAGGCTAGGAATCGAACCCAACCCAAAACCTGACGGTTTACTTGCTAGGCAGGTGAACATCTTAACCGTCCTGCCACCTTCCTTCTTTAGTTATTAATTTTTGTTTTTTGTTCCTTGGCTAGAATTCCGAGGTTCACCAATGATGAGATTTTGGGGTATGCGACCACTTTTGGCCCACCATGGAGGTAGCTGCATTCTAGGTTCGGGCAATTTTGTTATGATGATGTTGTCCTCAGATCAACCAGCCGGCGCCTCGCCTGAAGAAGCAGCTGGGGGTGGCGGAGGTGTTGCCCATGCAGGACAACCCCCGCTACTGTGTGGCCAAGGCCGTCAACCACGGGCCCATCAGCGTCTGGAACGTCGCCAAGGGCAAGTGCCTCCAGGTCGGTCTCCCTGTTTCTTCCCCTCCCCTGTGTGTGTGTGTGTGTGGGGGGGGGGGGGGTGTTGGGGGAAATTTGTGTGGGGGTGTTGGGGGGGAGGAGAGAGAGTGTGTCTGTGTGTGTGTGTGTGTATGTGTGTTTGTGTGTGTGTGTGTGTGTTGGTGGAGGGGTGAGTGTGTGTGTGTGTTTGTTGGTGTGTGTTTGTGTGTGTGTGGTGTGTGTGTGTTTCTGTGTGTTGTTGTTGTGTGTGTGTGTGTGGTGTGTGTGTTGTCTGTTGGTGTGAGTGTGTGTGTGTGTGTGTGTGTGTGTGTGTGTGCGCGCGCGATTGTGCGTGTGTGTTGTTGTGTGTGTGTTATGTGTGTGTTGTGTGTGTGTTGCGTGTGTGTTTTGCGCGTGTGTGTGTGTATGTGTGTGTGTGTGTGCGTGAGTGTGATGATAGGTAACGATAACGATGATGATGATGATGATGATGATGATGATGATGATGATGATGATGACGACGACGACGACGATGACGACGATGATGACGATGACGATGATGATGACGACGACAACGACGACGACGATGACGATGATGGTGGCCACCATTATCACCGCCATGATGATGATGATGATGATAATGATGATGATAACGATATCGGCGACAACAATGACTATGACGTAAACGGCGATGACGAAGATGACGTTTTGATGACGCCGATGTGCAGGCGGCAGTTCGGGTGGAGCGGGGTCTGAGCGAATCCTCGGACGCCGTGGTCATCAGGAACACGCGACTGGTCATCCTCACTGACCGCGGCTTCTCCAGCGCCACTGAAGATCCAGGCCTGTCTTCCAGGTGTGTGTGTAGGGGGGGGGGGGGGGAGTAGTAGTGTTGTGTGTGTGTTGGCTGTGTGTGTGTGTGTGTGTGTGTGTGTGTGGGTATGTGTGTGTGTTGGTGTTTTGGTGTGTGTGTATCTGTGTTGTGTTGTAGTGTGTTGGTTTGTGGGTGTGTGTGTTGTGTTGGCTGTGTTGTGTGTGGTGTTGGTGTGTGTGGTTGGGTGTGTGTGGTGTGTGTGTGTGTGGTGTGTTGTGTTGGTGTGTTGTGGTGTGGTGTGGTCTGGTGTGTTAGTGTGTGTGTGTGTGTGTGTATATTGTGTGTGTTGTGTAGTGTGTGTGTGTGGTGTGTGTGTGTGTGTGTGTTATGTGTGTGTGTGTGTAGTGTGTTGTGTGGTGTGTGGTGTGTGTGGTGTGTGTGTGTTTGTTATTGTGGTGGTGTGTGTGTGTAGTTGTGTGTGTGTGTGAAGTCAAGTCAAGTTAAGTCAAAATTTTATTTCCAGATGGTACAATGAATAAGCAATGCATTTGCTTTTTTTATATCAAGCCATCTATCTAAGTACAAATTTCTAATGACTATACTGAAATACTGCATTTTTGCATCCTTTACCATTAATTTAAACCAGTAAAAAGAGGAAAATCGATAAGATAATACTTTGAAAAATACAAATTACCACATATATATATGCACGCACATACATACTCATACACACCTGCGCGCGTGCGCGCTCACGTCCACACACACACCCTTAAATAAAAATTGTATGTGTGTGTATTGTGTGTGTGTGTTGGTTGTGTGTGTGAGTGTGTGTGTGTGTATGGTGTGTGTAGTGTGTGTGTTGTTGTGTGTGTTGTGTGTATGTGTGTGTGCGTGTGTAGTGTGTTATGTGTGTGTGAGTGTGTGGTGTGCTGGCTGTGTGTGTATGTGGTGTGTATTGTGTGTGTGTATGTGTGTGTGTATGTGTGTGTGTGTATGTGTGTGTGTGTGTATGTGTGTGTAAAGTCAAGTCAAGTCAAGTCAAGTCAATTTTTTTTTCCAGATGGTACATTGAATAAGCAATGCATTTGCTTTTTTTATATCAAGCCATCTATCTAAGAACAAATTTCTTAATGATTATACTGAAATACTACATTATCGCATCCTTTACCATTAATTTAAACCAGTAAAAAGAGGAAAATCGATAAGATAATACATTGAAAATGACAAATTACCACATATATATATGCACGCACATACATACTCATACACACCTGCGCGCCTGCGCGCTCACGTTTACACACATCCTTAAATAAAGAATTTGTGTGTGTGTGTGTGTTGTGGTGGGTGTGTTGGTGTTGTGTGTGTTGGTGTGTGTGTGTGTTGTGGTGTGTGTGTGTTGGCTGTGTGTGTGTGTTGTGCTGTGTGTGTGTGTGTTGGCTGTGGTGTTGTGTGTGGGTTGGTGGTGTGTGTGTGTTGTGTTGTGGTGTGTGGGTGTGGTGTGTTGTGTGTGTGTGTGTGTGTGTTGGCGTGTGTGTGTGTGTTGTGTTGTGTGTGTGTTGGTGTGTGTGTGTGTGTTTGGCTGTGTGTGGTGTGTTGGCTGTGTGTGTGTGTGGTGTGTGTGTGTTGTGGGTGTGTTGGTGTGTTTGTGTGTGTTGTGGTGTTGTGTGTGTGTGTGGTGTGTGTGGTGTGTTGTGTGATGTGTGTTGGTGTGTGGTGTGTGGCTTGTGTTTGGATGTGTGTGATGTGATGTGTGGTGTGTGTGTGTGGTGTGGTGTGGTGTGTGTTGTTGTGTGTTGTGTGTGTAGTGTGTGTGTATGTGACAGACAGGACAGACAGAGAGGGGAGAAAGAAACGAGGGAGAGAGACAGAAGACAGACAAACAGGAAAAGGCAGACAGCAGACAGAGGGAGAGACAAAAGAAAGAAAGAAAGAGAGAGAGAGAGAGGCAGGAAAGAGAAAGAGAGAAGAGAGTTGAGAAGAGAGAAGAGAAGAAGGAGAGTGAGAGAGAGGAGAGAGAGAGATAGAGTGAAAGAAGAGAGAGAGAAGCAAATGGCAGATTATTGCTCGTAGACACAAAACTTGCCTTCTCTCCCACAATCTCTGCAAATCTTTTCATCTCTTACCCCAACCCCACCCCACCCAATCCCCACCCCCACCTCCTCCATCCTTTCACCTCTTGAACCCTCCTTCCTCCTTCTTCAAGCACAATGAACCCCTCCCCTCCCCCCAACTTGTCATAAGTGTGGACATTTCCATACTCTCTAGAAACCAACCATTCCTCCTTCTCTAGGGTAGGAACTGAAGGTCCCTCCCCTCTCCAGAGGACGCGATAGCTCAGTGGTAAGAGAACTCGCTTTCCCCCAGCCAAGGTTAAGAATCTTCGAGCGTGGTTACCACTTGGATTGGTGACCTTTTGCGCGCCTTGGTTTCAGTACAGTCCTCCCCCCCCCCCCCCCCCCCCCCCCCAGTTCACCCAGCTGTAAATGGGTTCCTGCCCTCTTTAGGGTCAGGGAAGGTAAAGCAGCGAGGGAGAAGAGAATGGAGCCGCCCTTAATATACTGGCCCCTTGAGAAGCTGAGGTCTTTTTTTTCAAACTATTTTATTCGTGTGTTTTTTTACATTGCACAATTATAAAGATACAAAATATTAACATTTTTTGGATGAAGAAAGAAAAAAGAAAGAGAAGAGAGAGAGAGAGAGAGAGAGAGAGAGAGAGAGAGAGAGAGGAGAGATGAGAGAGCTGTCAGGTAGAAGAGCTCAGACCAACAGAGACAGAGAGAAAGAGGGACAGACAGCCTGACAGGCAGACAGACAGACCGACCGAGCAAGAGGTCCCAAATATACACTGAGCTCAATACAGGCATGCCATGTATACATTCTGTGCACTAAAACAAAATCAGGTTTGTCTGTGTTTTTACACACTTCGTACCAGTGTCAATTTTGTAAGGCTTCCACTGGAAGGACCGTTAGACAAACTAATGATACTCACAAATACTGACTGTTTCGACTACTGTTATCAATCAAACAAGAGGTTTGATACAGAAACCGTCCAATAACAAACTGAAGCTGAGAGTGACGTCTTTGACGCCGCCTCGCTCCCCTCCCCTATACGACCACGTAGGTGATTGGGGAACGCCTTGACCTTGACCTTGACCTTGACCCTGTTCGCGCAGACGGTGTTGATCTACGATCTGAAGGCCAAGCGGTATGAACGGAAACTGACCGGCTGTTACATCGCCCCGGCTCCCTCCCACGAGTACATTCTGCTGGATGGCGATCGCCTCATGGGACCCTCCGAGACTCGAACCCACCTGATCATCTGGAGCATGGTGTCGGGCCACGCTGTCCAGCGCATCAAGACCAACTTCAAGGAGATGGAGCGCAAGTAGGGGTCATGGAAAGGTGTAGGGGGGGGGGGGGGAGGGGGGGGGAGGGGGGGGGTGGGGGTTTGGGGTGGTGGGGGGGAAGCGGGTGTGTTGTGTGTTGAGTGTTGTGGGGGTTGTGGGGGTTGGGGGGGAGGGGGGGGGGGGGGGGGGGAGGGGGGGGAGGGGGGGGGGGGGAGGTGCGGTGTGTGGGGGTGGGGGGGGGTGGGGGGTGGGGGGGGGTGTGTGGTGTGTTGTGTTTGTGTTTGTGTGTGTGTTGTGTTGTGTTTTGTGTGTGTGTGTGTGCATGTGAGGTGGTGGAGGGGAGGGGGGAGGAGTACGTGTGTGTAGTTGTGTGTGGGGGGGAGGGTGAGTGTGTGTGTGTGGGGGGGGGGGGGGAGGTGCGTGTTGTGTGTGTGTTGTGTGTGTGGGTGTGTGTGTGTGGTGTGTGTTTACGGGAAGTGGGGGAGGGGGGTGCGTGTGTGTTGTTTGTGTTGTGTGTTGCGTGTGTCACTCTCTCCCTCACTCATTCAGTCATGCGGAAGGAAGGTGGCAGGATTGTTAAGATGTTCGCCTTCCAACAAGTCAATCTTGAGGTTCTGGGTTCGATTCCCAGCCTCGCCCTTTCTTCCCAGGTTGACCCAAAAAATCGAGCTGAATGTCAAAGTCCTTCGGATGAGATTATAAACTGAGGCTTCGGGTGCGAACGCATGCAGAACATTTTGCGCACACGTTAAATCCTGTTCCGCTTTTCGGAAGAGTAGGCCATTGTGTGCCGGTGGAAACAGATGACAAAATGTACAAAACCGCATACACACGGGGGCTGGATGTTAAAAAAAGCACATGAGTGCTTATTCCATTATCCTCGATATTAAATGATAAATTAAAAAAATAAAAAATCAATCCCTCACTCTCTCCCTCCCTCCTTCAGTCAACCAATCAGTCACTCACTCAATCATTCATTCAATCATTCAATCAATCATTCCCTCACTCTCTCCCTCACTCCTTCAGTCATTCCATCAATCATTCCCTCACTCTCTCCCTCACTCGTTCAATCATTCCATCAACCATTCCCTCACTCTCTCACTCGTTCAGTCACTCACTCAATCACTCACTCACTCAATCATTCACTCACTCAATCAATCATTCATTCCATCAATCATTTGCCCCGCTGGTTTGTGCAGGAAGCTGGAGGCAGGCATTAGCGTGGTGGAGAGTTCCCCTGTGGGGCACGGCAAGCTGTCTCGCCTGGGTTCAAACCCCGGCCACCACATGACGCCCTGGGACAGACGAGCCGAGACCAAGTCTGCCCGCAAACGTCGCCTGGAGGGAGAGGCTGAGGCGGAGAGACAGCGAGTGGAGGATTTGAGGAGAGAGAAGGACAACGCCATCGAGCAGTTTATTGTGAGTGTGTGGGGTATGTGTGTGGGGGTAGGGTGGGGGTAGTGGGAGGGAGGGAGGGAATGAGGGAGACAGACAGACAGACAGAGAGTGGAGGATTTGAGGAGAGAGAAGGACAACGCCATTGAACAGTTTATTGTGAGTGGGGAGGGGGCGGTAGTAGGAGGGAAGGAGGGAGAGAGGGAGACAGACAGACAGAGGACAGACAGGCAGACAGGCAGACAGGGACAGACAGAAATACAGACAGAGAGTGAAGGATTTGAGGAGAGAGAAGGACAACGCGATTGAGCAGTTTATTGTGAGTGTAGGGTATGCGTGGGGGGGGGGGGGGGGGGGGATGGGGGGGAGGGAATAGTAGGAGGGAGGGAAGGGAGAGAGGGTGAAAGACAGACAGACAGATACAGACAGGCAGACAGGAGAGACAGACAGAAAAACAGACAGAGAGTGGAGGATTTGAGAAGAGAGAAGGACAACGCCATTGAACAGTTTATTGTGAGTGTAGGGTATGTGTGTGTGGGGTGGGGTGGGGGGGGGATGGGAGGAATGGTAGTGGGAGGGAGGGAGGGAGGGGCAGAGGGAGAGAGACAGACAGACAGAGACAGACGGGCGAAGAGACAGCGAGTGGAGGATTTGAGGAGAGAGAAAGACAACGCCATTGAGCAGTTTATTGTGGGTGTGTGGGGTATGGGTGTGTGTTGGGGTGGGTGGTGGGATGGGGGGGGGGGGGGGGGGGTTGGGAGGGGGTAGTGGGAGGGAGGGATGGAGGGGCAGAGGGAGAGAGACAGACAGAGACAGAAACAGAGACAGACAGGAGAGAGGGAAGGATTTGAGGAGAGAGAGAAGGACAACGCCATTGAGCAGTTTATTGTGAGTGTGTGGGGTATGTGTGGGGGGTGGGTGGGGGGGGGGGGTAGGGTATACAGACAGACAGAGAGTGGAGGATTTGAGAAGAGAGGACAACGCCATTAAACAGTGGAGGAGGGGGGGAGGGAGAGGGAGATGGAGACAGAGAGAGACAGACAGGCAGACAGGTAGAGACAGACAGAAAGACACACAGAGAGTGGAGGATTCGAGGAGAGAGAAGGACAAACGCCATTGAACAGTTTATTGTGAGTGTGTGGGGTATGTGTGTGGGGGGATGGGGGGGTGGGGTGGGGGTGGGGAGGGGTAGTAGGAGGGAGGGAGAGAGGGGCAGAGGGAGAGAGACATACAGACAGAGACAGATAGGCAGATACACAGAGAGTGGAGGATTTGAGGAGAGAGAAGGACAACGCCATTAAACAGTAGGAGGGAGGGGGGGGAGAGGGAGAGGGAGACAGACAGACGAGACAGACAGGCAGACAGGTAGAGACAGACAGACAGACAGACAGACAGACAGAGAGTGGAGGATTCGAGGAGAGAGAAGGACAACGCCATTGAGCAGTTTATTGTGAGTGTGTGGGGTATGTGTGTGTGGGTGTGGGTGTGGGGGGAGGGGGGTAGTAGGAGGGAGGGATGGAGGGGCAGAGGGAGAGAGACATACAGACAGAGACAGACAGGCGGAGAGCAGAGAGTGAAGGATTTGAGGAGAGAGAAGGACAACGCCATTGAGCAGTTTATTGTGAGTGTGTGGGGTATGTGTGTGGGGGGTGGGGGGGATGGGGGGGTAGGAGGAGGGAGGGATGGAGAGAGGGAGACAGACAGACAGACAGAGAGTAAAGGATTTGAGGAGAGAGGAGGACAACGCCATCGAGCAGTTTATTGTGAGTGTGTGGGGTATGTGTGTGGGGTGGGTGTGGGGGGGGTAGTAGGAGGGAGGGAGGGAGAGAGGGAGACAGACAGCGAGTGGAGGATTTGAGGAGAGAGAGAAGGACAACCCATTGAGCAGTTTATTGTGAGTGTAGGGTATTGTGTGTGTGGGTGGGTGGGGGGATTGGGGGGGGGGTAGTGGAGGGGAGGGAGGGGCAGAGGGAGAGAGACAGACAGACAGAGACAGACAGGCAGACAGACAGAGAGTGGAGGATTTGAGGAGAAAGAAGGACAACGCCATCGAGCAGTTTATTGTGAGTGTGTGGGGTATGGTGTGGGGGTGGGTGGGATGGGGGGGGGGTAGGGTATACAGACAGACAGAGACAGACAGGCAGACAGGCAGAGACAGACAGAAAGACAGACAGAGAGTGGAGGATTTGAGAAGAGAGAAGGACAACGCCATTGAGCAGTTTATTGTGAGTGTGTGGGGTATGTGTGTGTTGGGGTGGGTGGGATGGGGGGGGGGGGATAGGGTATACAGACAGACAGAGACAGACAGGCAGACAGGCAGAGACAGACAGAAAGACAGACAGACAGAGAGTGGAGGATTTGAGAAGAGAGAAGGACAACGCCATTAAACAGTAGGAGGGAGTGGGAGGGAGAGGGAGATGGAGACAGACAGACAGAGACAGACAGGCAGACAGGTAGAGACAGACAGAAAGACACACAGAGAGTGGAGGATTCGAGGAGAGAGAAGGACAACGCCATTGAGCAGTTTATTGTGAGTGTGTGGGGTATGTGTGTGTGGGTGTGGGGGGTGGTGTGGGGGGAGGTGGGAGGGGGGTAGTAGGAGGGAGGGATGGAGGGGCAGAGGGAGAGAGACATACAGACAGAGACAGACAGGCGGAGAGCAGAGAGTGAAGGATTTGAGGAGAGAGAAGGACAACGCCATTGAGCAGTTTATTGTGAGTGTGTGGGGTATGTGTGGGGGGTGGGGGGGATGGGGGGGGGGGTAGGAGGAGGAAGGGATGGAGAGAGGGAGACAGACAGACAGACAGAGAGTAAAGGTTTTGAGGAGAGAGAAGGACAACGCCATTGAGCAGTTTATTGTGAGTGTGGGGGGTATGTGTGTGGGGGGTGGGGGGATGGGGGGGGGGGGTAGGAGGGGGGAGGGATGGAGAGAGGGAGACAGACAGCCAGACAGAGAGTAAAGGATTTGGAGAGAGAGAAGGACAACGCCTTTGAGCGTTTATTGTGAGTGTGTGGGGTATGTGTGTGTGGGTAGGGGGGGGGTGGGTGTGGGGAGGGGGTAGTAGAAGGGGGGAAAGGGGGGAGGGAGGGGGGGGAGACAGACAGACAGGGAGTGAAGGATTTGAGGAGAAAAGTACAACGCCATTGAACAGTTTTTTTGTGGTGGGGAGGGGGGGGGGGTAGTAGGAGAGAGGGAGGAAGAGAGACAGTCAGACAGAGAGTGGAGGATTTGAGGAGACAGACAGGCGGGACAGGCAGAGACAGAGACAGAGACAGACAGAAAGACAGAGAGTGGAGGATTTGACGAGAGAGAAGGACCCCATTGAACAGTTTATTGTGAGTGTAGGGTGTGGGGTGTTTTGGGGGGGGGTGGGGGGGTGGGGGGTAGGGGAGATGGGAGAGAAAAAGAGACTGACAGAGTGGAGGATTTGAGGAGAGAGGACAACGCCATTGAACAGTTATTGTGAGGGGTAGGTATGTGTGTGGGGGATGGGGGGATGGTGGGGTAGTAGGGGGAGGGAAGGAGAGAGGGGGGACAGACAGCGAGTGGAAGTTTTGGGGAGGGGAGAAGGACAACCCCATTGAACAGTTTACTGTGATTGTAGGGTATATGTGGGGTGGGGGGGGGGGGATGGGGGTAGGGGGGAGGGAGGGGGGAGAGAGGGAGACAGACAGAGAGCGAGTGGAGGATTTGAGGAGAGAGAAGGACAACGCCATTGAGCAGTTTATTGTCAGTGTAGGGTATGTGTGTGTGTGTGTATGGAGGGGGGGATGGAGGGTAGTAGGAGGGAGGGATGGAGAGAGGGAGACAGACAGACAGACAGAGAGTGGAGGATTTGAGGAGAGAGAGGGACTTCGCCATTGAACAGTTTACTGTGATTGTAGGGTATATGTGGGGGGGGGGGGGGGGATGGGGGTTAGGGGGAGGGAGGGGGGTAGAGACAGAGACAGAGAGAGATACACAAAGAAGAGACACCAAAGAGAGAAAGATACAGGGGAGAGAGAGAGAAAGAGATAAAGACACACACACACACGCACAATATATATTATATGTATATATTTATATATAATATAAAGACAGAGAGAGAGATAAGACACATGGATATATTATATATATATTTTATATATTATATATATATATATATTATATATAAATATATATATAAAGAGAAAGAGAGAGAGATAAAGACACAGAGAGAAGCAGACAGACAAAACAGAGAAGACAGACAGGCAGTGATAGAGGCAGGAGCTGCAAACACTAACCTTATCACAATAAAACAAAGCCAGCCTCATTAATTAGGACAATCCATGGGATAAACAATTAACAATACCAAACAAAACAACAACCAACACAAAATACAACCCCTGTTGATACGACCAAGGAACTGTCCAATGAAATAACGAACCTTCACCAGGCAAGCCTCAGTTCAAGACTGCCACTAGCTCAATCTACAGCGAGGACGAACGCTGTAGCCCAGTGGTTTAATTAAACCGTTCCACTTCAGTCCCTTGGGTCCATGAAGTCGTGGGTTCGAATCTCGGCAGCTTCTGGTGAATTAAGGGTCTGGTGTGGTGTGGTGTGGTTTGGTGTGGTGTGGTGTGGTGTCGTGTCGTGTCGTATAGTGCAGTATGGTACAGTGTACTTATTTATTTATTTATTCTTTTATATCGAGGATAATGGAATAAGCACTCATGTGCTTTTTTTTACACCCAGTCCCCGTGTGCATGCGGTTTTGTATATTTCATCATCTGTTCCCACCAGCACACAATGACCTACTCTTTCGAAAAGCGGAACAGGATTTAACGTGTGCGCAAGATGTTCTGCATGCGTTCGCACACGGGGCCTCGGGTTTAGAGTCTCATCCGAAGGACTTTGACAATCAGTTCGATTTTTTTTTTTTTGGGTGGTCAAACTGGGAAGAAAGGGCGAGGCTAGGACTCGAACCCAGAACCTCACGGTTTACTTAATAATAATAATAATAATAATACTAATACTAATACTAATACTAATACTACTAATACTACTACTACTACTACTACTACTAATAATAATAATAATCATATATGGGATTTATAGAGCGCTATATCTTGCAATTACAAATCAAAGCCCTTCCATTCAATCCGCTCCCACACAAGCAGTCAACAATGATTAAAAAATGTCTAACAAATTCAAATGTACACAAAACACGCACCACACACACACACACACACACACACACACACACACAACACACAACACACACACACACACACAGGTTGTACTTGTTGGCAGGCGAACGTCTTAACCATCCTGCCACCCACCTTCCTTCCTTCCTGCCTTAACTAACACCTGCACTGCACTGTACACCTGTGTGCAGGTGAGCGGGAACCAGCAGGTGTTGGTGGCTTCCTACTACGCCCATCACCTGTGTGTCTTCGACATCGAGTCCCAGAAGCACAGGCAGACTCTGGAGAACGAACACTCGCTGCTGCTGCTCCACGTGGCCGCCCTCACCCAGGACGGCGCCCACCTCGTGCATGCCAACTACGACGAGATGGACAAGGTGAGGGAGTTGAGGGAGGGAGGGAGGGAGGATGGAGGGAGTGAGGGAGGGAGGGAGGGAGTGATGGAGGGAGGAGGGAGTGAGTGAAGGAGGGAGGGGGAGTGAGTGAAGGAGGGAGGGAGGGAGGGAGGGAGGGAGGATAATGGTGAGGAGGAGGATGGGAGGGGGGAGGAGGAGGATGGGGGGGAGGAGGAGGAGGATGGTGAGGAGGAGGATGGTGAGAGGAGGATGGTGAGGAGGAGGGGGAGGATGGTGAGGAGGAGGAGGAGGATGGTGAGGAGAGGATGGTGAGGGGGAGGATGGGGGAGGAGGAGGATGGTGAGGAGGAGGATGGTGAGGAGGAGGTTGGTGAGGAGGAGGAGGAGGATGGTGAGGAGGAGGAGGAGGAGGTGAGGAGGAGGATGGTGGGAGGAGGATGGTGAGGAGGAGGGGTGGTGAGGAGGAGGTTGGTGAGGAGGAGGAGGAGGATGGTGAGGAGGAGGATGGTGAGGAGGAGGATGGTGAGGGGAGGTTGGTGGGAGGAGGAGGAGGATGGTGAGGAGGAGGATGGTGAGGAGGAGGATGGTGAGGAGGAGGTTGGTGAGGAGGAGGAGGGAGGATGGTGAGGAGGAGGAGGATGGTGATGATGATGAGGAGGAGGATGGTGGTGGAGGATGGTGATGATGATGAGGAGGAGGATGGTGGTGGAGGATGGTGATGATGATGAGGAGGAGGATGGTGATGGTGATGACGATGGTGATGATGGTGGTGAGAGTGATGATGATAACGATGGTGATGGTGATGATGATGATGATGATGATGATGATGATGATGATGAGAAGGAGGTGGAAGATGAGGTGGAGGACACATACACACACATACACACACGCACGCACGGGCACACACACACACACACACACACACACCGCAACACAACACACAGACATACGCACACTCGCGTTCGCGTGCGCAACGCAACGCAACGCTTCGCAACACAACACACAACACAACACACCCACACACACACACACACACACACACACCCCATCCCCCACCCCCTACACACACACACGTCACCCCCCCCCCCACACACACACACACATACCACCCTCCCCCACACACACACCCTCCCCCACCACCACACCCCCCCACCCCCCTCTCACACACACCCCCACCCCACCCTACCACCACCCTACCACCCCCACCACCACCACCACCCACCCACCCAACCCACACCAACCACCACACCACCACCCCACCCTCCCCACCCCACCACCACACCACACCCACACCCACCCACCCTTACACCCACCACCACCACCCCCAACCACCCCACCACCCACCACCCACACCTCCCCCCACCCCACACCCACACCCACACACCCCACACCCACCACCAACCCAACCACCCACCCACACCACCCCCACCCACACACACACTCACACTCTCTACTCCATCTCATGCTGCCACCCTGCTGCCGGACAGGTGAGCTACGTCACCCTGTGGGACTGCGTCACGGGCGAAGTCAAGCGCCGGCTGAAGCGGCTGACGGACGTGTGCGCCCTGGGCATCACCAACGACGCCAGCCGGGTGGTGATCGGGAAGGCGCCCAACCAGCTGTACATCTGGGACCCCATGAGGAGCGGCTCCCTGAGGCGCGCGAGGGGCTACGAGGGCCTACGCTTCAGCGTCGGGGCCAAAGTCTTCGTGCAAGAAGACAACAGCAGAGCCGTGGTTTTCGCTGAGGACGTCTCGCTTTGGGTCAGTTTGGCGTTGTTTTGGTGGGTTTTTTTGTTAGTTAGTTGTTGGTTATTGGTTGTTTTTTGAGGGGGTTTTTGTTTGGTTTGGTTTGGTTTGGTTTTGGGTTTGGTTTGGTTTGGTCTTTTGGGTTTTGTTTTGTTTTGTTGTTGGTTTTTTTTTGTTTGGTTTGGTTTGGTTTGGTTTGGTTGGTTTGATCTTTTTGGGTTTTGTTTTGTTTTGTTGTTGTTTTTTTGTTTGGTTTGGTTGGTTGGTCTTTTGGGTTTTGTTTGTTGTTGGGGGTTTTTTGGTTTGGTTTGGTCTTTTGGGTTTTGTTTGTTGTTGGGGTTTTTTGTTGTTGGGTTTTTGTTGTTGTTTTTTTGTTTTGTTTGGTCTTTTGGGTTTGTTTTGTTGTTGGTTTTTGTTGTTGTTTGGTTTGGTCTTTTGGATTTTGTTTGTTGTTGGGGTGTTGTTGTTGTTTTTTTGTTTAGTTTGGTCTTTTGGGTTGGTTTGTTGTTGGGGTTTTTTTTTGGGGGGAAAGGGGGATTCTTTTGCAAGTGGGGAGAGAAGGAGGGATGAAGGGTAGTGAGGGTGGGGGTGGTGGGGGTTGGTGGAGGAACATGGGTCGGTAGTGGGGTGGTTGTGTGTGTGTGTGTGTGTGTGTGTGTGTGTGTCGGTGAGTGAGTAGGGAATGGGTCAGGGAAGGGCTGGGGTGAGTGTGTGTGTGTGTCTGTGTGTGTGTGTTTGTGTGTGTTTGTGTGTGTGTGTGTGTGTGTGTGATAGAGACAGAGAGAGAGACAGAGAAAGGCAGAGACAGACAGAGACACAAACAGACAGAGAGACACAGACAGACAGAGTGTCTGTCCTATGAGCGAAAACGCTGTTTTGCGCCACGCTACACTTAAAGCTCCTGGGCAACAAAATCAGGCCCAAGCCTCGCGCATTCATCCGACTGTACTCACCCGTATAGTGAGGCATGTACGTGTATCAATGCATTCTTGTGTGTGTATGTGTATCTGTGTGTGTGTGTGTGTGCGCGCGAGCGCGTACACAAATCATGATTTATGTGGTATATCAATATATTCTCTCTATCTCTCTCGTTCTGTGTGTGTGTGTGTGTGTGTGTGTGTGTGTGTGTGTGTGTGTGTGTGTGTGTGTGTGAGAGAGAGAGAGAGAGAGGGAGAGAGAGAGATAGAGAGAGAGAGAGAGAGAGAGAGAGAGAGAGAGAGAGACAATGACAATATTTTATTGTAATAAGCTGTTAAAGCCCATTTACAAGGGGACAGTGGGAAGGGGACTGGGCACAAAACACGTATTTTCAGAAATACAGATGTATCATTTCTACAGCCCAAATGGTCGACATGGCATGGATTCCACGACATGGTGAAGTGTTTTACATTACGATTCAGATGAATTGGTGCCTAACACTTTCGCCCATTGCTAATGGGGAAAGGGAGGGGGGAGGGTAACAACAACCACAAACATCATTTAAATACCGAGTCTGTGACAGGGCTTCCTGTCCCTACATTCCGTCTGATCCGGTAACTCATGCTCTTTCCAACACGTGAAAAACCTAACTCACAATATGCCTAACCTCCTGTTTTGCTCTCTCTCTCTCTCTCTCTCTCTCTCTCTCTCTCTCTCTCTCTCTCTCTCTCTCTCTCTCTCTCTCTCTCTCTCTCGAGTCTCGAGAGAGAGAGAGAGAGAGAGAGAGAGAGAGAGAGTGTGAGTGTGTGTGTGTGTGAATGAGTGTGTGTCTTGATGGTCAACGTGCTCTGCTGACGTGGTGACTATGGCGCTCTTTTTCCTTCCCCCTCAGGACCTGGACAAAGGGCTGGCCCTAGCGGTCTTCAGCCCGGACAGCCGCATGCTGTGCTGCCAGGCCATGCTCAACGGCCAGCTGGTGGTCTTCGGCCTCTACGAGCGCCAGGAGCTGGTGGCCCTCAAGCTCTCCGGCAAAAACGTGCCCGCTTTGGACCTGACCGGAGGCACTGAGCTCTTCGGCGAAAGCACCGGAGACACGTCGTCTGAGGAGGATGAGGAGGAGGAGGGGGAGGGGGAGGAGGAGGGGAAGGAGGAGGGCCAGGGGAAATGAGCTTAGTTTGATGAGGAGGGTAGGGGGGTGGTGTGGGTGGTGTAGAGAGGGTTGGGAGATAGGTGGGAGGGCGGCTGAATGGTTAATGTGACAGTGTGGGGTTTTTTTTGTTAGTGCATGGTTACATATCTCATACACAAGTAGAGTTGTGTTTTGTGAAGTAAAGAAAAACAAAATAAACGAACTCCAACCCTTCTAACGCACCAACCCACCTACCCAGCCACCCACCATTCAATCAATCAACCCACCAACCAACTAGCCTATAGATGACGCTCTCTGACTCACTGGATATATAGTTTTTTTAACTGCCTCCTTTTCTGTGACGTTCCTGCCCCGCTGTTCCCACGCCGCTCTTCCTGAACTCAGCGCCACAGCCACACCAAGGTCAGAGGAAGGCCCACTATATATATATTTTGTGCTCATAGGAAAAGAACAAAAGTGTCGCTGCTCTGTGGCGAGGTACCGTCTCCACTCTATTGTGGGAAGCTGAAATTTTGTACACAGAGAAATGAAACTGATATAATTATATATACAACGAAACAGTTGAAGACAATGCAACCCAACACGATGTAATGGAATACAGTGAAATACAATACAGCGCAACACGTTACAAAAGCAATGCGTGGATTTACAATACAGCGCAATATAATACAATGCATTACTTGAATACAATTCAATGCAATGCAATACAAAACAATCAAATACATTGCACCAACACAACAAGAACACAATCCAGTCTAATGCAATCCTGTTGTTTATAGCCCCGCCGACCACAGAGGCCATGTCGGGGCTGTCACATTACAACGTAATAGAACATAATACAATCTTATGATAACACAATAATGGGTTGGTTTTTTAAATCTCCAACCAAACAAACAGCACAACTCGGCTTTCTATGAGTCTTGGAATTCATTCACACACACACACACACACACACACACACACACACACACACACACACACACACACACACACACACACACACACACACACACACCACCACACTCACACACACACGCTCACACTCACACACACACTCACACACACACACACTCACACGCACACACACACACACACACACACACACACACACAGAACGAGAGAGATAGAGAGAATATATTGATATATCACATAAATCATGATTTTTGTACGCGCTCGCGAACACACACAACACACACACACACACACACACACACACACACACACACACACACACACACACACACACACACACACAAGAATGCATTGATATACCCCATAAATCATACTGTTTCTGTTTTGCCAACTTTGAATCTGAAATCTTCGTTCTTGCAGGCGTCTTTGCGTGTCAAGAAGACGTTAACTCTGATCTCTTCCACTTCAAACAGAGACACTGGCACTAACATTTATTCCAAAACAAAAAAAACGTATGACCAGGGGGGTGACGTTTAGAAATGTGACATACCTGCATTACATGTTTTAACTTGCATTGCTTAGGGCTCTTTTTTTTTTTTGACCTGTCAGATTCGGAGGTAAGACGGGAAGTAGGGGTTACGGAGGGGGGAGGGGGGTGGAGTTGAATGGAGAAAGGTACAGAAATTAAGCCTCAGATTTGTTTAGAAACAAGATATATTCCGATTGTGAAAAATGAGATTGATGTTGCAGTTTTTGGTTTTTGGTTTCGGTTCATGTTGTTTGATGTGCTGAGGTTGTGTGTGTGTTTTTTATCATCCGTTTTGTTGTTGTTGTTGTTGTTGTTGTTTCTTTTCTTTTCTGTTGTTCTTTGCGTGGCTTGTTTATTCGTGTGTTGTTGTTGTTCTTCTTCTTTTGTTTATCGTGGTTCTAAATTATGTGGATTTTCTTTGTATTGATTTCTTTTATCGATTTGGTTGTTGCTGATGTGTGACCTTTATGTGTATTGTTTTGTTGTTAGTAGTGGTGTTGGTGTTGTGATTGACGTCGTGGTCTTCGTTGTTGTTTTATTGTCTTGGTAGCCGTTGTTCTTGTTGTTTTTGCTGTGGTGGTGGTGGTGGTGGCGGCGGCGGTGGTCTTGGTCTTCTTGTTGTAGGCGCTAGTGTTTCAGTTAAGACGTAAACTATGGTCTCGTGTGCAAAATTGCATTTAGTGCATGTAAAGACTTCACGGTGTCAAGAGAGTCCTAGGCAGAAATCGATGTTATGAGTGTGTGTGTGTGTGTGTGTGTGTGTGTGTGTGTGTGTGTGTGTGTGTGAAGGGGGGGAGGGGGGTGTGCGCGCGCGAGCATAAATTTGAAATCTGTTATTCATGATATTTGAGGAAAGTTGCATTCGTGGAAATGATTTGAGTGGAAGCGCTTCGATTTTTTTACAAGATTCAGCGCTATATAAATTCCATTTTCTAATAATAATAATAACAATAATAATAATAATAATAATATATTATTATTATTATTATTATATTCATTATTATTATTATTATTATTATTATTTATGTGTGTTTGGTGTGTGTTGTTGTTGTTGTGTGTGTGTGTGAGAGAGAGAGGAGGAGAGAGAGAGAGAGAGAGAGAGAGAGAGAGAGAGAGAGAGAGAAGAGAGAGAGGAGAGAGAGAGAGAGAGAGAGAGATTGAGATTTAAATCAGGATTCATCAAGTCTTGTGACATTCAATGAAGAGGAAGCTTAAAACTGCAAATTAGAATATGCCTCAAGATCCCGATGTTAGAGCGATATTTTTATTTCTCCATGGAAATAAATGCTACTGGCAAAAAAGAAAAAAACACACCACCCAAACCACACAACATAAACAGCTTCAGCTTACACTAAGACTTTTGTTCATCCTGTCTACATTGCAGAAATGTGGTGACCCTCCTCGACATAATGAATCGCATTGCACCAGAGGTCAATTGTTAGTTGTTAACATGTTATCACTATGCATGCAACTTTAAAAAAAAAGAGGCTATTCAAAACAAAAATACAGATTGAAAATCGGACAATACTACTATGAAAAGTTATTACAAATTGAAATGCTAGACTATGACACATTGAGAAAAGAACACATTTTGAAATCGTAATTGGGGGTCACAATGAGGGCTTAGGTGTTTCTGAACACGTATTTAAAGCTAAAGGAAACAAACTATGATTTGATACTTCAATACAAGATTAAAAAGAAAGCTTATAGTTATAATCGATCAGAATCTTAAAATCGACAACCTAATCCCCTGTTTACCAAAAAATGGCTCCTAGCAGAAAAGTGGGTCAAGTGCAGTGCGACTCATTTCGCGGTGGGAGGTCACAAATGTTTCTTTACCAGCAGCTGTGGACAGCATAGAACACAGTGGATTTTGTTTATTTGTTTTATCTGTTGTTGTTTAATTTGTTTGTTTGTTTGTTTGTCTTCCATTGGCTCAGCATCTGTCATCAATGAATGCAGAGTGCCGTTTTGTGACAACAACGATCTATATTATATATACATTCACATCAGCTGTGCCTACCTCACCTGTCTTGTCTTGTCTTGTCTTGTATTGCTTTGTCGCATCATAGTCTTTTCCCCACTAGATATAGGTTTTTTGTTTGGTTGGTTTGGTTGTTTGTTATTTGTTTTGTTTGTTTGTTTAGTTTTGGTATGGGTTTTTTTTTTTATTTCAAGGATAATGGAAAAATTTCTCATATGTGTTTTTGTATCCAGTCCTCGTGTGCATGCCATTTTGTAAATTTTGTCACCCGTTCCCACGAGCATACAATAGCCTACTCCACCGAAACGCGGAACAGGTTTTCACGTGCACGCAAACGTGCGTTGGTACACGGGACGTCGGTTTATAGGGTCGTCCGAAGGCCTCGTTTTGTGTTATGAGCATAAGAAAATGTGCTGTACACATCCTTGAGTGGTTTGGTGTGTTGGTGAGAGGAGAGAGAGGAGAGAGAGAGAGAGAGAGAGAGAGAGAGAGAGAGAGAGAGAGAGAGAGGAGAGAGAGAGAGAGGAGAGAGAGGAGAGAGAGAGAGAGGAGGAGAGAGAGAGATTACGCGCAAAACTGAATCAAGACAACATTGACTCATCAATTTCTTCGTTTCTTCCTTTGTGTTTTTTTATTCCTGTCTTGCAAATTCTAACCCTCAAGATGATGCCAGATGATCTTTAACGCGCACTTTGGTTTTGTTGAAGCATTCTATAGAGTGTCTTGGATTGATACAAAAAGGCAAAGAAAAACCGAAGCATTTTTTCATGCCAGTAAACATTTTTATTTTTGAGACAAAGCCACACTGTGATTGTACGCATATCATTTTGTCGTCACATTTCCGTCCAGTTATACAATGATTATTAGTTTTTTTATCTCCAGATGGAGATCTTGATCTGTGATATGTATGGTGTATATATATAATGAGATTGTGATACTACTGGCTCAATATTGTGAAAAAGGAGAACAGAAACATACAACTACTTTTTTGCATTTCTATATGAGTGGGGTTTTTTAATTCATCGATATTTCTTCAAAATCGAAGTGGGACATTAGAAAGTACAGGTGAAACAGATGGTGACAGAAAGGATGACAATGATGATGATGATGATGATGATGATGATGATGATGATATGGAACATATTGACCACAAAAAAAAGGAGTGTTGATTTTAAGCATGTGTTATATTTTGTGTGACTATTTACTCATACAGCATTTTTTTTTCTACAGCATATTTGTGATAATGAATTAAAATGATTTTTCGAAATTCTCAGTAATTTTGGTTTGCCTGTTTCTGTCAACCTCAGCCAGTGTATGTGTGGGTCGTTGATTGCTGGTGCATTTCAGTGTTAGTGTGACGGATGCTAAAGCCGAGTGGTTAAAACCGTTCCACTTCGGTCCCGTGAGTCCATGAAGTCGTGGGTTCGAATCTCGGAGGCGTCTGGTGAATCAAAGGTGGGGATTTTTATCAAAGGTGGGGATTTTTATCAAAGGTGGGGATTTTTATCAAAGGTGGGGATTTTTACGATCTCCCATGTCAACTTCAAGTGCAGACCTGGCAGTGACTTAATTCCCTTCGTGTATATACACATACAGAAAGATCAAATATACACGTTAAAGATTCCATCATTCATGTCAGCGTTCGGTGGGTTACGGAAACACGAACATACCCAGCATGCTTCCTCAAAGACGGAATGCGGCTACCTTTATGGTGGGTAAAACAAACAAACCGGTCACATACATAACTTCACCATTGGTGAACCTCAGCGATCTGAGGAACGAAAACAGAGAAGTGTAACTGTTCTTTTCTTGTTTTGTTCATAGTTCTGTCTGCTTTCCTGTCCGTTTGTTATCGTCTGCTTTCCTGTCCGTTTGTTATCGTCTGTTTTCCTGTCCGTTTGTTATCGTCTGTTTTCCTGTCCGTTTGTTATCGTCTGCTTTCCTCTCCTACTGAAGACCTAGAAGTGGATGGAAACAAGTGCAGGTAACCCACTTACAGCTTCTCAATCATTTCTTTTAAAAAAACCTGATTTTTCAAATCGTAGAAGGAGAGAGACTAAAGACTGGACATTGCAGACTCAGACATCACATGTTCACCAAGTTCCACATTGGTGATTCTGCAGTATGCCCCTTGTGGCACTTCTCCCGTGACAGTGGAAGAACGCTTCCTCCAGACCAGTCCCGTCCAACACACCAAACCCTGAGGGTCGATATATATCTGGCCTACTAACCTGCCGATGAGGGACAAACTCCTCTGACACCCCTTGGAGGGCCTTCAGCGCACCACGGCAT
>CM054148.1:49125978-49143478 GCA_028751875.1 Rapana venosa | reverse complement strand
CTCTACGCTTACTATCATAATATATCCCGGCGTCAACCGGGCCCGAGAGATACAGACACCTGCAGTGTTGGTCAGGTAATTTGAGCAACACTCTCAAACTCGCATCCGTTAAGTGGATGAAACTCGACTGTGTGGTCCCAGTCTTCCCACTGAGCCCACAGCACACTCACTCTGGGTAGGAGCCGGCCGGAGTCCGAAAAATCCCTATGACTCTTATGGGAATCGAACCCGCGACCTTCCAGTCCGTAACCCAAGGCGCTAACCACTGCGCCATGGCGGCTGGTGTGTACTGGTTTGTTAAACAGCAAGACAAAAACATGTTAAAAGAGGATCTAGGAACGTGTCAGGCTCACCAGTTTGCTGAAAGGGAAGCGAATCCAGGACACACTACACAGGGAAACCTTAGCACGAGCCTCACGGGATTTAGCGACTCTTCCTGATCTCCTGCAGTTTTACCTTGGCTGACAGTGTGTGTGTGTAGCAAAGACTTTGCTCAAGAAAGGCTCGAAATGTCATAACAAATCTGGACTGTAAAGAGTTTTGTGATTGGCTGTACATTATGAAGATCAATGCCGTGGTTTCCTTGTCATGTAATTGCAATGTGCTGCAACGCTTCGCTGCTGTATGAGCTTATTAGCTTAAGGGCAATACAATTTTGTTATCCTTATCTCTCTCTCTCTCTCTCTCTCTCTCTCTCTCTCTCTCTCTCTCTCTCTCTCTCTCTCTCTTGTTGTCGAAAACTTTTTTTATAGTTATCGTTCTCTTTCTCTCTCTCCCTTCCCTTCTCTCCCTCCCCCCCCCCCCCCCCCTCTCTCTCTCTCTCTCTCTCTCTCTCTCTCTTTCTCTCTCTCCCTCCCTCCCCCCCTCTCTCTCTCCCTCTCTCCCTCCCTCCCTCTCTGCCCCCCTCCCACCCCTACCCTCTTCCAGCTCATTGACACCGATAGAGACGGTGATAGCCCTGAAAGGAAATCATGTTGTTTAGAACTGCTGGGAAGAAGAAAGGTGGTTTTAGTTTCTTTTTTCTTTGTTTTTATTGTGTGTGGTTGTTTTTTTAGAAAAGAGAGGTACAGACAGAGTCCATCGATTTGGAGGAAACATGGTGAATTCTGAGCGAGGCTTTCACAGTCTGAGGGAGACAGTTTGGACAGTTCGTCTGCTACAGCTCTTACATTACAGCTCTTACTTATCGCCTGACTGTCTCTGTGGGGCGCGTGTCGCCAATCCCTGATCGCTTTAATGACCCGCAGGGCTGGGGGGAGAGAGAAAAAAAATGGCAACAAGGTGTTGTTCACCATTCATGGATTACACATGAACTAGTATCGTAGGCTGAAAATGTGTGTGTGTGTCTTCAATTTTACGTCTGTTCACTTAAAGTGATATTAGACGAAAATGTGTGTGTGTGTGTGTGTGTGTGTGTGTGTGTGTGTGTGTGGAGCGAGAGGGGGGGTGAGGTGGGAGAGGCTTTGTTACATTGAGAGTGACACGCTAAAACTTAGAAACCCAAACAAACAAAACAAACAAACAAACCGTTTTAATTTCAAAGGCCCCTTCCCCGTTGGGAGGCACGGGCCCTGTCAGTATAAACAGCACATCCACCATCTGGAAATTCCGTGCTAGGAATCTCCTCTTTTCTATCCCTCTCTGTGTTGTTGCCTTGTTGTTGTTTTGTTCTTTCTTTTTGTCATCTTTTTCTTGGGCCTATTTTCTACTTTCTTGGTGCGTTCTCCTGCTTGTTTTTATTTTCTACAGAAAGACTTCAAAGATATCAATTCTCTCCCACACCGATGTCGAATGTGCTGTGTATCTGATTTGTCAGGCCTTAACGGAAGCGCGACGCATTTTCGCACATATGACAGACAACTTTAGTTGCTGTCTGAGCGTTCGACGACGAAGAAGAAGAAAGAAGGAAGAAGGAAGAAGAAGAAGAAGAAGAAGAAGGAAGAAGAAGTAAGAAGAAGAAGAAGAGGAGGAAGAAGTTTCAAAGACAGAAGGAAGAAGAAGAAGAAGAAGAGGAGGAAGAAGTTTCAAGGACAGAAGGAAGAAGAAGAAGAAGAAGAGGAGGAAGAAGTTTCAAAGACAGAAGGAAGAAGAAGAAGAAGAAGAGGAGGAAGAAGTTTCAAGGACAGAAGGAAGAAGAAGAAGAAGAAGAGGAGGAAGAAGTTTCAAGGACAGAAGGAAGAAGAAGAAGAGGAGGAAGAAGAAGTTTCAAAGACAGAAGGAAGAAGAAGAAGAAGAGGAGGAAGAAGTTTCAAGGACAGAAGAAAGAAGAAGAAGAAGAAGAAGAAGAAAGAAGAAAAGAAGAAGAAGAAGAAGAAGAAGAAGAAGAAGAAGAAGAAGAAGAAAGAAAGAAAGAATGAAGAAGAAGAAGAGAAGGAAGAAGTTTCAAAGACAGGTGCCATTGATGTTTTATGTCTGCAACATCATTCCAGCAAAGCCTAAGAAAGTACAGATAAGATTCTTAAGTCACAGCAGATTCCTCTCTGCGTGAAATTGGGACTGCTTTCCCTGGGTATTAAATTAAGCGCTTTGATTTGTTTGTTTTTTACAAGATAGAGCGCTATATACATTCTGTTTAGTAGTAGTAGTAGTAGTAGTAGTAGTAGTAGTAGTTGTTGTTATTGTTGCTGTTGTAGCAGTAGTAGCAGTAGCAGTAGTAGTAGCAGCAGGAGTAGTAGTAGTGGTAGTAGTAGTAGTAGTAGTAGTTGTTGTTGTTGTTGTTGTTGTAGCAGTAGTAGCAGTAGTAGTAGTAGTAGTAGTAGTAGTAGTAGTAGTAGTAGCAGCAGGAGTAGTAGTAGTAGTAGTAGTAGCAGCAGCAGCAGAAGCAGCAGCAGCAGCAGCAGCAGCAGCAGCAGCAGTAGCAGCAGCAGCAGCAGCAGCAGTATACACTTCATGTTACGACAGATTTCTCTGCGTGAAATTCGGGCTGCTCTCCCCGTGGAGAGCGCGTCGTGTCGCCACAAGAGCGGCGACACACGGTTGTTTTTTTTCTTTACTCGTCTGCATGTGAATTTGTTTTCCCTATCAGAGTGGCTTTTTTCACAGAATTTTGCCAGGGACAACTCTCTTGTTGCCGTGGGTTCCTTTACGTGCTTTCAATGTGTTTTGTACATAGCATCTCAGTTTATCGTCTCATCCGAAAGACTAGCACCCAGACCACAACTCACGGTCTCGTGGATGGGGCAAAAAACGTTTTAGGAACAAACGGGGCACAAAACTGAAAAACGAGGAAAATCTGGGTTTTTTGTGGGAGCATTTGGTATTTGTTATAACTCTTCTACAATCATGAACTTTCTGTTTTCCGATGATGAGAACTCAAGTGTTGAATGTTTATGCAGAAACATTACATCAGTAGCAGTCACGGCAGTAGAGCATTCTTTTATTTGTTCGGTGGGGGGTGGGGGTGGGGGTTACTATAAATATCCAGCTTTTAGAGAAAAAAAGTAAATGCTGTTGACAATAATATATCTCTATCTACAGAAAAAGAAGAAGAAAAGGGAGACAATGTCCAAAGGGACGCAACTTTGCGATTATTTTTATCAGTCACAAAGTTACGGGCCATAGATAGGAATCTGGCTTGGTCTCTGTCAAGGGAACTAGGATTGATTGGGTTAGATTTTTTTTTTTGGCTTGTTTTAGTGGTGGTGTGTGTGTGCTTTTGTGTGTGTGTGTGTGGGGGGGGGGGGGGGGGAGGAGGGGGGGCGGTTGGGGAGCACAGTTGTTGTTGGGGTGGGGGTTGTTTTCTGGGGGGAGGGGATGTTTTGTGCTGATGTGGGAGGTGGATCGGTGGTCTAGAGGTAACACACTAGCCTAGAAAGCAAAACCTCCGCGTTGAAGGTGTGCCGTGGTTTGATCCCCTTTTGTGTCCGAAACCTTCCCCCCACCCCCCTCATACGCTAGACCGTGGGTTGTGATCTGGGTGCTAGTCTTTCGTGTTAGATGATAAGCCGAGGTCCCGTGTGTAACACGCATCTACGTGCGTCAAAGAACCCATGGCAACAAGAGAGTTGTCCCTGGCAAAATTGAGTATCTAAAGCTTCTCTGATAGGAAAACAAACAAACACATGCAGACAAGAAAAGGGAAAAAAATAAAATAATGGGTGGCGCTGCTCTTGTGGCGACGTGCTCTCCCCGAATTTCATGCTGAGAACTCTGTTGTATACGATACAATAGAATACAATGCAATGCAATACAGTACAATACAATAATTATACTACTACTGCTACTACTACTACTACTACTACTACTACTACTACTACTACTACTACTACTTCTACTACTACTACTACTACTACTACTTCTACTACTACTACTACTACTACTACTACTACTACTACTACTACTACTACTATAATTATAGTTACTAAAAACGCAATACACTACAGTACAATACACCTTCATGCAGACTTGTGGTGACTGGCTTCCATGAGTTCGTCAACGCAGGCAGACCATCAGAACTGTGAGGTAGTTCATTCCCCGTGGGGATGTCGGGGCCTGTCATTATAAATAGCATCCCCACCTTCTGGAAATTTTGTGCTAGGATTTCCCTCTTTTCTATCCCTCTCTTTGTTTCTGCCTTGTTTCTTTTCTTCCTATCACTTCCTTCTTGTCTATTTTCTGCCTTCTTGGTCCATTCTACTGCTTTTTTTTTTTTAAGAAAGACTTAAAAGATAACAATTCTCTACCACGCGGGTAATGGATGCGCTGGGCCTGACTTGTCAGGCGCTTAACGGTGTCAGCGCAAGGTAATTTCGCTCATACGACAGACAACAATGAGATGCTGTCTGATCGTTGAAGAACAGTGTGAATTATTATCATGAATTTAGTAAGCATTTTCGCACAAATTATTGTCAACAATTACATTAGAAATTTCTTATGGATTCTTGTCATCAATTTACACACACACACACACACACACACACACGCGCACGCACGCACGCGCGCGCGCGCACGCACGCACGCACACACACCACCACACCACAACACAACACAACGCACGCACGCACGCGCGCACACACACACACACACACACACACACACACAAGTTTTTATTCCACTGTCATCGAAATACTATGATAATAATAATATTATCAGTAGTAGTAGTAGTAGTAGTAGTAGTAGTAGTAGTAGTAGTAGTAGTAGTATTGTGGTATTAGTGGTGGTCGGTGGTCTAAAGGTAACGCGCCTGTCTAGAAAGCGAAAAGTCCTGATCGGAAGTGTGCGGTGGTTCAAATCCCGTTTGGGCCCGAAACTTGGTCCCCATCCATTTGACCATGAGTGATGGTCTGGTGTAAGTCTTTCGGATGAGACGATAAACCGTGGCCCCGTGTGTTACTCCTACTTATCTAGTGCACGGCAACAAGAGAGTTGTCCTTGGAAAAATTCTGTAGAAAAAAGCTACTCTGATGGGGAAACAAATATAGTTGCAGACAGGAAAAAGAAAAAAGTAATGGGTGGCGCTGCTCTTGTCGTGACGCGCTCTACCAGGGGAGAGCAGCCCGAATTTCGCGCAGAGAAATCTGTCGTGACTTAAAAGTGGTAAAACTAAACTATAAATTACATATTAAAAAAATTAACAGTCATAATAATAATCCTCACACACACACACACACACACACACGCACGCACGCACGCACACACACAGAACACACACACACACACACACAGACACACACACAAACACACACACACACACACACGCACAAAATCACACAAACACGCACACAAACACACACACACACACACACACACATACACACGTGCGAGCTGGCACCATACCTTTCACGGCTGCGAATATAATGATCAAAACCTTATCCCCCAAATTACAAAGACTACAAGGCCGCACGGCACCCTACTGGCTTTCCCAATGCCACAGACAGCCCCGGCATGCAATAATAGCCGCGCAGGCAAGGGGACACTATGTCACAGTATCGTGCACTTCTGGTTAGAAGTGTGAACTTTGGTATGGGGGTACCTGAATCCCTTCTCAATCATAATATTATTAGAAAGGGAAACACGTTGAGCGTGACCTCTGGGAGGCGTGGCGTTACATTTAATTGTTTGTATATATTTTATTCTTTTATATCGAGGATAATGGAATAAGCACTTATGCGTTTTTACATCCAGTCCCCGTGTGTATGCGGTTTTGTCAATTCTGTCATCTGTTCCCACCGGCACACAATGGCCTACACTTACGAAAAGCGGAACTGGATTTAACATGTGTGCAAGATGTTCTGCGTGCGTTCGCACACGGGGCCTCGGTTTATAGTCTCATCCGAAGGACTTTTAGGGAGAGTGGAGTCTTCACTGATGTTAACTCCAGGGGAAAATATCCCCTTGAGCGGGAATCGAACCTGGGTCGTCAGATTGTGAGCGCAATGTTCTAAGCACTAGGCTATCCCGTCCCCAGCTCACTATGTCATATTCCATTTGTGTATGTTTGCATGCAAAAATCGAGTGCTAAAGTATCTAAAGACTGCATTGTGTCAATTCTGACCTATATTTAACATAACAAACTGTTACTATAGTTTGTTGCTGGACACCACTTAAGTAGGTCAGCTAAAAATAGGTCATGTTCAGTGAAAATTGTTTTTTATTTCATCTGTTTGTTGGTGTCTTTGATCTCGAAGCAATTTTTGCTAAGTCATGAAATAACAACAATTGTTTCTGGATCACAGGATGGTCTGAGCTTGCTTAAGTGAATAATAACAGCTATTCTACTGAAGACAGCTTAAGTAGATCAAGTCTTTTGAAGGAAATAGGGCTCACATTTTTACTCTTACCTCCTCATACTTTCTTATTTCAATTTAAATCTCTTCACTGTATCTTAGAAAACAGCTGGGTTGTCAAAAATGTCATTGTGTCTGCTATTATTGCTAAAGTTAGTACACAACAATGGTATAATTCCTACATAAGGCAAGGTTTGATCTGTTTAGGACTCTTTTGACCTATAGAAAAAATCATGTGCTCTCTCCATAGCTTGTATCATAGTTCTTTTTCGGTTTTGTTTCTTTTAAACATGAGTATAACTTATTCATGCTTATTTTGGCATAGTTACCACCTGAAAATGTATACAATAATATCACATTGCACTACAGTGTAGATTAAATTGCATTGCATTGCATAGCATTCTACATAAACTCCAGACTACTGCCCTGGGGGAGAGTGCATCACAGTTGTCCAGTATTGGGGTTTTGTAGTTGTACACTGTGTGTATGCATGTTTGTCTGCACACATACACACACACACACATATATATATATATATATATATATATATATATATATATATATATATATATATATATATATATATATATATAGAGAGAGAGAGAGAGAGAGAGAGAGAGAGAAGATAGATAGATAGATAGATAGATAGATAGATAGATAGATAGATAGATAGATAGATAGATAGATAGATACAAAGACTCAAATTTAAACCACCGCTCATGGTGTAGCTGATAATGAGTGGTATATTGGGATATTGGTGAATGCTTTTCCTCTAAACACACACGCCATTTCTGTTGTCTAATAAAGAGCTCCCAATGAAATTTTCTCCATATAAGGAACCAAAATATGCAATAAGAAAGCAGGAACATTGTTTGTAATGGCCAGAGTTCCAGTCAATCTCTCTATCCAGCAATCCTTTAATTCTGTGATGTCAGGAAATTTGGGTCCAGCAAAAATCCTGCACCTGAAAGTACAAAATGTGTTTATAAAATCTATTGCACAAATCTTAGCTTTCATAAGAGCATGGCAGTGTTGTGTACCTGATGCAAACTTTTTCTCTTAACATATGTCTGAGAGGGGGAATAGTTAGGATACGTCATTGCTAAATCTTGGTTGTGAAGAGCAAGCCAATGAGCACAAATGTAGTAAGCAAGCATGTACTTTGTCAAGCACCAGGTATGCAGTATGATGTCTACAGTTTTTAGTATGTAAACAGGCTGGAAAGACAGACCTGTATCCCAGTATGCAAATTGTGACTGTTCTTTTGCCATATCTATGCTTTAGAAATAGAAATGAAAACAGTCATTTGGAAATAAAAAGAAAAACGCTCTCAATAGTTTCTTTGTGAAGGCCTCATCACATAGATAATGACAAAATGTGTGTGGGTGTGTTTTCCAAGTATGTCTGGCCAGCACCACTGGGTCTCTTTCCTCAAAGCGGACGAGGACTGATCAATGCTGCCAAACATGGGTGTTTCCTAGGTTTGAGAAAGAGGGTAGGTGATTATATTTGACTGAAATGTGCCTTGGTTGCAAGAAGATACCCAATAACGGCTGAAGTGATGCTCTGTATGTAGCTTATAGGGATTCACTGCTGCTGTTCAAAAACTGTATGTGCACTGCAGCTATGACTCATTTCAAACTAGTATACTGCATGATACAAGATAAAATTGATGTCCCCCAAGCATGTGTCATGGTGTTAATGTAATTTGAACCTCAGGATTGGTGCCTAGCTGATAATCTCCAAGTGATAGTAACAGCATACTCTTTTGTGTGCCAGGTACAGGTTTTAGTTTGGTGTATTCAGCTGGAAACAAAGGGATGGTGTGAGTTCAGCCATTCACTCATCCAGAGATGAATAGTTCACCATCATCCTCAATGGTTGCATACTGAGTGAGGGGAGGGAAGTCCTTCTTTGTAGAGTTATGCCATCGGGGGCAGGGGAGCAGGATGCGTGCTCAATAAAGTTATACTATGTCATGAGATTCATTGCAAAAGAAAAGAAACCAAATGGGTTCTGTTTATTTCCTATCTGTCACACCGCAAGAATGATCATTCAGTTTCACAAAAATAACACAGTTGCTGGCTTTCAATATTTTACTTAAAGGCAGTTGTTGGTTTTTTTTTATAGAACAGCTCATAAATTCCAGTAAAAAGATAAAATCATCCTCTTCTCCATCTACAAATTGATAACTGGTATTTTATACTTGTATTCAATTACCAGAATTGCAACTTGTTTGTGTATGTGCATGTGTGTGTGAATATGCTGGTTCAGGGTGTGTTGTTTCTATGAGCTTACTGTGATGTTTTAAATTGTGTGATTGTGTAGTGCACACTCTCTCCCATGATAAAGCCCTTACACATGCTGGAAAGCATGATGTAAATCATTGTCATGATAATATCATCATTATTGTTGTAGCTGCTGTTGATAACATTATCATTACTCATTTTTATTGTTGTTGTTGGAATTGCTGCAAGAACCGAAAAAGAGGGAACTTGACCTATGACAGAAAAAGGACGTTCATACATTTTTGTAAGGGGATGGGTGAACAGTGCTGTTCTTCTACCAGTAAGAAAACATCAGACATTATATGAAATTGACAGTGACTTCATTATTCAGCATCATTAACTCAACAAAAGTGAATGTATAATTTTTCGTTATTAACTAAAAAAACCAAAGGGATAACATCACCATCATAATGCTGGAACATGTATTAAAACTGTATTCTTGCAATCAGTCTCTTTTAATATTTACAGGGGCAATGGAAATTGCTAGCATTTTTAAAACTGAAGTATTGCTTGATTATATTACTAAACGAAACAAACAAATACCTAAATATTAAAAATAGAAATCATATATACTCCCGTCACAACAGTTAAAAAATACATGTACATAACTAGTCACAAAAAGCACAGCAATTTTGCAAAGCATTTCTTTATTATCATAAAATAGATTTTCAAAATTATACTTAACACTAAATTCATTAAAAGAAGGAAGCAAACTCAGTTTGGAGGTGGGTGGGTGGTGGGGGTCCTTTCTCAGTGCTAGGTTGGTATTGGACGGTGTTGCTTACTTTTTTTTTACACCCCCATGAGAATGTTTCAAACAAAATATTATGATCTGTAGATATATATTACTTTGATTTCAATGAACATTAAAAATTAAGTGTTTTATGTCATTGAACATGTGCACTTGTAAAACGAGAAAAAGAAACAGAGAAAGTATGCATAAAACATCAAGTGAAAGGGGCTACTTTTAACGTAGCAGTCCGTGTTAGTACTACACGGGTAGAAGTTTATTACAAGGGCCATCTGGATCTGGCTGCAGAGTAGGGGGGATAGGGGGCCTGTCTGTCATCTCTCTCTGGCCCCTTTTGACAGCCGGTACATAAGCGGCAGGCTACGGTTATGCTGTACTGATTGAGTCAAAATGGCAATGATTGAAATCGATTATCGATCACTGCGCCAAACACAGGGTCCTGTGATCGTGTTTCCCTTTCTAAAAATAATGGTTATGGTTCATAGTATCACTGCGCAAGAGGAAATATTTTTAACTAAATCTGCACAATGAAATTGGGAAGCCACAACACTACAACTGGCGTGTGTGTGTGTGTGCGATAGATAGAGGCTGGCGTAGAGAGAGAGAGAGGTGGGGGGGGGGGGGGGGAGCCTGAACGGAGGGAAGGACACAGAGAGAGAAAAGGTGGAGGGAAGGGAGGAGAGAATGAAAATGGTATAAAAAGAAAGAAGGGGTGGAGGAACCATAACTGCATAGAAACGCTTATGGACGATAGGATAACTGAGGTGGCCGGCTTAAAAAAACACAACAAACTAAATTGAGAGCTAAGGGGGTGCATGCTTCTTCTGATGACAAGTCTTGTAAAGACCTCATCGTCACGTAGTTTGAGGGCAACCACTGAAGATTTGTAGCAGCTTCTCTCTCTCGGTCTCTGAGCAGAGCTGTAATATTGCCGGGTGAGTGGCTGTGGGTCTTATATGCAGACGAACTTTGTTTTTTACTGGAGCGTTTGTCCTACGTGTAAGTCATTTACAGCTTTTTTGTTAATTATTGCAGACTGATTTGGTTGTATGCGACTTATACTTTGCTGGGTACCTGTGGTGTGTGTATTTGTGTGTGTGTGTGTGTGTGTGTGTGTGTGTGTGTGTGGTGTTGTTGTTTGTGCGGCTGTTGTCTGTGTGTCTGTGGTTTTTTTCTTGTATTTTTTTTCAGACAAAAGGGTACTTTAGTTTGCGTTTTGTTTGTGTGTGTGCGTTGCGTGCGTGCGTGTGTGTGTGTGGTGTGTGTGCGTGATGTGTTGTGTGTGTGTTTTAAATTCTTTCAGACTTTCAGTTTGCCTTTTGGTTTTGGTTGGTGGTGGTGTGTGTGTGTGTTGTGTGTGTGTTGTGTGTTTGTTGGTTTGTGTGTGTGTGCGTGTGTGTATGTGTGTGTGTTGTGTAGTTTGCCTTGGTTTTGTGTGTGTGGTTGTGTATGTGTGTGTGTGGTGCGTGTGTGTGTGTGTGTGTTGTGTTGTGTGTGTGGTGTGTGTGTGTTGTGTGTGTGTTGTGTGTGTGTGTGTGTGTACAGATTTCTTGCAGTTATGGTTGTTTTTTTCTGGCTAATATCGTGTTTTAAAGCTGTCGTCGTTGTTGTTGTTGTTGTGTTGTTGTTGTTGTTGTTGCTGTGGCTGCTGCTGCTGCTGCTCTTGTGTTGGTTTTGGTGGCGGCAGTAGTGATAGAAGTGATAGCATTCTTTTTATTTATTTCTTTATTTTTGAGTCCTTCCGTCTTGTCTTTTTCCTATCTTTTCCACCCCTCTCTCCTTTCTTTCTCTCTTTTTCTGTTTCTTCTTTTGACCCGTCTTATTTCTTTCTGTTTGTCTTCTCTTTTTTCTCTTTCGTCTTCTCCTTCCTTCCTTTCTTTTTTGGTTTTTTGTTTCTTGTTTCCTTTCTTTCCTTCCTCTCTTCCTTTCGTTTTTCTTTCTTCTTGTTTTCTTTCTTGCTCTCTTTTCCTCTCTTTCTTTGATTCTTTTTATCGAACTTGCTATGGACGTTGTCAGGCAGTTGGTTTGCGAGCTATAGTGTCTGTTTTATATTGGTTGGTTTGTTGGTGTGCTGATTAATAATTATGTAATACTGATAATAATGTCTGGAATTCATATAGCGTTGAATCTATCTTGTAAAGCGAAACACGTCAAATCGCTTGATAAATCAAATTTGTGAGTTTGTTTATCATTGATTAAAGAATGATTACTCCAGATCCAGATCCAGACTCAGTGAAAAGTTTCTCGTGACTCATAGCCTGCCTCTCACAGTACCAACAATAATTCTGAGAGTATCGAGATGTGGATTTTCTAAATCATCAGCTAGTTTCTGACGACAGCTGTCCCAAAACATCATCTGGAACAAATCAAAATAAAGCAAAAAGAATTCTTTGTGAATAATGTCTAACGATCTACGACTAAGCTGGTATTTAAAGGAACGAGGACAGGCAATAAGAACGGACATTTTGAAACAACATCATTATTGAAGGCGTAAATGCCAACAACAGTTGTTTTCAATACTAGCGTTACATCGCCAAATTCAAGAGAAAATGTTTTACTCGGTTTGGGCTATCCATTTATTTATTCATTTTATTTATTCATGCATTTTATTTTATTCTTTTATATCGAGGATAATGGAATAAGCACTTATGTGCTTTTTACATCCAGTCCCGTGTGTATGCGGTCTTGAAAAATTATGTTATCTGTTCCCACCGGCACACATTGGCCTACTCTTACGAAAAGCGGAACAGGATTTAACATGTGCGCAAGATGTTTTGCATGTGTTCGCACAAGGGGCCTCGGTTTATAGTCTCATCCGATAAACTTTAAGGAGAGTGGAGTCTGCACTGATGTTAACTTCAGGGTAAAATATCCCCCTTGAACGAGAATCGATCCCTGGTCATCAGATTGCGAGCGCAATGTTCTAACCACTAGGCTATCGTCCCCCCCCCCCCCCCCCCCCCCCCCCCCCGCCCCCTAAGAATTGGCTAGAAATTGTCAGACGCTCAGTTTTAGAAGGGTTAAATTTAGTTGCGCAGTTTTAATCTCTGTGATATAATATGGCTTCTGTAATATTTTATTGTAATATTTTATTCTATTCTTTTATTTCGAGGATAATGCAATAAGCACTCATGCGTTATTTTTCCTCTAGTCCCCGTGTGCATGCAGTTTTGTACATTTTGTCATCCCTTCCCACCGGCACAATATGGCCTACTCTTCCGATAAGCGGAACGGGTTTTAACGTGTGCTCAAGATGTTCTGCGTGCGTTCGCACATGGGGCCTCGGTTTATAGTCTCACCTGAAGGGGTTTTTTGTGGGGATCGGGGGAGGGGGGGGGGGGGGGATGGAGTCAGCACTGATGTTAACACCAGAGGAAAAATCCTTTTGAGGGAGATTTGAACCCGGGTCGGCAGATCACGAATACATCACTCTAACCACCAGGCTATCCCGTCCGGGGTTTTGGGCAGGTGCGTAACCCGAAGACCTCCGCTCCATCCCATTAATGTTGTGTCTAAACAGGGAATGTGTCAGGATGAAATCCCTCCTAATGAGGATAATGGTCAGGTCGTTAGAGAAGGCCGTTGCTTTTGATCAAGATTTCGTCAGTCAGCCAGTGTTCTGTTGACAACTGAACTGACAGTTGTCCCTCTATAAACGAACTTAATAAAGGAGTTCATTAACTCAATATAACAAAGGGTATGGTAACAAACAGATTGAAATAGCCAGATGGTTTTTTAAAAAAAAAACAACCTCGCTGTTTGTCCATATTTATTCCATAATAAATAAATAATAATAATAATAATAATGTATGGAATTTATATAGCGCTGAATCTTGTAAAGCAACAAATCAAAGCGCTCAGATGACTTTTTTTTCCCACTTGTTTTTATTTATGCGTGTGTATGCGGTTTTTAAAATTTTGTCATCTGTTCCCACCGGCACACAATGGCCTACTCTTTCGAACAGCGGAGCAGGATATAACAACCTGCAGCAGATGTTCTCTCTGGATCTCTCTGTGTGCTATCTCTTTCAATCGTTCAATAGTAGAAGGTAAAATGACCACCACAAGGTTTAGCGCTATAGAAATTCCATATATTATTATTATTATTATTATTCATTTGGAGGAAGCTGGCTCAAGTAACGCCTGTCTGTAAGACAGGGGTCAGGCAGAAATGTGAGAAGTATCCTGCTGTTCCCCAGGTTTTAAATTGAAGCTGCGTGGGCAAAAGTGTTGGGAAAAAATGTGTGCAGAACCGTAATTATATTTACCTGCTGATGGACAGTAGGTTTTTTTGGTGTCTTTTTTTGTTCCTCCGAGGTTTTTGTTGTTGTTGTTTGTTGTTTTTTGCTGCCTCGTCTTCTGTGACGTCCCCAGTCCTGTTGTTCCCACTCCCTGCCACAGCCATACCCAGATTCGTTATATCTCATCCCCAGGGTCGGAAGTCCACAGGGAGCCCATCACTATCAGGCCGCCGTGGGGCCACCAGCCAGAGGGGCCCTGCACTGCTGCTGGGTCACTTTGGCGGTGTTCAGTGGTGCCTGTTCTGAGCTAACATACGCAGGACACCACCTACTAAGCCCCCTACTAACGACAGTATTAGCTCAGTCGCGGAGCCAGACTGAGTGAGTTGCCCACCAGAGGTGGCAACCACCACAACGTCCCTCCAACGACCGTCCCCCGCGAACCTCCAACCCCAAAGGCTTCGACACAAACTCACCACAGGCATAGAAGTGTATGGGCAAACCGAATCAGAGGCAATTTTTTTTATTGCATGATGATCAATGTCAATGAGGATGACGTAATTATGCTGCTGTGGAAGTGCATATGCTTTGAGACTACTTGACAGGGTTGTACTCTACGCTTACTATCATAATATATCCTGGCGTCAACCGGGCCCGAGAGATACAGACACCTGCAGTGTTGGTCAGGTAATTTGAGCAATACTCTCAAACTCGCATCCGTTAAGTGGATGAAGCTCGACTGTGTGGTCCCAGTCTTCCCACTGAGCCCACAGCACACTCACTCTGGGTAGGAGCCGGCCGGAGTCCGAAAAATCCCTATGACTCTTATGGGAATCGAACCCGCGAACTTCCAGTCCGTAACCCAAGGCGCTAACCACTGCGCCATGACGGCTGGTTTCCTAAGAGGTTTATCGATGGTGAGATTTCGCGATTGCGGTCATTTTTTGCCCATCATGAAGGTAGATGTCTTCCAATGTCGGGGATGTATGCTTGGTATGTTGGTGTTTCTGTAACCCACCGATCGCGAAATGAATTACGGTATCTTTAACATGCATATTTGATCTTCTGCCTATGTATATACACAAAAGGAATGGCTGCATAGAATTATTTAGTGCACGTAAAAGAACCCACGGCAGCAAGAGAGCTGTCCCTGGCAAAATTCTGTAGGGAAAAAAAGCCGCTCTGGTAGGGAAACACTTACAGTTACAGACAGGAAAAAAAGATAATAATGTGTGGCACTGCTCTTGTGGCAACGCGCTCTCCCCGGGGGAGAGCAGCCCGAATTTCACACAAAGAAATCTGCCGTGGTTTAAAACGGTATGAAAATGAAATGAAAAATAAAAAGAACGAAGGCACTGGCAGGTCTGCACCTGAAGTTGACCTGAGTGATCATAAACCATCAATTCACCAGACGCCGTCAAGATTCGAACCCGCGACTTCATGGACCCACTGAGATTAAAGTCGAACGGTCTTACCCACTCGGCAGTAGCAAAAAATTCTGAGAAAGTAGCCTCTAAAACAATAATCACATACCATTGTCGCAGAGGTTGGGAGGTAGACTTTGCTCTCGATTAAAAGAAAATAAATAGTGTCGGCAGTGTTACCAAACAGCGTTTTCAAGCCGTTAAGGTTTGATACCATCGTTAACCGTTCAATTAAGAGGGGGGGGGGGGGGGGGGGGGTAAGGGGGAAAAGGGGGGGGGGAGGGGGGTGTTATTTCACTGCGCGGAGGGTTAGCGCGGCGCTGTAATCAGCGTTAACCTTTTCATTCCCCGCTGCTTCTGGTGGCTGTTTTGCTTAGCAATCAGGCCATTTTGTGTGACTCGTGACTGTCACGTTGAAGAAAAAAGATCTGTAATTAGTGCCGTGGTGGTGGTGGTGGTGGTGATGATGATGATGATAGGTCAGTGTTCGCGCAAGGACACTTTCTTTTGTTTGTTTTTTTTCTGGTTTCTGATGAGGTTGGGGTTGGGGTTGTTTTTTTTTGTTATTGTTTTGTAGTTTGTTTTGTTTTGGTTTTGGTTTTGATTTTGCTTTTTTCGTTTTTTCGGGCTAGAGCTCCGAGGTTCACCTAGGGTGAGATTAATTTTTGTTTGCGCATGCGACCGTTCTTCCTTCCCTTCCCCCTCCCCCCCCCCCCCCCCTGCCTCCGCCCCCCCCCCCTCCTCACCCCGCCCTTCCTGCCCAGCCCATCATTTAGGTGGCCGTATTCCGTCTTCAGGGACGGTTCTAAACATGGCACTTGTGTGCATGCAGGGTTTTTAAAAAAAATTATTTATCTGAATTTGTCGTCTGTTCCTACTGGTACAAAATGGCCTACTCTTACGAAAGGTGGGAACGGGGTTTTTTAGTGTGTGGGGGCAAGATGTTCAGCCTGCGTTCGTACACGCGGAGCCTCGGTTTAGAGTCTCCTTCGAAGGACTTTGACATACAGTTTGATTTTCTCGACAAACTGAGAAGAAAGGACAAGGTTGGAATCGAACCCGAAACCTCAGGGTTGACTTGTTGGACAGGTGTTTGAACGTCTTAACCGTCCTGTCACCTTTTTCCTTGTGTTTGGCTGTAAAACAGTTGATTTTCTTCATTACGGGGATTAGTTCAGTCTAGCTAAAGGCGTCAGCGGCAACATACATCCGCAAACAAACGCAATTACAGGCGCTCACACAGATGCACGCGCGCGCGCGCACGCACACACACACACAGAGTAGCACTAGCACACGCACACACATACACACAAGCACGCACGCACGCACGTAAGCAAGCGCGCACACACACACTCACAGACACACATCATCATCATCATCATCATCATCATTATTATTATTATTATTATTGTTGTTGTTGTTGTTATTATTATTATTTCATTATTATTATTATTATTATTATTATTATTATTATTATTATTAACAGTAGCAGCAGCAGCAGCATTCTCATCAACATCATCATCATCATCACCATCATCGTCGTCGTCATCGTCATCATCATCATCACTATTATCAACATCCTCATCATCGTCATCATCATCATCATCGTCATCATCATCATCATCATCATCATCATCATCATCATCATCATCATCAAAGGCTGAAAACAATACAGGGCGGAGAGGCTGAGGCTGAGGATGACTGTGGTGACGGTGACGGTGACGGTGATGGTGGTCAACATTGTTGCTCGTCTGATTGCTCGCTCACACAGCGGCTAGTGTTGTAGAAGTCGGTGGGGTCTTCCCTGTTGTCTCTTGCGCCCCCCCTCCCCCCATCTTGCCCTGGGCTAGTCTTCATGATGATAATAAGGAGGAGGAGAAGGAGGAGGAGGAGAATATAATATGGAATTTTCATAGCGCTGAATCTTGTCAAGCAAACAAACCATAACGATTGCATTCAAGTCATTCACGTGCATGCGACCGTTCACAATTAATAAGATTAACAGATTTTAAATTCACACACAACACAAACACACACACACACATACACACACACACACACACAGGGGAGA
>CM054148.1:49061655-49125478 GCA_028751875.1 Rapana venosa | reverse complement strand
ATTATTTGTTGGGTAAGTCTGACTGAATTTTCAAATATAGCCAAAATCACGCGTCACCACAAAACGGCGGCCCATTTCACTGCGACTCCATTGAGTTAACCTACCTATCTGCACAGTCTGTCAGTTGTCAGAAAGCCAGAAATAACAAATTGATATCTTTATCATTTTGAGCACACAAGCATGCAGACTGTTGGTGATAACTGAGTAATATAAATTTCACCTCAATTCAACTCAATTGTCTTTGTTGCCTCTGTCATCAGTAGGAGCTCCACGTAATGTCACCAGGGTTTGCCATCTCTCTCCCAGTCTCTGCCAAGTTCAACAATCTCTTGTGGGCTTTGAAGCCCTCCCACACCACTGATCTCATTCTCAATCTCAGTGTTGTTAGTATTGTACTTGTAGTCCTGATGTTGATGATCTGCCTCTTTTCCTTCCGCTCTCAACCTTACCATGGACAATTGTCCTCATCAGATTTGTCTATAAGTGTTTCTGTTTGCATGACCAACAATCTCAGTCCATGCTTGTTATAAATTTCAGTCAGTAATAATTTATCTTGAGAGTTTAACTGCTATCATAAATTCTAACTGCTATCATAAATGCTTACATTTATTCTTCTTTCTGGCTCTTAGAAATCACTTGTAGAACCACATTTTGGCTGTTGTTTAGTTTGTCTTTTTCCAATTTTTAGTAGTGTCCAGACTTCTGACCTAAACCTAAAGCAATACCAATTCGTGTTTGGATAGTTCTTGCCAGGATGAGGTGTTATCAAAATATGTTAATCATAACTGAATCATCTTTGCTTCCCACTTGATTCTAGTTGATGTTTGTGAGGAACCTTATGATTATTGTTCATTATTCCTGTCTTAAACTTAAGCTTAACTTTAAGGTTAACTCAGTGTGACTAAGTGTGTCTGTAGTCTGTACACGTGTACTGTTGTTACTAGCGTTTGATGAAATGATATGCCTCCTCTCCCCTACCATGGAGAAGGGCACATCATCAAAGGGCACAAAAGGAAGTTCAGTTATGTCAGCATGTAAGCTGCTTCATATCTTATTATCTGGCAGTGTTTGCATCAGTGGATTTATCTTATGATGCCAGTGTCACTAGTGGGTGGAGATGTTGATAGAGACTAGGTAAGACAAAGAGTTTTGGACTCCAGCCGGCTTCAACCCAGAGAGGTTTGCTATGGGTTCATTGAAGACTGGGACCACACAGTCCAGCTTCAATCCACTCTAGTCAAATGGATGTGTTTGGAGAGTTTGCTCAAAGACCTGACAGCTGCAGTGTCTGTATCACTTGGCCTGGTTGGTCAATCATAAAAAGAGCAATGAACTTCGTAGGTGGAAAGTGACCAAGGGAAGACCTAGCAAACTGGGCTGCCTGTATTGCAGATGATAGAGAAAGGGCTAGATAAGGAGGAGCTCAAACAGCTGAGAGAGATGGAGAGGCTCTCAATGTCAAACTCTTGGAGAACATGACAAAAAAGGAAGAAGAAAGATATAATTATACTATCTATATGATGGTTTTGGTAAGTAGATTACCTCCCATGCGACCCAGAGCGACGTTGTTCATTTTGGGACACACCTGCAAATTGTGCAGAGCTCTGTTTCCTTGGGTGGGGGGAGTTGAAAACTACCTTGCATACACTTTGCCTTTGGGTAAAATGAAATATTTACAAAGCCTCTTTACTTAAGAGGCCAACCCTCCTGTTCATAACTGTGTTGTACAGAGTTGTGAAGAATCAAATATCTCACATGTTACAAATTGGCACTGCCAGCAGGAAGTGAAAGAACTTGGAGCTTACTGGTGGAGCATAAATATGGAGTCAGAGGCTCACGATTGTACCTGGGATGCAGTACAGTTGAGCGGGGGTGGATGTGATGGTGTGGTAAGTAGATTACCTCCCATGCGATCAGAGCGACGTGTTCCTATTTTGGGACACACCTGCAAATTGTGCAGCGCTCTGTTTCCTTGGGTGGTGGTTGAAAACTACCCGTTGCATACACTTTGCCTTTGTGGTAAAATGTAATATTTACAAAGCCTCTTTCTTAGAGGCCACATCCTCCCTGTTCATACTGTGTTGTACAGAGTTGTGACAGATCAAATATCTCCACTCTGTTACAAATTGGCACTGCCAGCAGGATAGTGAAAGAACTTGGAGCTTACTGGCTGGAGCATCAAATATGCTAGTCAGTGGCTCACGATTGTACCTCAGGATGCAGTACAGTTGAGCGGGGGTGGATGTGATGGTGTGGTAAGTAGATTACCTCCCATGCGATCACAGCCACGTGTTCCTATTTTGGGACACACCTGCAAATTGTGCAGCGCTCTGTTTCCTTGGGTGGTGGTTGAAAACTACCTGTTGCATACACTTTGCCTTTGCAGTAGAATGTAATATTTACAAAACCTCTAAGTTGTACAGAGTTGTGGCAAATCAAATATCTCCACTCTGTTATATATATATACTGTATAGAGTGCAGTCCTGTCAATTATTCTCATAGCACATAAATACAGGTATACAGTACATTTCCATAGTTGCATCATGACATCATGTCACTATTGTCAATATATAAACATAAGTGTTCTCATACTGTGCGGGCATACCAGAGCAAGATATCAGAACCTCAACTTCTCCAGGCCAGTATTGAGGGCTGGTGCCATTCCTTACTCGCTGCTTTACTTTTATCACCTTCAACTTAAAGAGGGAAGGTATTCCCATTTACAGTGGTGAACGGGGGACTCACTGAAGCCAAGGGCCCCAGAAATAGTCACCACCAAGTGGTAACCAACACTCAGCTGCTTAACTAAGCTTGGGAAAGCGAGTGCTCCTTGACCGCTGAACTATTCTTTTGTATCACCATTTTTAACTAAATGACAGTTGTTACATAACAACTGTTACTGGGACAAAGTTGTTAAATACAAATCGGTTTGTGTATACTGTAAATAGGGAGGCTGTAAAGTTTGCTATAAGTTCATTCCAATAATTCCTTACTAAAGTTACTGATTTAATTGTCCCTTATCAATGATTCTGCTCTTGCAACATTGGACAATTATTTTTTTTAATGCATTTTGTTTGTTTGCGTTCAATCTCAGAACACATTTATTAAAAAATGATAAAACAACCCCCCCCCCCCAACTTTTTGTGAACATAAGATGGTTAAAGTGGAACATTGATGTGTCAGAAAGTTTGAAGACTTTGGTAGTTAAGATGCATCAGTGCCATGTCTGGCCATGAAGTTGCATGCCTAGAGAGCCTAGTATGTAATTTGTAATACAGGGTAATTTTTCCCCCCGTCTTTCTTGTTGTTTTATTTTGTTTGGTGTTTGTATAGCAGTGTCAGGGAACAAAGTGAGTTTCAAAGTCTCTTGACTGAACATCACATTATATACTACATAGAGATGATATGTTTATAATCTTCATGAACATAAATACTGTATAATGTAATGATATCATACACTACATTCACTTGACACAGTCACATACTGATAGTGATACAGAAATTTAGTAAGCTTGTATCTTATTACATAAGGAAACAGCACAGCCTCAGTCATGTGTATCACAATATCAGGCGTTTACAAAGAGATCAGCATAAATAACTATCAAACAAGCAAAGCAAGTCAAATAAGACAATGATAATGATAATTATAATAGAGATACAATAATAACAACAATCACCATGAGACAATATAACAAATAATCCCCATTACCATGAGACAACAACATAACGATACAAGAAGCTTGTTTTGTAAAGATTATTTCTTGGTCTCAGAAATGTTAGTATTTGATTATGTCTGTGTACAGTTATGTGTGCTGTGTTCCAGGTGACACTGTGTCCCCAGGAGATGTGCTGTGTGACATTCAGACGGACAAAGCTGTCGTCAGTATGGAGTATGACGATGAAGGGGTGCTGGCCAAGATTCTGGTCAGTGACCTCTTTCTGTCTGCTCTGACATTGATGAGTGCTTATTCCATTATCCTCAATATAAAAGAATAAATAAATTGATTCATTGGTTCATTGACTCGTTGGTTGATTGGTTGGTGAGCTGATTGGTTGATTGGTTGGGTTCCTGATTGTTTGCTTGTTTTTGTGTCATGTATATGAATTGGTTTATTATAAAAAACAGTTTATGAATGTCAGTATTTGTTTATTTTTCTGTTGTTTGACTGACTGATGTATTTGTTTTATGATTATTCATTGCTGTTTTATCAAAACTTTTTCAATATTCATTATATTTAATTTTTTTTTGTCTGTTTATTCATAGCTCTGTCTGTTGTTATCCACATTGCCATACATATCAGACCATTTAGCAAGCTTGGCCTCATGAATTGCTCGGTCAACCAAAGAGAAGTGAAACTTCCAGAATGAATTACCTTCAGCCTTGACTTAGCCTGTATTGCGTACATGTGGAGCTCACCTCACGTGTCTGATCGCGAATATCAGCTGTGAAGTTTCATGCCGAAGTTGGCCATAGGTCATGTATAGGCCGTAGGTGAAGTGTAGGCCAAGCATCTAGTGACTGGGTTTCCAGAGACTCTCGCCCTCCTTGTTTTCCTTCTTGCTCTTTTCAGTTGTTTACGTGACTTAATGTATGTGGTGCACATATTCTATGTAGAATGCACTGCTGTAGAATGCATTTTGGTTTTACGTACTGTTAGTTTTCTTTCATCGTAAATTTTTTGTAGTTAAGTATCTTATGGTTGTTGTGTTTTAACCCGTCAGAAGTGTCTCATTTTGAGATGATAAAGTAGCCTTCCGTCTGAAGCTTTTGAGAAACAGAAAGTGACGGTGCTGCGTGTTTCAGAAACCTGACAACTCTCAGGACATCATGGTGGGGAGCCTGATAGCGCTGATGGTGGAGGAGGGAGATGACTGGCAGAATGTGGCTGTGCCTGGAGAAGCTGCTGCAGCAGCCCCGGCCACTCCAGCAGGGGAGGCAACTGCTGCGGCACCTCCACCACCTGCAGCCGCCACAGGATCTGTCCGTAAGGCCCAGGGAGTCCTACTAGTAATGTGCATGACCTTTTTGTTCCCCCATTTTCATATGCCACCCTATTTTGCCTGATAGAGAAATCACGCAAGGCAGGCACTTCAGCTCAATTTAACAGCATCGTTTTGCTAAGGTCTCAGAATATAATGATAATAATAAGAAGAAGAAGAATGTATGGAATTTATATAGCGCTGAATCTTGTAAAGCAACAAATCAAAGCGCTCACTAGTATATACTAGTAATCTGCCTGACTTTAAATCGTCTTGTGACCGACTGTATCAATTTTGCCAGCTGGTAAATTCGCCCTTGCTGTCTCACCAGCACGTTGATGTTGGATGTGCTGGGCCTGATATGTCAGGGACTTAATATCAGCAGCGCAACACATTTTCGCTCTTATGATAGACAAGAGATGCTGTATGAGTGTTTGACGGAGAAGAAGAAGTCACAATTGCCACAATAAACTGGCGGCATTATGAATAGTTCTGTTACTCTTCTTTTCAGCTGTATTTATCAATGGTTTACTTGCTTCCTTCTCCAATATAAGGATTTATATAAAAGTTGAGGGGGGGTTGGGGCATTTGAAACATGGATACTAAGACTACTTTCTGTGGTTATAAAACTTGGCACTCAGATAATGATCATCAGAATCAAAGCTAGCTAGGGGTACAGGATAGCATAGTGGTTAGTGCCTTGAGCTAGCGATCTGACAGCATGGATTCAAACCACCTCTGAGGGATTTTCCCTATCTATGGAGCTATCGGCACCAACTCCACTCCCCAAAAGTCCTTCAGATGAGACTATAAACTGAGGTCCCATATATGAACGCGTGCAGAACATCTTTTCGCACATGTTGATGTCCACCTCAAGAAGGCCATTTTGTGCTGGTAGGAGTGGATGACAAAATTTTTAAGACATGCACACAGTTGTCATGTTTAGACATCACCCCCAAAGTCCGAATGCAGCTATCTTAATGGCAGGCATGCGCAGAAAGCTTACCATTGATGATCCTTGGAGCTGCAGCTGTGGAACACACACACACACAGACACACCAACACACACACACACTCAAACACACACACACACACACACAAACCACACACACACACACACACACTTCTCTCTCTCTTACACATCACACAAACACACACACAGACACACAAACACACACACACCACAACACACACACACACATACACACACTCTCTCTCTCTCTCACACATACACACACACACACACACAACACACCACAAACACACTCACAAACACACACACACACCACACACACACACACACACACACACAACAACACAACACTACACCCTCACAATTATCCTTGACATAAAAGATAAATAAATAAACGCACAAACACTCACAAAATACACACACACACACACACACACACACACACACACACACACACACACACACACACACACACATACACCCTCACAAATTATCCTTGACATAAAAGAATAAATAAATAAACACACACACACACACTCACAAACATACACACACACATACACACACACACACACACACACACACAACACACACCCTCACAAATTATCCTTGACATAAAAGAATAAATAAATAAACGCACACACTCACAAACATACACAAACATAGACACACACCACTACACACACACACACACACACACACACACACACACACAACACACACAAAGTATTCTTTTGGTTCACACACACACACACACACACACACACACACACTCTCTGTATTCTTTTGGTTCTGTTTTCTCGTCCCTCAGCTAAAGCTCTAGGGTTCATCAACGGTGAGATTTTTGCATATGTGACTGTTTTGATTTTTTTCCCCACTGTTCAGATAGCCACATTCTGATTTCAGGGCTTAAATAGCTGTGTAAATAAAGACAGTCCTTCCTCTACATCATGGCATATCTATATAGAACGGTGTCCCACGAATGCACTGAGTGACTTTCAGGAAAAGGAAGTGGATAGTAAAGATGACTTTCTCAGAGAAATATGCCAGGCTTCTTTTCTTTTTCTTTTTTCTTCTTTTTGGTGTACATCAGAAGAATTGTGAATGACTGTAACCCCTCATAGAGAAGACCCCCCCCCCCCCTTCCCCCAAAAAAGGGTGACATTGACTGACACTGTTGCAGCTGGCATAAAGGTGGAGATGCCGTCCCTGTCGCCCACCATGGAAATGGGAACCATTGTCAAGTGGCTCAAAAAGGAAGGTATGTTGTTGACTCTTTGTGGTTGATGCTGCTGTTGTTGTATGTCACGTACCCCAGTTTAACACTTCAGGGATTAATAATAATAATAATGTATGGAATTTATATAGCGCTGAATCTTGTAAAGCAACAAATCAAAGCGCTCAGATGACTTTAAAAAAAAAAATTTATGCATGTGTATGCGGTTTTGTAAATTTTGTCATCCATTCCTACCGGCACACAATGGCCTACTCTTTTGAACAGCGGAACAGGATTTAACGTGTGCGCAAGATGTTCTGCATGCGTTCGCACACGGGGCCTCGATTTATAGTCTCATCCGAAGGATTACCCAGAATATGCATGAGCTCTGATTCACTCATCCCATCTGGGAACCACTGTGAGATTGAAAGTACACGCTGAGTGAGAGGTTTGAGTGTGTGAGTACCTCACTACACAGGCAGCCATACTTCGAGGATTTAACTAGGTAGGACCACGGCCGCCACTAGCCGGGAAAGTGGAGCGGAAAGTGGAAAAATTGACCAACTTGACACCCCAATTTCTCCATACAAATCTTACAGAAAACTTTAAAAAAATATACCAATAAAAAGTTCAGTGCACCAACTCAACGTCTATAATATTATTTTGCAAGAATGATGACTGGATAAGTGCGAGCGATGCGTTAAATATCGGTCATAAACTGAAAAATCGCCGCTGCCAGAGCCTCACTGGCTAAAAACGCAACTCAGTGAATTTTCGTGCTTTGTCTTCTATCGCGATCGGGAAGCTTTCAGCAACACAAATCTATTCATAGCGCATACCATTGGAAAGAAGAAACTTCCTGCTAACCGAATATATGATGGGATTTTTGGTGAATTTTTTCAAAGATATAGTGTTATTGCGTTTAAAAATTACCTTCATTTTGCGGAAGTCGTAGAAATTTCTGTATTTATTGTAGAAAAAATCCCAAAGCACCATTAGAAAGCTCGTTATTTCAAGAACAAATACCTCATTTCAGTTTATTGCTTAGTTCCGTGGATGACATCACATTCTCATTTGCATACAGTACCCCCCTTTCTCTTACTAAACAAAATGGCGGCCTCCGGGAGTCAACAGACCAACGCTTCGACATGCAAACATCGACAGAGATTTTCTGTGTGTACAGTGCAATACACTCACATTTGAAGAAGTAGATGCTGTGTTTTTACTTTGTACATAATTGATATCGAATCTCAATGGTTTTAGAATTAAAAACTTTCGTCGTTTATCACAAGTCTAACCCGTACTGGGACCACATGGAATGAAGAACTAAGTCATTGAGGGGTGCTCTCATAATTCATGAACTCTTGTGAAAATTATCCATTATAACAATTAATCATGGTGATAATTCTGTTCAAACTAGTTTCTAGTGGTGTTCTTTTTTTTCTTAGCATCAGTAATTTGCTGTATCATGTCGAAATGTTGATGAAACATCGTGAATACAAATTCAAGAACGACAACTCTTGCCTCGATTTAATTTCTATCAGAAATTTTGACCAATCTGTTTTACTGTCTGTTGTTTTCTGTGCATATAAGAATGCATTTTTAACAGAAATAGTTATATTGCGATTAGAAAATACTCGTGAATTCATCTTTGCAAGTTCATGCAGTAACTTTTTTTTCTGAATCAAAGCATGCAAGTGCTAATGATATTAAAATTAAATTAAACTTGTTTTTGTTCTCTCAGTTGCTTTTGCATTTTAAACAGTTCATGCATTTTCTTCACTCTTTTTCATGAAGTTGTGTTGTTTATCCAAACATGTAGTAATTAGAAAAAACCAAGAACACACACACAACACAGAAAAAATGGAAACTTTTGTCATGCTTTTATTGTGCACGAAGTAGCCAGTTTTATACTTTTTTTGATCACACACTCTCACACACATACACACACACATGTATATATATATATATGTATATGTATATCTATAAAAAATATATATGTATGTATGTATGTATAAAACCACACATACCCACACCAATAAATACTCTAAAACACATCTCAACAATTCATACGTATGCATGTATGCATATATACACACACTGAAAACACACAGATGAAGGTAGCTCACGCAAAATGTGCAAGTGTGCATGAACTTGTACAAGAAAAATGTTAACAAATACAACACTAATAAGTCTTTACATCACACACGCTTTGCAACAGTATATCAGACAGTAAACCATAATTTATTTAGGCAGAGGTCTAAGAGGTCAATGGATTACCCAGGAAGAAGTTACGCAAAGATTAAAATCAATGGGCACAAAAAAGATACAGTCCTGATTCTGCAGATTTGCTTTTGGATAAAGACTCAAAACTGTGCTGACTATGGAAGAAAAGTGTCAAAGAAGTGACAAGTTCAGGGTCATTATGTACAGCCCTGTCCCTGGGGAGTTAGAGGAAACTGCTGGACCTGTCCTTGAACCAGCAGAGATAACATGTGAGATCACCAGAAACTGAAAAATAAAATATAAAAAAACACAAATGATTACATGACTACACCTGTGATCTCTTGTACTGAAAAAGATGCTGGAGAAGGGGGCGGGTGGTGTCAGGGGGAGGGGACAATAAACAGAATCACTTGAAATGCCCTTTAAATAGACTCATTGATTGTTTGAAGACAAACATTTTGATAGGTGTACTATTTCTGCCTGTTAATGAGAAGCTGAGATGTAATGATATGCCTATGAACGCGTGCGGGGGGAGAGGGGGGGGGGGGGGGGCAGGAGGGGGAAAAAGCAAAAAACAGAATTTTTGGGAAATGCCCTTTAAAAAGACCGTTTTTTGAAGCAAAATTTTGATAGGTGAACCTTTTGTGTAAAGTAGAACTAAAAATTGTGATATGCTAGGGCAGGATTGTGCTATTTTTTGGGCTGGTTTTTATCATTCAAAAAATTGCTGTCAAAAGGGGTGTTTTGGATGTTGATTTGGCCTCTGCATGACTTTTGCTCTAAAAAAAAAAAATAACGCTTCTGGTAATAGTACAAGTGTAATATAGATCTTAGACATTTCGGATTTTGTGGTTTTGACGGGGGTAAAGTCCCCTTTAGCTCAAATCCAAGCTTTTTTTTAAAATTTTTTCTTGTTTAAATGTAAAAAACCCTTTGTTTTTTTTTGACTTTTTTAACTATTTTAAAAAAAATAGTTGTTTTTTCAAGTAATAAAAAAATTTAAAAATAGTTTTAGCAATGTCGTTTCATAATGAGCTTGCGGGAATGTCCAAATAGTACTTTATAAATGAAAGGCTTTTTGTCAGGTCTTAAAAATGTTTAAGTATATATTTCAAAAAACGTTTTAAGTTAATGATTTAAAAAATTTTGCATGCTCTTGATCTTGTTATTACTTTCATTTGAAATAAAAAAATAAAATTTCTATGTTTTTGAAAAAAGAGGGTCTCCCTAAGTTAACCTTTTCCCTATGGGAAATCCTCTATAGGGAAACCAACTACCTACAAACCCCTTCCCTCTGTATCCCCCCACTACGGGTTATGGTATATCAAATGTGCACAGTGCTTATGTATGGGAAAGGAGGTTTTTTTCCCAAAGTTTAGGGTGTGTTAATGGAGAGTGCAGGTTTCTTATGCATGAGTTGTTCGGGTGAAAACAATCTGAACTTACATATTCCCAAACCAAAACACATTTTAATCTTGGTTGGCATCAGCACTCATAATATTTGATAAAGCTTTGGGGCCTGGCTATGTTGTTGATTGATACAAAAGAAACAAAAAACAAACAAAAAAGTGCCCTGTTTACTGGAAATGGGAAAGCATTGTTTTAAAAGGAAAGGTGTATGGGCGGAAATTTTGTTACAAGATTAAAGGGTTTAATTCCTTTCCCCCCTTTTGGGTAGGGGAGGATTACAAAACAATTAAACTGTAGAATAACGCAATGCCCCCAAAAATATGTTCAACAAACAGGAATAAAAGAAAGGTTCGAGGAAGAACAATAATTCATAACATGTTTTTAATGAAAAAAAGACTAAAGAAAAATTTTTAGAATTTTTGTTGTTTTTTAAAAAATACAATTTTGTTTGTGAAAGGTAAAAATAAATTTCAAAACTCCCGGACAAATTGTTTAAAATTTGTGAGGAGACGAAGAACTTTAAGTTTAACATTTCATCAGCAACAAACTTTTAATTGACGGGATTAAGGACAAGCTGAGAAATTTAAAAAATTGTCCAATGATTGAATAGGGACTTTCCATGATAAAATGAAACCCATCGCCTAAAAAACTTTTATATTTTTTTGCTAACCCTTTCTTCAGTGTAATATTTAAAAATGTCCCCTCAATGGAACTTGGACAAACTGAAATTTGATAATTGAAAAGGTTAACATTTGTAGACAATTTTTTAATTTTTATACCAAAAATCAGTTTCCCCTTTGGGATGTGGGGGCCGTCAGTAAAAATTGACCCCCACCTGAAAATTTTATGGGGAAACCCCTCTTTTATTCCCTTCTTTTTTTTTGCTTTGTTTATCTTTTTTCCACCTTCTATTTCTATGGTTTGTTGTTATGTGTATTATGTGTAGAGGGGGTGTTAGTGTTGTTTGACGTACTTGGGTTATTGTCACATGCATATGTCCCATGGTGTTTACTTTTGTTGCTGTGTGCTGTTTTTCAGGTGAACTGTGCCCCCGGAGATGTGCTGTGTGACATTCAGACGGACAAAGGCGTCATTTGGGTTTTATGCGATGAAGGGGTGTGGCCAAGATTTGGTCAGTGACTTTCCCTCATCTTTATCATCATTTTATCACTTTTAAAATTATACTGGTTTTTGTCAGCGTGTTCCGGGCCTTTTTTATATCACTTATACACGGGTTTGCACTCCCCTTGAAACTTCCTTAAAAAAAAGGGAATAACCTGTTTGGGATTAAAAATGCTTGAAAATCTTCATGGCCAATAAAACCCTTTAAAAAAGGGAAATTTTTAAAAAGGTAACAAAAATTTCTTCCTTTAAAGACAGAAAAACATTTTTTTCAAGGGACCCTGCCTTTTGTGGTGACGAAATGATTTTGGTATTTAGAAAAATTCGCAATTTACCCAACATATTTAAACTACAAATTTAAACCCTTTTGAAAGTTTATTATTTTACTTTTGAGATTGTTAAAATTTTTAAAGATGACTGTAACTTTTTTTAAAAAAAATTTTTAAAATATGTCACTAAATGCTGAAAATAAAAAGGTTTGAAAATTAGAGTGTTTTATCTTACTGGTTGAGTGTTATAATAGCCCCCTTCAAGCTTGTGTTTGATTTTTCCCCAAAAGAAAAGTTCTTGAATTTGGGCTGATCCATCTGTTTTTTTTGCCTATACATTTTTTGTTTTTGAAATCTAAGCTGGGAGCCTAAAACCCCAAAGAATACACTGTCAACATGCAAAGAAAATCCCCAACCAAGCAAACTGGGAAAGTTTGGTAAAGGAAAGCAACTGTGTTTAAAAAAAAATGTTGCTCTACGGCCGGTATTTTCCCTTCAGGGGGACAATTTATGGTATTTTTTAAAAAAAATCGTAATTCTGCAAAATCTTAAGTCTTAACTCTCGAGTTAATTGTGTTCAGAAATTTTTGGGGAAGGAAGAAGATCAAAAGAAAGTGAAAAAAGTATCAACACCTGTGATCGCCAGGACCATGTCAAAAGAGGACCACGTGAATCTTTCCGCTTGAATGAAAGTCAGATTTAAAAAGGGGTGGAGGGGGTGGGTCGGGAGAAGACCCGTCCTTTGGGGGCTAGTTCATGAAGAACATGTCAGCTATATGTTCAGCCCCAAAAATGGGTATTTTTGGTTCATAAAAATGAAGGGACCGAGCGAAGGAAGGGTTTTAAAAAAGGGGGGGGGATTTTTTTCATATTTTATCTTTTATATCGAGGTAAGGGAATAGGCTTTGTTCTTTTTTACATCCAGTCCCGTGTGTATGCGGTTTTGTTTTTTTGTCATCCGTTCCCCCCGCACACAATGGCCTTCTTACAAAAAGCGGAACAGGATTTAAGTGTGTGCAAGATTTTCTGCAGTGTTTGAACAGGCCCTGGGTTTTTAGTCTATCCGAAAGATTTTTGGGGGGAAGTGGAGTTTGCACGCTTAATCCGGGGAAAAAATATCCCTTGAAGGGGGAACCCAACCCCGGGGTTCAAAATGCGGACTTGTTCAAACCCGTCTATCCGCCCCGGTTTCGGAAGACATTTTGGGAAAAGGGGGTGGGTGGGTGGGGGAAGGGCGTCTGGGGTTAAACTAAAAGAGCCATTTATTTTTGTAGAGAGTAGGTGTGTTGTGGTAGCAGAATGAATGAAAAAACAACTTACAGTATATTGGTGGTACCCTGGAGGAAAGGGGGGGGAGGAGGGAGGGGGGGGGAGGTAAGGGCTGTGTGTAGGTTTCTTTTAGAGATCACAGCTGCAAGTTTCAGTGCAGTGGCCGTGATGCCGGGAAAGTCGGCAGCCCTGGTGCAGTGTAACATTATTAGGGTTGAATTCATGAATACTTTGTTGACTTCTTTTGAGGAGGTGAAGCAGGTTTTATAGAGGCTTGAATCCTTAACTTGTAGATGTCTGTATGATTGCAGTGTTGGGGAAGAAGGAACTGGAGGAGAGAGAAAAAAAAAGAGAGAAAAAAAAGGTTTGGGGAAAGGGTGGAGCGAAAGGGAAGGCCCGCGGGAAGGTAGTAACCCTTCAGCAATGCGGCCCAGGTGTAGCTGTCATATTATCATCATTATCTTCCATCCCCCTCATTATCTTCCATCACCATCCCTATTTCTTCCATCCCCATCATTTCTCCCACACCCTCATTATCTTCCCAAAATCACCCTCATTTTTCCATCCCCTCTTATTTTCCTCCCATCTTATCTCCATCACCCTAATTTATTTCTTCCCCTCTTTATCTTCCCATCACCTCTTTTTTCCCTTTTACCATATTTCTTCCTCCTCATTTTTTTCCAAACACCTCATTATCCCCATCCCACCCTATTATCTTCCATCCCCATTATTATCTTCCTCACCCTCTTTCTTTATCACCATATCATCTTTTTTTATCATCATCATCCACCACCCCCACCACCATCTCATCACCCTATCTCTTTATCATAATCTGTGTCTCTGAGTTTTTGGGCCCTGTTTTGTGGCGCAGAAACCGGAAAAATCCAAGGCTCAAGGTGGGAGAGCTGATCGCCCTGTGGTCAGGGGGGGGAGGTGGACGGGGACGTGCAGTCCCGCAGCGACCTTGCCCCCCCCACACCAGCGCAGCGATCACCTGCGGCAGCGAAACTCCCCCCCCACACCCCTGCCAGTTAGGTTTGTGGCATTGATGATGATATGTGAGTGTGGTGTGGAGGGGGGGGGAGGATTTTAAGTTTAAAAAAAAAAAATTATTTTTTAATTTGAAATATAAAAACAGGCAAACAAAGGTAGTGAGTGTGTTCTTTGGTGTTTTTTTTAAAATTTAAGTGTGTGACGCATTGCTAACAAGTTAGAAACCCCGCCCGATCTTTGTTTTTTTTATTTTGCCTTTAAAACAAAAAAAAAGCGTCTCGTTTTTGTCATGTTATTGTTTTGAATCACTGCAGTTAGCTCTTTTGGTCATGAAGTAAAACATGGCTGTCCGGATGGGGGGCCCCGGATAGTCAAGGCCGCAGAGCATTTGCTTCCCCCAGTTTTGGGTTTAAAGCAGGTTGGCGTGGTGTTCTGTCGGATGGGGACTTTTCGTGGCCTTGGGGCTTCAGTACAGTCCCCCAGCGCACACCCGCTGAAAAAAAGGGGTACATCCCTCTTTAGGGTAAGGGGGGGAAAAGCATTGGGGAGGGGAGATGGGTGTTGTCCTAAAAAAAAAATTTTTGGCACCTGGTCTGGTGAATAAAGGGGGTTTTTTTGTGGTTTTTTGGGGGTGGGGTTTTTTTTAAACCTCTTCCAGGTCAATTCTGGGTTTAGACTGCGAGTGCCTTGTTCCCGTTGTTATTTCATGCAAAAGATTGACAGAAAAAAAAAGAATTAAGGGAAAAAAACAAAAAAAACCTCTCTTCTCTCTTTTCTGTAATCACACCCAAGCACACGTCACCCCCTTTCTCCACAACACACAACCAAACCCCCACAACAAACCATACCGCACACACGCACTCATACCGAAAACCCCAATGTACACACCCCCAAATAGAAAGAAAAAAACCCAAAACCCCAAAGATCCAGATTACCGTATAGTTAGGGGCTATATTAAAACAAGCGTAACCATGCCCCTTTTCCTCAGCCTGGTGGGGGCCCGGTGAAGAAAATCTGCAGGGGTACAAATAGCCAAGCTCTGTGCGGCCGGGCCCAAAGCACCTGACCAAGGGGTGAGTTGTTGTGTCTTTTGGTGGCCCCTTGCAGTAGCTGCGAGAAGTCCCTCGCTCTCGGGGTTTTCCCCACTGGCGTCACAGCGGGGGGGGGCCGGGATAGCTAGTGGTTGAACTTGCGCTGGCATCTGACGCCCCGGGTTGATTCCGTTCAAGGGGTTTTTTCCTAAATTTAACATCTGGGGACCCCTCTCTCCCCAAAAGTTTTTGGGATGGGACTGAAAAACCCGAGCCCCCATGGCGAACGAACGCAGAGCGTCTTACGCACCGTTAAACCCTGTTCCACTTTTCGTAAAGTACGCCATTGTGTTGCGGCGGGAACGTGACGAATTTTAAAAAAACGCTTTAACACGGGGACGGGATGAAAAAAAAAGCACATAAGGTTTATTCCATTACCCTCGATATAAAAAGAATAAATTAATAAATAAAAAATAAAAAAATAAGTCCAACATCCTCAGTCAAGAGTATTGATCGTGCCCCCTTTTCCAAGCCCAAGTGTGGTCAGTCCTTTTCAAATTTGGCCCCAGTGGGTGGGCGGGGGGGTAGACAGGGCTAAAAGTGGGGGGAATATTTAAAGCTGTGCGTCGGCTGTTCCTGTTCTGCTGTCAGGTGTTCAGTTTGCCAACCTGTATACGTATGCGTGTAGAGAAGATACTCATTTTGATGTTTGGTGCTTTTCTGTCCCCACTGTTGGCAGGGGGCTATGCTTTCGCAGAGGATGGTTATAGTGTGTGTTAAAAACCCTATCCCTTGTGAAGAGAAAAGACCACTTTCCCCCAGTACATGTGCACTCCCCCATTTGTATCTACCGAAACCGTGTGGGTGAATTTTAGGGGAAAGGGGTTAGCGGTTGGTTGGTTACCCTATAGCAGGTTACGGTGGGGAAAAAGGTTAAGAGTTTTGAGTAGTGTTTTTGAAAATAATAATAAGATTGTTTGGAGTTTTTTATAGCGCTAATTTGTAAAACAAACAAACAAAGTGCTTGCATTCAAATATCAACATGTGCCCGTTCAAAAAATTGGATTAACAGATAATGATTGATAGATGTTTTGTCATGTTTTTTTTGTTTTTTTTAAGCGCAAATTCTTGCAAACAAAAAAAATCAAAGGCTTGCTTCAGATAGTTACATGTTTGTGATCATTCACAGTGGAAAAATAGATTAAGATTGATAGATGTTTTTAATGTTTTATTGTCATGTCTTCAGCGTGCTACCCCTCCCGAATTTCTCTTTAGGGAAAATGTGAAGATGGTATTTTTTTTTTTAATTTATTTTATTTTTTATTCGAGGAAAAGGGGGAATAAGACTTATGTGTTTTTTAACCCGTCCTGTGTGTATGTGGTTTTGGGAATTCTGTATTTCCCCAAGGGCCCAACAAGGGCCTACTCTTACGAAAAGCAGAACAAGTTTTAACGTGTGCGAAAAATGTTTGCGTGCGTTCCCCAAAGGGGACCTCGGTTTATGTCTCCCCCGAGGGATTTTGGGGAGAGTGGGTCTGTACTGATTTTTAACCCCGGGGGAAAATATCCCTTAAAAGGGGAATCAAAAACCCGGGTTGCAGTTGCGAGGCTCTGTTTTCCCACTAGGTACCCCATTGTGTGTATTGGTGAGAAAAATCCTTTGTGATGTGATTGTGTTCTGAGGGGGTCGGGGGTTTTGGTTTTATCTGCTGGAAGCAAAGGGGGGCTTTTTTTTTTTTTCCCCCCAGGAAAAAGCATTTTGATAATTTTGCAAATGTGTGAGCGAATTTTGGGTACAGTTGTTGCGGGAAAAGGGGTTTGTGTTTTATTTGGTTGATATCGTTTGTTCTGTGGGGTTGGTTTTTGTTTTGGTTTTTTGTTTTGTTTTTAAGGGGTTTTTTTTTGGTTTGTTTGTTTTTTGGGGGGTGGGGGTTTTTTTTGGGGGGTAGGTTTTTCTGATATATATTGTTGTGTTTATTTATAAATTTTTAATTTTTAATAGATTTATAGATTTTATATTAGTATATATAGTTTAATTATTATAGATTATTTTATATACCCAAAAAAGGTAAGGGTTGAAGATAGTTTTTCTCCATTTTCTGGAAATCCCCCTCTTTTCTTTCCCCCTTTTTGTTTTTCCCTTGTCCTTTTCTCCCTGCACCCCCGTGTCTGTTTACCTCAAGGCCATCCCCCCTCTCCCTTTCAAAACCCGTTGGGAGCGGGTTTTCCCCTCTTCATCCTTTTCCCGGCATTGGGGTGCCCTTTGGGAAAGTTGACCCATGTTGGGGTGGTTCCTGGCCCCCAAGGGCGTATGTACCCCCAAAACAGCAGGCCTGCATGCCCCCTTGAAGGGGGCAAGTCCCCTCCCTAAAGGGTTTTTACAGCTTTTCCCTTGCCCCGTTTTTTTTTTTTTAGGGAGGTTACACCCTCTGGTTTGTTTTTTTTTCTGTCCTGGGGTCATGCTCCCTGGTCACAGTGGTCACCTCGTGAAGGAGGGGGCCAGATGGTCAGCTTGTTAACACCCGGAGTGGAAAGGCTGTGTGCCATCAGGGGACAAACAAAACAGCCGTGGTATGCCTTTACTTTTAAAAGAAAATGTAGTGGTAGGGGTGGCGGGGAGGACAGGCGGGAAATAATCTCTATTCCCAACTGGTATCCACGTCTCATATCACCATCCCTGGGATTTTCAGTCCCTTTGACCCCCCAGACTTTCGATCACCCCCTTGTATTTTTCAGTTGAATAAATCTCTGCTCCAATACCGCGCGTGCACACGAAGTACACCCACACTGTCCACCCCAAAAAACGATACCGCGCGCGCCAGCACACGCAACACTCACTGTCACACCCACCAAACGATACCGCTGCCGAAACGCAACCACACACACACACCACCACAAAAAAAATTTTGCCCAAACCCACCAAAGATTTTTCAGGGATGTGTGAGTTCTCGAGCCAAAGGTCTGGTAAGGTTTAAACCAAAGCCCCCCCCTCCCCCCCCCCCCCCGCGCTGCCCCCCCCCACCCCCTTTTCCCCCCCAGCGGTGTCCCCCCCCCGGGCCCAGGGCGACCCCTACTTGGGAAACCCCCCCCGAAATGAGGAAGTCACGAAAAACCTACCAAACCCAAAGGTGGTGGGCTGGGGGTGAAGGTGTCCTTGGGGGGAAAAGTAGACAAGGGGAAGAGAGAAGAGAGAGAGGAGAGGATTGGGTTAATTGAAAGGCATGTGGTGAGCTGTGCCCTAAAAGAAATGTTATGCAGTTTTTGGGTTGTGGGGGGGTTGTTTTGTTGCTTTTTTTGTTTCGTTGTTTTGGAGGGGATATCTTTTTTTTGGGTGGGGGTGGGGGGGGTTTTTTGTCCGTTACTCTAATTCTGTGAAGAGAAGTACTTATTGCTTTGGTTTTGAGTTTATTTTATTATCATGAATAAAATTTTTGTACGAGTATAATTATTTTTTATTTTTTTATTTTATATGGGGAAAAGGAATAGCATCATTGTTTTTTTTCACCCGCCCCCCTGTGTATGTACAGCGTACTGTAATCGGGGCGACAGACCTGCCTACCCATACTATTTTTCTTCTTTTTGGGTTTTTTTTTATATACAAATTTGACTAGATAGAAATTGCACTTATGAAAAAATTTAACAACCAAAAAAATTTTCATCTCCCCAAAAACGGGTTTAAGGGGCACAACTTTTCCCTGCGATTACTTCTCTTCTCCAAGAAATCCTTTGTGAGTCTTCCGCAGGGGAAAATCGAACCAAAAGGGATTGACATAAAATTTCAACACGATCTTACAACAGTACAGAAAAGTAAAGAAAAATATTTATTTTCGGGGGATTTTCAATTCAGATAGAAACCAGCGGATTTTTTTGAAAGGGAGAATTTTAAGCAAACATGGAGATTTTTCAAAAGAGGAAGCTGAAAATTGGGCACCAAAAATACTTTGCTTGTTTAAATGCTAGGGGTACACACAACAATTTTGTGTGTTTGAGGGTATTTTGTATGGTGAAGTATAGCAAGAAAAAATATGAGGATGTCTTATGAAAAGTCAAACATTTGTTGTTTTTTTTTAAAGTGCTGGTTTTTTTTTTTTCCTTTTTTGTCAAAAGGGGGGGAGAAAATTTAAAAAGAAAGTGTGTTTTTTGAATATTTTTGTTTTGTGTGTGTTTGTGTTGTTTTAAAATCATTATGTGCAAAGAATAATTGTCTGGTGTTGTTTAAAATCATTATGTCTGTGGTTTGAATAATTTGTGTGTGTGTGAGGAAAAGGAGAGAATGAGACCCGGGGAAGCATTACAGTGCAGATTTTCAAAAAATAAGGAATGATGAGGGGGTTTGGGGGATAAAAAGAGTTTGGTGATGATGCGGTGGGGTGGGTGCGGTGTGATGATGAAATGATGATGTGCGTGTGATGCTGTTGCGCCACCTACCCACGCCTTGGAAACCATCGATTTTCCATGAAGACCGTCACCAACCCCCGCAAGAGGTTATAGGTAACCCCCGTTCAGATTTGGGGCACGAAGATTTTTATGTGCTTGTAAAATATGTTTTCATTCGTCAATCATTCAATCTTCGTTTTTTGTTTCCTCTGTACATCTTTGGAGTGGGGGTGGAAGATTTTTATTTGCTTTTAAAAAGTTACTTTTCATTTTCATTCAATCAATATTCTACTTTATTTTTGTTTCCTCTGTACATTTCGGGTTGGAGTGTGAGATTGTATGTGCTCTGTAAAGATGCATTATTTTCATTCAATAATATTCATCATTTTTTTTATTGTTTCCTCTGTAATCTTGGGAGTTGGGGTGTAAAGATTGTTATGTGCTCTGTAAAAGTATGATTCATTCATTCATTTATTAATAAATCTTCATCATTTTTTTATTATTTCCTTTGTCATTTCGGAGTTGGGAGGGGAAGATTGTTATGTGATCTTTTAAAAGTATGCATTTCATTCATTCATTCGTTCGTTCGTTGTTGTTCGCGTTTCCTTGAAATCTATCACATTTAGCCCTGACTTGTGTCAGTATCTCTTTTTCCCGTGCTTGCAGCGTAAAGTCCCTTTGGGGTGGGGAGGTGTAGGGGGGGAGTTGAGAAATGGGGGGAAAATAAAACAATGATTTTTTCCCCGGCCTTGTTTTTCTTCTCTCTCTCTTCTCTCCTCTCTCTCCTTCTTTTCTTCTCTCTTTTTTTCTGTTAAAACCCGCTCATGCTCTCTCGTCCTGTCTCTCTTGTGTCTGTCTTGTTGTTCTCTTCTCTTTTCCTCTCAGCGTTCCTTACTGGGTGGGGTGGTCTTTTGTGTTGTTTTTTTGCGGGGGTCAGCTGCACATTCCCAACTTCGAGCAGCTTATTTATTGTACGGGCTGCTTTGTGGGTATGTTTGTGTTTCCCGAAACCCCGCCGAACACTTACATGTTAAAGGGATTTTAAGTGCTTTTTGATCATTGCGTGTTTGGGGAAAAGGGAAATAAAGGCATGGAAGGTCTGCATTTAAAAGTTGACTGGGAGAGGGGTAGAAACCCCCACCAAATTCACCAGACGCTGCGCTGAAATTTAAAACCTGTGACTTTGTAGCCCCAAGATTTTGAAGTCAGACGGCTTAACATTTGGGTATAGTTTCCCTTTCGTAATCCTTTTTAAAGGAAGACAATAATTTTTGCTGTGCATTGTTTGCCCGTGTGGTATCAGACAGAATGGAAAATGGGTTGAAACTGTTTCAAAATTTCGTGTAATGTGTGTGGGTGGTGCGTTTTGGAATGTGTAATGTGGTGGTGGTGTCTGTTTTTAGGTGTGAAAGTGGATGGTGGGTTGTTTTGAGGTGTGTAATGTGGATGGTGGTGTTGTTTTGGGGGTGGGGTAAAGTGGTGGTGGTGTCTGTTTCTGAGTGTGTTATGTGGATGGTGGTGTTTCTTATTGTGGAATGTGGATGGTGGTGTTTATCACTGAGAGTGTTAAAGGGGTTTTGGGGTTTTTTTCTGTTTCTGGATGTGTAATGTGGGGGTGTGTTACCACTGGGTGATTATTGTTATAATGTGGATGTGTCGTGTTTAGCCCAAGGCAGCAAAGTGCCATGGAACGACTTATCTCAAGGCAGCAGGCTTTCCTTAGAGGTAGGCAGCCTTTAAAAAGCCCTTTAGCCTGATTGGTCATAGCTAGCCGGGAAAGGGCCCCGCTTTTCTACCCTGCCCCTTGCTGGGGCCCAACCCCCTAACACCCCCCCCCCCCCCCCCCCCCCCCCCCCCCCCCCCCCCCCCCCCCCCCCCCCCCCCCCCCCCCCCCCCCCCCCCCCCCCCACCCCCCCCCCCCCCCCCCCCCCCCCCCCCCCCCCCCCCCCCCTTCCCCCAAAAAAAACCCAAACCCCCCCCCCCCCCCCCCAAACCCCCCCCCCCCCCCCAAACCCCCCCTTTTAAAAAATACCTTTTCCAACAATTTTTATAAATTTAAAAAAATTTTTTTTTGGGGGGGGATGTTGTGGGGGAAAAAATATTTAAAACCCTTAGTTAAATTAAAAAAAGGGCCCTGGTGCTTTATATTTGTTTTAAAAAACTCGCGTATTTTTTAAATACCTTATTTTATTATTTTATTTTTTTTTTTTTTTTAATTTTATTAGGAATTGTTTTTTTTATGTCTTTTGTGGGGAGGTTTTTTTTTGTGGAAAACCAAAAGGTTTTTTTCAGGTAAAAAGGGACCCGGACCCCTTTGGGGGGTTTTCCTGAGTGGCTCCTTTTCCATGGCCGGAGAACCAAAAATATGTGGTGGAATTTTCCCGAGCTTGCTTTGGGCAACTTTAAACCCTTTTTTTTTCTCCCCTTTATTTTTTTAGGATTTTTGGATATCAAAAGTCTTTTTTACTTTAGTATTTGTAAAAAATTTTTTTTTAAATTTTTATATTCACCGCCAAATGGTTATCTTCCAAAAGCGGAAAAATGTTTTTAACTTTGGGGGGTGTGAGCTTTAAATTTTAAAACTTTTTATGTAGTTAGTGCAAAATCCAAAATTTTTAAAAATATTAAAATATTTTTTCAAAAATCAAGGGAAATACTTTTTTTTGCTTTTTTTTCTCCCCATTTTGCCCCTTACCCCAAAACGGGGTTTTTTTTTTGTTTCTTTGGGTTTTTCATGTTGCCCCCGGGGCCCCTTTTTGGATTTACTCTCCTTTTGATCCTTACCCCTTTTTTCGGGGGAATTTTGGGGATTCCCGGGGGGGAACTTTCTAAAACACATTTTGGCCCTTTCCCTGGAAAAAGGTTATTTGGGAATTTCTTTGATAACAACAATCTTCTTTTTTTTTGTTTTGTTTTTAAAATTTTTGGGGGTTTTTTTTGGTTTTTGTAAAATCCAAAATTTTAATTAGAATTAACATGTGGGGTTTTTCTTTTTATTTTTAGTTTTGTGTTTTTTTTTTATAAACCCATCCTTTAAAAAACGGGAAAAACTTTTTTTTTAACTTATTTGAGTTTTGGGGGTTTTTTTATTTTTTTGGGTGGTTTTTGTTTTTCTCCTAAGACAAAAACCCACTTTTTTTCATTTCCCCCATGGGTTCCGGGGTTTGCTTGTGGGGAGCGGGGGTTTTTTTGACCAGGGGGGGGGGGTGAAAAAGGGGACAGCCTCCCCCGGTGAACGCCCAGGGCAGCAGGAGGGCCAACCATGGCCCTTTACATCTCTCCCCTGGCCCCCAAGGGGGGGCTTTCCCCCACGGCAAATGTGGGGGCCCCCCGGGGGGGGTAGACGCAGAAGGTCAAGGCAGTGGGGGAATGTTGTTTTTGGGGGGGGGGGGTGGTGGACCAAGACGGGTTTTTTTTGTTTGTTGAACCCCTAGTTTGGAGTTCCAGAAGGTCAAGGTCATTGGGGGTGCTGGTTTTCCTTTTTATGGGGGGGGGGAAAAAAATGTGTTGTATGTTGGTTTACAAAGTAAAGTTTGTTTCTGTTGTTTAGTATCCACTTATGACTTTTGTTATTTTCTGCCTTTAAAACTTTTTCTGAAATTTTGTTTTTGTCCTTTTTTCGTCCTGGTTTTCTTTTTTCTTTTTTTTTCCCCGCCCTTGAAAATTTTCCCCCCTTTTTTGATTCTATTAGGGTTCATTCCCCAAGGGGAGTTTTGCCTCTTGGGGACCAAAGGGGCCCTGGCCCTTTTGGGGTCATTTTGGGGTTAAAATGTTTTGTTTAATAACGGGACAGCACCACAAAACCCCCGCTGTAAAAGGGGCAAAGTCAGGAGAACGAGTGGGACACCCAACCAAAGGGGAAAACCCTCAAATCCCCCCACTTTCTTGATAACCCCAAATTTTTCACAAAAAAAAACGGGAAGTGTATGGGCAAACCCGTGGGTCACTGAAACCCCAGAATGGGGGAAGAAAAATTTTTTATTGTGAGAAATGAAGGAGGGAGGTTTGGTTGAATGCCACCCGGGTTTGCAAATTTTTGTTTGTTGGTTTTTCGACTCCGAGCCCCCCCCAAACTGTCTCAAGAAATTCCAAAAAGGGGGGGCTTCCTTTTAAAAAAAAAAAAGGTGTGGGGCCTTGGCTGCGTCCATTTTTCCAAAAAATCCCGTCTTTTTGGCCTTAAAAAACCCTTTAAAAAAACCCCAACAAAACCCTTTAAGGATTTTTTTTTTTTTTTTTTTCTAAAAACCCTTTTTTTTGTGGGGAGGGTTCTTAGCCAAAACCCCAACCACGAAATGGGGGGTTGTTTCCAAGGTAAAAAATTTTAACTTTGGGGGCCCCCCAAAAATTAAAAAAATTACTTATAAACAGGGAAATAAAAGGGGGGTAAAGGGGGGCCTTTTTCGGATTTGAAGGGGGGGGCTAAAAATTAATGGAGGCCCCGGGGGTGCCGGGGAACGGCCCCCTTTTCAAAGGGGGCTTTTTTTTTTTTTTCTTGGGGGGGCAAAAAACCGCCCAATTTCTTGGTTCCGCTTTTGGATTAAAAAAAAGAAATTAGGCCCCCAAATTTTGTTGCCGTGGGAAAACCCAAAAAAATGGAACCAAAATTTTAAAATTTTTTTTTTTGGGGGAAAATACACCCGGGCCCGGGGATGGTGTAAAAAAAACTGAGTGCTTATTCCTTTCTCGAATAAAAAAAAAAATTCATGTATTGAGCGCTTTTTATTTTTTGCTTTACAATTCAGCGCTATTAAATTCATCATTATTTTTTTTTAGATAGCCGCCTTGCGTTCACACAAAATTTGTTTTGTTGGGGTTCGTTCCTCGGTTTGGCTCTGAGGTTTTACAAGGTGAGATTTTGCGCTTTTCAACGTTTTTTTTCCCCGTGAAGTAGCCCATCAAAAAAATATTTTTAATTAAATCAGCCACATTTTTTACCCCAAGGTGTATTCTTGTTTTCCCAACCCCCCTTTCTGACATGAATTTTGGGGTCTTTAAAGTGCATTTTGTCTTTTCTGCTATATTGCACACAAAGGGAAGGGTTTTTAAGGGGATGGAGGTCTGCACTTTAAGTTGATTGGGATTGTAAAACGCCCCTTTTTCAAAAGAAACTGCTGTGTTCAAACCCACGATCCTGGAGAATGGTTGAAGTTAATGTCTCAACAGTTGGTATAGGTTGTCATGCAAGATAAATTTCCCCATTCCACCCTTTGAAAAATATTTTTCCTTGTCTTCACGTGAAAAATCATAGTCCCAGTTTTCACCCCCAAAAGAAATCATAGTCCCCGTTTCACCAGGAAATTAAAATCCTATTTTCACACCCAAGGAAACCATAGTCCTAGTTTTACAAAGAGAAATTGTGTTATTTTTCTTCTTCTTCATTGTTGAAAGCTCAGACTAATCTTGTCTGTTGGGGGACATGCGTTGTGCTGCCGTCAGGCACCGGAAAAGTCGGTTCAGTGGTCTGATTTCGGCGTGGGGGGAACGGTATCTTTTTTTCTTTTGGAAGGAAAAAAGGAGAAAATGGAAAGAAGGAAAATGGCAAAAGGGAGTTTACAAAAGAAAAAAGGGCCAAGGGAGAAAGCAGAAAAAGGGGGGATGAAAAAAAAGGGGAATTCCCTTTCACGATTTCCTTTTGATGGGGGGATGCTTTTTTATTAATGCTCACGGATCCCTGGGGGGGCTGTGCTATTTGATTCTTCTCTCTCTCTCTCTCTCGCTCTCGCTCTCTCTCTCTTTCTCGCTCTTTTTTCTGTTCTCTGTGTGTTCTATGGTATCACTCCTTTTCAGAAAATTTGGGGATTTTTTTTACCTTGACTTTTCATAAGATGCATTCCCCCATGGGGATGTCAGGGGGCCCGTAGTATAAATAGATCCCCCCTTTGGAATTTTGTGCTAGAAAAATTTTCTTTTTTTCCCTCCCTTTGTTTCTGCCTTGTTCCTTTTTTTCTGTCTCCTTTTGTCTTTTTCGCCTTCTTGGCCATTTCCTGTTTTTTCCAGAAAGACTTAAAATAAAAATTTTCTTTATGCGAAGGGATATACTGGGCCCGACTTTTCAGGGGGCTTAACGGCAGGTGTTTTTTGCTCTATTAAAGGGCAACAATAGTTGCTGTTGAGGTTCGGCAACAAAGAAGAAAAAAGAAACCTTTTCCAGTTTTAATGTGTTATTTTATTCTCTTCCTCTCTCTCATCTCCTCCCCCTTTTCCCTCCCACCTCCGCTCCCTATCCCCCCCCCTCTCTACCCTTATCATGCCCCTTAGAAACTTGCTCTTTTGTAATTACCTTTGGCTTTTATAAGATGCATCGTGTTGTAAAGTATGAACTGTGTGCGCTTTTTCCCCCTGGGTTTTGTTCGGGATCAAAGGGGTTTTCGGCCGTCATCAAAAACCCCCCAGTGGATTTGGCCCTCGGGGGGACGCGCCTGACCGTCGGAAAGGGAAAAAAAGCCTTGTGGACCCAAAATGGCGGTCCCTGTCCTTCGCAGCCGTGTCATGGATGAAGGGGACGACTCGTTTGGGGCTGTTTGCCCGGCCCTAGAAAAACCCGGGCCCCTTTTTGTAGGCGGCGAATGTCGGCACGAAATGCCCATTTGCTTTGGTACGTGTTGGTGGAGTTGGGTTTTTTTGTGTTATGTGTTTTACAGAGTTAGGAGTTTTTGGATTGTTGAGATAATTATTTGATGGTAAAGCGTTGGAAAAAGAGCGTTTATATTTTGGCAGGGGAAAAACAGTGGTGGTTTGCGTTGTGTGTCTGTGGCATCAGGGGATGAGGTGTTGAGGGGGAAAAAGCCCGGAAAACAAAGGGCCCAGTTTTATGTGTAACATGATACACTTCCGAACAACACAAAAACAAAGGCCAAAAAAAGGGTAAACATGTTTTGATTTTAGATTTGACCCCTACTAAATGGTTACAGACAACAACACCGGAAAAACTTATTCGGCGCACACCACCACACACACAACACCACAATGTAGCACAAATAGAGTAGAGCAAGACGCAAAAGGCCAAATTATGAAATTAACATGTATAAATGTATGTTAGACTAAAAAACAAATCATTAAATCAAAAATAAGATTATAATAAAATTTGCTGAGCTATGTATGTGATCATGGCACACCCTCACACTTTCACAATGGCGCACGCACTCAAAACACACTAAGAGAACTTCAGCAGAAAAATGATGGGTAGTCATGTTCTTGTAAAAAATTTAGAATTGGAAGTTTTGGTTTGGTATTGGGTATGAACAGTTGCAGAGAAAAAAAACCCTAGGCAAGACATGGGAAAAAGTCACTGACCCGCATTTAAGAAAGGTGGAGACCGGAGAAACTTTTCTTTTTTTTTGTTCCCCCCGGGGGATGCCAGGGGGCCGCTGGTATAAATCACCCCCTTTGGAAATTCCGTGCGGGAAAAACCCCCTTTTTATCCTTCTGGTTTCTGTTATTCCTTTTCTTTCCCGCTACCTCCGTTTTGTCTGTTTTCTGCCCCTTTTTTGGGCCATTCTCCTGCCTTTTTTTGTCCAAGAAAAACTTACAAGATCTTCTTCCCCCTTGCCGAAGCTGGATGCACTGGGCCTGACTTGTCGGCGTTTAAAAGCAGCCCAGCGTGTTTGGTTTTTTAGCGACCAACAGTTGCTGTTCGATTTTAAGAAGAAGAAAACGCTTTTGCCATGCCTTGGCCTTTCTGCGCAGAAGGGGGCATTATGTGGTTTTCTCTTGAGAGTTTAGTAGTGAAGTGCTGAATGATGTCAGACTTGAAAGAACCTGATGTAGGTAGGCTACCTACCTGGGTGTCGAGCTACCTGACTTTTAAAAAAAACTGGGAAATGTTATAAGGAAGGTGTTACCTTTAAAAAAGGTTTTTGTGTTTTTGTTTTGTTTTTGGAGTATTCAAAATGTAAAAGTTTGGAAAAAAAACAGAGAAGTATGATTTTTATATGTTATTCAATTAGCAGGTTTCTTGATTTGTTTTGGTTTTAAATAGTTTTTTTTTTCAGAAAAAGGGGTAAAATATTTAAAAAAAACGCGTTTGGGTCATGCTACAACAAGTTTGTAGTGTATGGTGTATTTTTTTTTGGTTTTTTTGTCAGGTGTAATAAGTTTCGGGGAGAGAAAAAAAAATCAGAAATGGTTGTTTATTCAATGTGGCAAGTTGGCTTTAGGTTTTGTATGAATGAACCCCTAGTGTCAGTTGTTGCTTTTAAAAAGGTGGTTAACCTGTGTTCCTCGAGCCTTTTTGTGTAAAGGGAAAGGGTTTTTCCCCAGTACTGCATTGTGTGTTTATAATACAAGTTTCAAAATTGTGTGGTATAAAGCGAAATGTGTAATTTTTTTCTTGGGAATTGAAGCATGGGGATGAAAAGGTATTTTTTTTTTTTTTGTAAATTTTTTTTTGCCCGTTTTTGTTATTTTTTTTTACTGAAATTTTTATTTTGTTTTAAATTTTGTTTTGATTTTCTGTGTTTTTTGGTTTGGTTGGGGTTTTTTTTTAAATCCGGAAGAAATGTATAGTTTTGTTTATATGTCATTTGTTTTGGTGGTACTTGTTTTTATTTTCCCTTGTTGATACATTACTCATTTATTCTTGTTTTTTACTTTTTTTAAGTTTGCTAAATATGTTGATTTTTTAAAACTTTTGTTTTCCAAAAAAAATTGAACTGAGATTGTTGTAAGCAAAAAAATGTGAACTCTTTTCCCTGTGAGGGGGATGGGAGTTTTAGGATTGGAAAATAGATGCTGCCTGCCTGTCGTGACCAGTCTCGTTTTTGGAGGCTCGTGATGACGTTGATTTGCTGGGTGTAAAGGGTTGGGGGTGACGCTTAGGAAGTGACGTTTACTTGTTTGGGGAAGAAATGGGGTTTTGGGTCTTACCGTCCCCTGGGGGAATCAATATAATCATAACAAAAACAAAAAAAGTTTTTTATTTTTAGCTATCGCCAAATGTACTGTAATTTTTTTTTTTAAATTTTGAAAAAAATGGAATGAAAATTGAATGAAATAAAAAAGTGAACACTCCCATTTAGTGTGTGGGGAAAAAGTTTGTCATATTTTTAGTGTGTGTGTGTGTTGGGTGTTGGGGGGTTTTTTTGTTTTTTTTTTAAAATTTATTCTTTTTATCGAGGTTAAAGGAAAAAAGCATCATTGCCCCTTTTAATCCAGCCCCCTGTGTAGCGGGGGTTTTTAAATTTTTGTATTGTTTTCCCCCGGCACACAATGGCTACTCTTCGAAAGCAGAACAGGTTTAAGTGGGGTGGGAAAGGGTTTTTTGTTTTCGAAAAATGGGACCCCGGGTTTTTTCAGTCTATCCAAAGTTTTGTGCTTGGGGTTTTGTGGTGGGTTTGGGGGTGGGGTTTTTGTTGGTGTTGTGCGTGTTGTGGTTGTTGTGTGTTGGGTTTGTGTTGTGTGGTGGTTTTTGGTGTGTTTGGGGGTTGTGGTGTGGTTGGCGTGTGTGTGTGTGGTTGGGTGTAGGTTTGGGGGTGGAAAACAATGTTTACCCCAAACCAAACTGGCAGCAGCATCATATACTTCTTTTTAAAAGCATGAGGTGGTTTGTTTTTTTTAAAAAACCACTTTGATGAAGAAAGAAAGTTCAAGAAAAAAAGAGCCAACAAAAAAAGGTGGAAAAGGGGGATCAAACACTAAAAAAACTAAACCAAAAAAAGGGGATAAATTTTAAGAGAAAAAAAAATTAAGTCAAACCCTTCATAGAGGTACTGACTGTGAAGAAAAGCTTTTGGGGAAGGTTTGGGGCCCTGGTAGAGAATGCGCTGATCTTTCAGCAGCTTAAAACCGTGTTTGTTTTAGACACAGCCTTTTTATAGGGGACAGGGTCTCTGTAAAAGGCCCAAATACTAGAGATAACAAAAGTATGTTTTCGGGAGCCTGCATATGATGCATCCACACCTCTGGAAATTCCGTCTGGGAATTCCCCCTTTTTTGTCCCCTTTTTCGTTTTTTTGGGGTTTCCCTTTTTTTCCTGCCACCTCTTTCTTTTTATTTCTGCCTTTTGGTCTTCTCACACAGTGTCAAAAAGAGATCATGGATGCACAGAAAGGGTTTCTTTCAAATATGTATCTTGATTCACGAGCACTGTGGTAGTCGTCATTTTTTAAAGAGAGAAAGTGTGTCAACTTTTTTTAAGGATAAAATGAATGTGTTAAAAATTTACTGAAAATTATTAGTTTGGGGTAGGAGTAGGGGACACCCCAAAACACTAAAGCCCTGTATCTGAGGGCCCCCATAGGTACAAAGGGCAAGCTATCCACCACAACTTCTGCTATTATGTGAGATGCATAAAATTTTGGGCCATAGTGAGTATCCCCACACCTATCTAGGTGGGATGGACTGGGCAAGCTATCTAAAACATATTCCAAGATTTTACCCCTTTAAAGGGACATGGTCAAGCTATTCAAAACACTATGCCCCTGTATTGGGCCCCATAATTTAGGCACAGGGTCAAACTGTCCCCACACACACCCCACACACACACTAGTGCTGTGTTGTGGGGCTTCTTAAGCACAAGCTCAGTAGCTACACATATGCTATGTTTTGGATATGGCCCAAACTATCTACCTGCCTTCATGCTTTTTCCCCGTTTTTTTTGTTCCCGTTTTGTAAGGGAAAAAGGAAAAAATTTTTTGGGGTCGACATAGTGTCTGGATAAGGGTTCCATGCCCAAAAAGTTTAAATTTAATTTTTTTATTTATTTTTTTTATACCACTTTAAGTACGAGATTTCTTGCGTGAAATTTGGGCGCCTTCCCCGGGAGAGCGCTGCCACAAGAGCGCGCCCCTTTTTTTTTTTTTTTCTTTTTGGGCTGCAACTGTATTTGTTTCCCCATCAGAGTGGCTTTTTTCTAAGAATTTTGCCAGGGACAACTTCTTTTTGCGTGGTTTTTTTACGTGGCCCCGAAAATTTTGTGTAAAAAACGGGGGCCCCGGTTTTTGTCTCATCCGAAAGACTAGCGCCCCGGGCCACCCCCTCATGGTCTAATGGATGGGGGGAAAAAAAATTTGGGCCAAAAGGATACGAACCACGCACACCCCGCCCGGACTTTTTGCATTCTAGACAGGCGCGTTACCTCTAGACACGATGTTGGGTTTTCAGATGTTGATGTAAGATGACAGGAGTAAGAGAGTGATGTTTACCCAGGGACTGATCCTGACAGCAGTAAGAGTGACTGTTTACCCAGGGACTGATCTGACAGGAGTAAGAGTGACTGTTTACCAGGGACTGATCCTGACAGGAGTTAGAGTGACTGTTCAAGTCAAAGTCAAGTCAAAAACACTTTAAACATCCCATGAAGGGAAATTACAATACTGACAGGCATATGGATACATATCATATCTCGAAAGACACACAGGAACTACATTACATATTGGTTAAATAATTATAACAAATAACTTCAAATAAAAGTGTCACACACACGCGCATGTGCGCCAATTGGAAACACAATGTTATAAAAACCATTGACTAGAAAGACAAACTTATTATTAACGCATGCACATACATAACACACGCACACACACACATGTGCGTGCGTGCGTGAACACACCCACTCACACCACATACATACACCGATGTATGAATACAATGTTTTCAAACCATTGACTAAGAAGATTTATTTCACACACACATACACACACGTGTTGACTACACTCATAACAATGATAATCAGGCAAGTAATTCAGAGAAATGTAAAAAAAAAACACGTAAATGTAAAAAAACCCACGGCAACAAGAGAGTTGTCCTGGCAAAATTCTTAGAAAAAAAAGCCACTCTGATAGGGAAACAAATACAGCTGCAGAAAAAAAAAAAAAGGTGTGAAAGGGTGGCGCAGCGCTAAGTGGCGACGCGTTCTCCCGCTCTCCCGGGGAGAGCAGCCCGAATTTCACGGAGAGAAATCTGCCGTGACTTAAAGTGGTATGAAATAAAATCTGAGCGCTTTGATTTGTTTTACAAGATTCAGCGCTATATAAATTCCATACATTATTATTATTATTATTATTATTATTATTAAAAACTAGGTAGTCAGTGCATTGTCAATTAGAATTCGAATGATTTTTGGCACAAAATAATTTCTGTTTCTGTTTGTTTTGCTGTTGGGGCACTGAAAACGGCGTCCTGAAGGCAACAATTCATTTGTTTATTTATACCACTTAAGTCACAGCAGATTTCTATGCATGAAAATTCGGGCTGCTCTCCCCAGGAAAAGCGCGTCGCCTCAAGAGCAGCGCCACCCATTATTTTTTTTTTTTCTGTCTGCAACTGCATTAGTTTTCCCTATCAGAGTGGCTTTTTTTCTACATAATTTTGCCAGGGACAACTCTCTTGTTGCCGTGGGTTCTTTTACGTGCGCTAAATAATTTTGTGTAACACACGGGACATCGATTTATTGTCTCATCCGAAAGACTAGCACCCAGACCACCATGCATGGTCTAATGGGGTTTCGAACCACCGCACACCCGACCCGGACTTTTTGCTTTCTAGACAGGCACGTTACCTCTAGACCACCGATCCACCATTGTTATCTTATTAAGATGTATCCCTAACGGGCGGGGGACTAGATGTAAAAAAGCACATATGTGCTTATTCATTATCCTCGAAATAAAAGAATTTGTCATTGTCATTTGTCATTGTCATTGTCTCTCTCTCTCTCTCTCTCTCTCTCTCTCTCTCTCTCTCTCTCTCTCTACTCTCTCTCTCTTCTTTCTCTCTCTCTCTCTTTTCTCTCTCTCTCTCTCTCTCTCTCTCTCTCTCTCTCTCTCTCTCTCCTCTCTCTCTCTTTTCTCTCTTCTCTCTCTCTCTCTCTCTCGAATAACCAAAAATGAGTGTTGATGGTGATGTTGTACTGTTTTGGGAATTATATATTGGTTATTATCTCTGAAATACACACACACTTCTATCTCTCTGTCTCTGTCTCTGTATATCTCACCTTTATCGTTTTGCTTATAGTTATAGTGTATCCTGTTGAAGGATTCATATTTTATATTTTCAATACTTTATTGGGGTTGTCCGCTGTACTTAATTTTTAATGAGTGTCTTATTTCAATATCTTATTGTTATATGTAACATGTATATGTACCATTTGACAATGTGTGGATGTTTATCTTTATGACTTATCAAGTTTGGTTGTTAATTTTCTTGGTTTTGTTGTTGTTCTTGTTGTTTGTTTTTCTCTTCTTTTTCTGTTTCCTTCTTTTGTTGATTTGGTTTTTCTTTCTCCTTGTTTGTTTGTTTTGGTTGGGGGTTTTGGGGGTGGGGTAGGGGTGGGGGTGGGTTTTAGTTGTTTTTTGTTTTTGTTTTTTTTGTTTTTGTTGGGGGGGGGGGGGCTGTTTTGAAAAGGGTTATTTCCCTTGTTTCTACTGTGAATTTGTATAAGTGTTGGGTTATTTTAAGTGTATCCCTACGGGCGGGGACTGGATGTTAAAAGCACATGAGTGCTTATTCATTATCCTGAAATAAAAGAATTTGTCATTGTCATTGTCTCCTCTCATGCAGTCATAAGACATTTGAAATACATGATTACTTTATGGACTGATTTAAGGCATCTAAGCCTACCACGTTTTAAGAAATAAAAAAATTTGGTGGCCACATCTGTTAGTTTGAGGGGCCCTCTGTAGACAAGCTACAAAGCAGTTTTGCTGCAAACCAGGCCTAGCCTAGTAAACCTGGCATAGCCTAGCAAACCACCAGGCCAAGCTACAAACCAGGCCAAGCTACAAACCAGGCCAAGCTACAAACCAGGCCAAGCTACAAACCAGGCCTAGCCTAGCTACAAATCAGGCCTAGCCTAACTACAAACCAGGCCTAACTACAAACCAGGCCTAGCTACAAACCAGGCCTAGCTACAAACCAGACCTAGCCTAGCTACAAACCAGACCTAGCCTAGCTACAAACCAGGCCTAGCTACAAACCAGACCTAGCCTAGCTACAAACCAGGCCTAGCCTAGCTACAAACCAGACCTAGCCTAGCTACAAACCTGCCCTAGCTACAAACCAGGCCTAGCTACAAACCAGGCCTAGCCTAGCTATGAACCAGGCCTAGCTACAAACAGCCTAGCCTAGCTACAAATCAGGCCTACACAGTTACAAACCAGGCCTAGCACAGCTACAAATCAGGCCTAGTTAGCTACAAACCAGGCCTAGCTACAAACCAGACCTGCCCTAGCTAAAACTGACCTAGCTACAAACCAGGCCAAAGCTAAAAAACCCAGGTCCTAACTACAAACCAGGCCTAGCCTAGCTACAAACCAGGCCTAGCCTAGTACAAACCAGGCCTAGCTACAAACGGCCTACCTAGTACAAACCGGGCCCTACCCTAGCTACTAACCAGGCTAGCTAGCTACAAACCCAGGCCTAGCTACAAACCGGGCCTAGCCTAGCTACAAACCAGGCCTAGCCTAGCTACAAACCAGGCCTAGCCTAGCTACAAACCAGGCCAAGCTACAAACCAGGCCTAGCCTAGCTACAAACCAGGCCTAGCCTAGATACAAACCAGGCCTAGCCTAGCTACGAACCAGGCCTAGCCTAGCTACAAACCTGGCCTACCCTAGCTACAAACCAGGCCTAGCTACAAACGAGGCCAAACTACACACCAGGCCTAGCTACAAACCAAACCTAGCTACAAACCAGGCCTAGCTACAAACCAGGCCTAGCCTAGCTACAAACCAGGCCTAACCTAGCTACAAACCAGGCCAAGCTACAAACCAGGCCAAGCTACAAACCAGGCCAAGCTACAAACCAGGCCTAGCCTAGCTACAAACCAGGCATAGCCTAGCTACAAACCAGGCCTACCTATAAACCAGTCTAGCTACAAACCAGGCCTAGCTACAAACCAGGCCTAGCTACAAACCAGGCCGAACCTAGCTACAAACTAGGCCTAGCTACAAACAAAGCCTAGCTACAAACCAGGCCTAGTCCAGCTACAAACCAGGCCTAGCTACAAGCCAGGCCAAGCTACAAACCAGGCCTAGCCTAGCTACAAACCACGTCTAGCTACAAACCCCATATCCTAGCTACAAACCCCATATCCTAGCTACAAACCAGGCCTAGCCTAGCTACAAACCAGGCCTAGCCTAGCTACAAACCAGGCCTAGCTACAAACCAGGCCTAGCCTAGCTACAAACCAGGCCTAGCCTAGCTACAAACCAGGCCTAGCCTAGCTACAAACCACGTCTAGCTACAAACCTGGCCTAGCCTAGCTACAAAGCAGGCCTAGCCTAGCTATGAACCAGGTCTAGCCTAGCTACAAAGCAGGCCTAGCCTAGATATGAACCAGGTCTAGCCTAGCTACAAATCAGGCCTAGCCTAGCTACAAACCAGGCCTACCCTAGCTACAAACCAGGCCTAGCTACAAACCAGACCTACCCTAGCTACAAACCTGGCCTAGCTACAAACCAGAACTAGCTACAAACCAGGCCTAGCTACAAACCAGGCCTAGCTACAAACCAGGCCTACCCTAGCGACAAACCAGGCCTAGCCTAGCTACAAACCAGTCCTAGCTACAAACCAGGTCTAGCCACAAACCAGGCCTAGCCACAAACCAGGCCTAGCCTAGCTACAAACCAGGCCTAGCCTAGCTACAAACCAGGCCTAGCCTAGCTACACACCAGGCCTAGCCTAGCTACAAACCAGGCCTAGCTACAAACCAGGCCTAGCCTAGCTACAAACCAGGCCTAGCCTAGCTACAAACCAGGCCTAGCCTATCTACAAACTAGTACCAGGCCTAGCCTAGCTACAAAGAAGGCCTAGCCTAGCTACAAACTAGGCCTGGCCTAGCTACAAACCAGGCCTAGCCTATCTACAAACTAGTACCAGGCCTAGCCTAGCTACAAAGCAGGCCTAGCCTAGCTACAAACTAGGCCTGGCCTAGCTACAAACCAGGCCTGGCCTAGCTACAAACTAGGCCTAGCCTAGCTACAAATCAGGCCTAGCCTAGCTACAAAGCAGGCCTAGCCTAGCTACAAACTAGGCCTGGCCTAGCTACAAACCAGGCCTAGCATCAGGGACTGATCCTGACAGGAGTGTGCGGGACTAGCCCCGCTGTCCTTTATCAGGTGCATACTGTACAAGGTTGGTACTTTGTCCACACATCTTGCTTGGGTGATTGGCATAGAACCTTTCTGCTGACTTTTTCATCATAAATACGCATGCTGATGGATTCATGTGCGTGCGGTTAGCACGGATGTGTGCGCACAATAGGTAGGTTTGTGTGTGTGTGCTATGTGTAGATGTGTGTGTGTGTGTTGAGTGTGTGTGTGTATGTGCATGCGCACGTGTGGGGACGCAGGCACATGCGAGCACATTCACAGAAGGTGAAGTGTATTTTTGAGATAGCTGGGACTGGGATGGGGGGAATGGGGCCAGTGACGTTGCCAATCATTTCGTCCTGTTTCTGTCAGTATTGGAAGCCGTCGACGTGGCGTAACTATAGCGTTAAACATAACCAATTTTCTCATAACTGATTGGAGGGAGGGGTAGGAGGGTAGGGAAGGGATATGAGATTGGGTAGGAGAGAGAGGGTCTGGAGGTGGGTGGGGGTGCAGGAGGGGGAGAGAAAGAGAGAGAGAAAGAGAGAGAGGGGAGAGAGAGAGAGAGAGAGAGAGAGAGTTCAGACTTTACTGTACATTGGCCTTAGGCCACATACAAAGCACATTGGGCATACGGTATGGGCATGTGACATGTGTGTTGTAAACACATCACCATCTACATGATTGTGGTATGAAATAATGTACAAGAACGATTATGAAAACAAGAGCATGGCATCAGCTCTATCATAAATATCTAATGTAGGACAAGTGTATTTCACACAGTTCATATTTCAACAGTGCTTTACAAGTAAATTATCAACATGAGAGTCAGTTTCTAGAAAGCAATCTATGTCTTCTTTCCGTTACATAACAAATAAATTGTGTCTGTCATCAGGTATTTTAGGCTTTAAAATTAGAAGTTGCAAAGAACGTCCTTTGGAATTTTACTCTTCATTTTTTACGTGATATTTACAAGTAGGGTATTTCATACTTCGTTTGAACTATTATAACGATGTGTATTATTATTTTATGGTAAGACATTGAACCCTACCTGTGTAGTTGCAGCGCGAAAACATTTAAGTAGGACCATATCACCAATATATCTTTCCTTTTTTTTATTTTATCAAACAGTCTTAATGTTTTGATTAACTGTCTTTATTATGCTCGGTATCTTGATGATGCCAGACCATTTCTGAGCAATCTGAAAAGTCTCTGTTAAAACAAGCAAGAACACTTGAACACATCGCACTCCTTGGTATAACCAAAAAAATGTGACGGGGTCTGGTTGTAATGGGATACCTCCCTTCGACCTGATCGACTTGCACCACAGCTAAAGGTTTCTAAATCGGGGAAAAACCGGTCCTAGGCTCGTTTACTTGGGGTGGTGGTCTTGAGCTCCCTAGGTTTTTCGTGTGATCTGTGTGTGTTTTTGTGTGTGTGTTTGTGGTGAGAAGAGAGAGAGAGAGACAATGACAATGACATGACAATGACAATTCTTTTATTCAGAGGACTAATGATTAAGCACACATGTGCTTTTTTTACATCCAGTCCGCCCGTTGGGCTTACATCTTAAAAATAATAACCCATACTTATACAGTCTCACAATAAAAATCAAGGGAAAGAACCCTTTTCAAAACAGTCCCACCAACAACCCTCCCCCCCACCCCAACAAACCCTCCCCCCCCCCCCCAAGCAAGCAATTAAAAGAAAATTCCTAATAAAAATACACCCCCCTACCCCCAACCCCCAAAAAACCGTAACCAAAACAAAACAAACAAACAAAAGGAAGAAAAAACCAAACCAACAAAAAGATGATAAAAAGAGAACAAACAGACATAACAAACAACACATGGACAAGAACAACAACAAAGTCCAGATAAAATAACACAACCAACTTAATAAGTCATATTGATAAACATTACACATTTGTCAAATGGTAAACAATACTTGTTATCAGAATTATAAGATATTGAAATGGGCACTTCATTAAAACTTAAGTTACAGAGGCAAAGTCAATAAAGTATGTTAATATAAAAATACGATTCCTTCATCAGGATATATATGACTATAAGCAAGGACGAATTAAAAGGTGAGAGAGGAGGAGAGAGTGACAGAGACAGAGAGACAGAGAGTGTTGTTGTGAGTATTTCAGAGATACTATCCAATATATAAATCCCATAAACGGTATTATGCCATCCATAAAACACTCATTTTAGATTATAACTCGTTTCATATTATATGTCATGATTAAAAATAAATTTAATTAACCCATACAATCCACCAATAAAAACAAGAAACAAGCCAAAGAGATATTTAAATACTAATCAGTTCGTCTGAGGGAGAGAATATGATTAGTGGGTGAGTGGTGTGAGGAGTGTGTGTGTGGTGTTGTGTGTGTGTGTGTGTGTGTGTGTGTGTGTGTGTGTGTTTGTGTTTGTTTGAGGCGTGGTGTGTGGGGGTTGGGGTGGGCCGTGGGGTGTTTCAGGGATAATTTATAAATATGTTCTACTCACTTAAGCACACGATCACACAATAACACTTTTTAATTATGCTCCTGCAAATTGAATGGTCTTGGTAATATAAATAAGTGCAATCCCATACACTCACCATAATTAAAGAGGGGGAAAAAGCCATAAAAAGTCATAAAAGAACATTCTACCATTTGTAAGTATAGAATCAAAATAAGTTTTTTCCAGGATAATGAATAAGTATTCATGTTGCTTTTTTCATCCAGTCCCGCGCCATGGGGTCACATTTTAAAAATGCATCAGTACTCATACTTTCAAGCAGAGAAGCAAAGGAAAAAACTTTTTTTTTAAAGAAAAAGAGAGAAGAGAAGAAAAAAAACAAACAAACATACAAACAAACAAACAACCCCAGACGAGCAAAAGACACAAAACATACCCCCAATGAACCCCCACCCCCACCAACACCACACAAAAAGACAACAACAATAACCAAAAAGCAGACCAAAAACACCCTTTCCTAATAAACAAACAAAAACAAGAAAAAACAACAACAAACAAAACAATGAAATAAAACACATAAGACCAAAACAAACAAACAAACAACAAAAACAATTTTAAAAAATTATTATAGCACCTTCCCTTCACACTCACCCACAACACACACACACACACACCACACACACACCACAACACACAACCACGCACACACACAACAAACAAACACACACACACACACAACGTGCTTACACCAAAACAAAAAACAAACAACGCGAAAAGCCAAACAATTACCAACAGAAGAAAGTACAACCACAGCAATAACAACACAGAGAGAGAGGAGAGAGAGACGATGAGAGGAGAGATGAGAGAGAGAGAGAGAGAGACGATTGAGTTTGAGGAGGATGAGATTGAGAGAGGAGAGAGAGAGAGTAGCCAATTATAGATCATAAAGTGACACCTTCATATTTGTAGAATATACTATAGATGTTACGCGTGTAATAAGATATTAAATAGGAGATCACTTGGAGCTCTAAGTACAGAAACAAGTCCAACATTAATATTGAAAATCGAAAGTATGAATAAGCCGCTTTATTAGAATAACAATAACAATAGAAGGAGAGAGCGAGAGAGAGAGATGGAGAGAGAGAGAGAGAGATTGAGAGGGAGAGGAGGAGAGCGAGGAGTAGAGATGAGAGAGAGAGAGAATGAATTAATTGCTATCGGTCTTAGGCCACATTACAGAGAGAGAGAGAGAGAGAGAGAGAGGAGAGAGAGAGAGAGAGTGTGTGTGTGTGTGTGTTTGTGTGTGTGCGCGTGTGTGTGTGTGTGTGTGTGTGTGTGTGTGTGTGTGTGTGGTGTGTCAGAGATGGTACTAAATATATAATCTCAAAACAGTACACGATACCTTTGACGCTTAATTTTGATTATTAGACAAAAAATATGTTTATGATAAATAATAATAATAATATAAAAAAATATATATAAAATAGTATTAATAATTAAATAAATAATTAAAAACCTCAATACCACTATACTATCACACAATAAAAACAAGGAGAAGAAAAAAGAAAGAAACAAAAACAAAACAAACAACAGCCAGATCTATAAGGTCATTAGTGTGAGTGAGAGAGAGAGAGAGAGAGAGGAGGAGAGAGAGAGGAGAGTGGAGGAGAGACGAGAGAGAGATGAGATGGACGTAGAGAGAGGGAGTGGGTTGAGAGAGGAGAGAGAGAGAGAGAGGGGAGAGGAGAGAGAGAGAATTTGGATGAGAGAGAAGAGATGGATGATGATGAGAGGAGTGTGTGTGTGTTTCAGTGAATAACTCTAATAATATATAATTCTCAGACAGTGCACATCACTGTCAACACCAATTTTTGATTATTACTCATGCAGAATTATATGTCAGATAAGGAAATAAACTCATTACCCGTATACTCATATAATAAAATAAGGAAAGAGGAAAGAAAAAAAAAAAAGGGGGGGGGGGATAAAAGCCAATTATTTAAGGTCAGGGTGAGAGAGAGAAGAGAGAGAGAGAGGAGAGGAGAGAGTGTTTGAGAGAGAGAGAGAGAGAGAGAGAGGGTGTGTGTGTGTGTGTGTGTGTGTGTTTGTGTGTGGTGTCGTGTGTGTGTGTGTGTGTGTGGGTGTGTTGTGTGTTGTGTTGTGTGTGTGTGTGCGTGTTTCAAAGGATAATTTTTTTTTTTTAAACTTTAAAAAAAAAAAAAATTATAAAATTTTTTTTTAAAAATTCTCGAGACAGCACAGGATCACCATCAATATTCTTTCGAATATACTCGTACAAATTGAAGCCATGAAAAGAAAAAGCCAAACGTCATTACACTCAAACAATAAGGTGAAAAAACTCGCCTTATTTAAAAAGTCTAAAAGAACTCCTATACATATTAAGTAAGAGAGAGAGTGGGGGGGGGGGGGGGGTGGGGGGGGGGGAAGAAATGATTTGAGGTGGGAGTGTGTGTGTGTGTGGTGTGTGTGTGTGTGTGTGTGTGTGTGTGTGTGTTGTTAAAGGATTATGCTTTTTGTTTGTAACAACAAAACATAAAAGACAAGGAAAAAAAATAACTGATTTCATTCTCAAAACAGCAGATCATCACTGTCAACACTTATGTCATTTAATAATCGTATACAGATTAAACTCATAATATGTTTGATAGATAGATTTCTTATAAACTAAAGTGTAGTTAAAAAAATAGAATAAAATATATATTAAAATAATTATAATAATTTTTATTTTTAAAAATTTAAAAAAATAAAAAAAAAAGGAAAAAAAGCGTTACTCTATGCTAAACTCCTCTCTCAATAGCAATGAATTTGAAAGAGAGAGAGAGATGAGAAGGGAAGAGACGAGAGATGAGAGAGAGAGAGAGGAGATTGAGAAGAGAGAGAGAGAGAGAGAGAGAGAGAGAGAGTATACGATGAGAGAGAAAGGAGATGAGAGAGAGAGGAGGAGAGACAGAGAGAGGAGGAAGAGAGGACAACAGTCTGCACATACATACAGAGTGAAGGAAAGGAAGGGCAGAAGTAGGATGGAAAAAGCGATAGGTAAGGGAGGATATAAGATATGCATAACTGCTTTTAAGGCTATGGACTGTGGTTTGTTATTGTTGATGTATCAAGTGAGTTGATAATTTGGTTTTGTAGATTGTTATGATTGATGTTTGTTTTTTAAATGATTGGAAGGGAGTTCCACAGCATAGGGCTGAGGTAGTAAAGTAGGACTAGAATTTGTATAAGTCTATTCTCGGAATAGGGACGTGGGCTTTATAGATTTCTGGATTGGTTTAGGTGGAATTTTCTTTAAGTTATGATGGACAGTTACTGTCATGATCTTGAAAATCATGACACTTTTGTTATTTTTAAGTCGTTGGCGTAAGTGGCGAGAATATTTAATTGAGTATAGGTCAGGACTTTAGTACGCTTGTCTTTTTTAATAGGACCCAGTTTTGAGAGCACGTTTTGTACAGACTCAGTAACGGTTTCATAGTGTTTGCACTAGCAGAATCCCCATAGGGTTAGAAGCATAGTCTATTGAGGATTGTATATAAGAATTGGAAGAATAGTTTTCCTTGAATGGAATAGTCAAGAAAGTGCTTGATTTTAGAAATTTGGTATCTCTTTGGTGACATGTATTTGCATAGTTGAGTTATGTGTAGAATACCAACTGAGATTCTCATCAATTGTTACCCACTAAAACCTTGTGGTGATGGGTTTGTTCAATTACTTCCTTTTTATTTTGATGGGAGTAAGTTTGTGGGTTAAGTTTTGGACCGTTTTGTCTAGGTGTGATAAGCTTGTATTTTGTTTTTTGGGGGTGTATATAGACATATGGTTTGTTCGGTCCATTCAATATGCTGAACACTTTTTTGGTAATGCTTTTTGTTAGAGAGATAGGTTTTATTGTGGCTCGTTCATGAATAGGTTGTGTCTATTCAGCAATTTGTTCGCATTTGGAATTTGATTGTTGGAGAGGTTAGGTCATTTAGGTATAGTGAGAATGAGAATAGGTTCTGTATGGATCCTTGTGGTTCTCCATAATTGATGGCTTGTAGTGTGGATGTAGTTGTGCCTATTGAGACACATGTGCCTGTATTCTAGATAGGAAGCAAGTAGTTGTAAGGTATTTGTAGTGAAATGGTACAGGTTAGTGTCTTTATGAGGAGTGTGTGGGTCAATTGTGTCAAAAGCTTTTTGAGATCTACAAATTGTACTCCACAAATTTTTGTCATTAATGTGATTGATAGCCAGTTCTCTACGAGGCTAATCAGTGCAGTTATGACATGATGTGTTTTTGTCTAAATCAAGATGATTAGGGTGAATGATTTAAGTTGGTGAGTATCTAAAGACGGACTATGGTTTGTTTATATGTTGTTCCAAGGGTTTGGAAAGGATAGATATGATGGAAATTGGTCTATAGTTTGTGCGGGTCTGAAGTGTCCAGATTTGTAGATGGGTATTACTTTAAGCCTGTTTGAAGGCATTGGGGAAGGGAAATGGTTTTTTTCAAAGACAAAGGTTTAATTATTTATGTTAGGTGTCTGGTGATAACTGGAGCTGATAGCTTCAATATTTGCTGTCTATTCCATCAAGACCGTCGCGTTCTTTGATTGTTTGAGGTGTGTTAGATAACATAGACATCAAGAACAGACATAAATGGAATGTGAATGTTTGAAAGGAGTTGCTTCCCTTTCAAGTATTGTTTTAGTTCATTGAGTTTATTGGACTTTGATTTATCATTTTAATAATGTTAGTGTAGACATTAATGAATATGGATAGTTTAAGGTGTTCAGCAGTAACGTCTTTTGATTACATTTGTTTTGAAGAAGAGGTTGTTTGTTAGTTATTTGATTTATGTATCGCCATAAAGTCTTTGGTTTTGTTTGCGTGGATAGTAAGTCTTGGAAATATTTCTTTTTTTCTCGCACGTTTTTGTGAGTTTATGGCATTCTTTATTTTTTTGACTCTTCATAATATTTATGTTCTTTAAAAGGTCTCTAAGATTAGCATGCTTCTTCTAGTTCCTTAGTGAGCAAGGTGGTTTGGGGTATATTTGATTCTAATGATTTTTAGTGGGCTTGTTTGTTGTAATTAGCAGTAAAGTGTTTATCCAAAATTCTATGGCTTAAAGTATGGATACAGTAATGATTGAATGTTTCGAAAGAATGGAGTTACTTAATCTGATAAGAAAAGATTCTCATATAATATTTAGCTAGGGAACGATATGTTAAGTTTTGTGGCCAGGTGTGGGGATTTTTGTTCGTTTTATTGACCACGTGATACATGACTGGGTTAAGTGATCGCTAAGTGATAGACTGGGATTTATGTTTTTCGACAATGGTGTTAGGGGTTAGATTTATAGCTATGGTCCAATAATGGCTTGAGTTTGGTGTGACTCTGTGGGTGATTAATTAGGTGGTGGAGGTTGTTTATGAATTTATTAATTGGGTCCATTGATTATTAACTTTTAGTTAGATCGATATTTAAAAGTCTCCTAATATGATTATTTCACTTGATTCTAATAGGACTGTATTCATATGGAGTAAATTTGTCAGTCAGTTTTTTATTTCTGTTGGAATTCCTCTTGGCAGATCCCAATTATATAGTTGGGCCACCTTTATAGAAATCTCAAATCCATATGGATTCTAAACATAAGTCTAAAATGGAGAAGACGCTTTGAAGGTTATGGATTCATAATATAGATTAGGATTCCTGTTTCTTTGGGTTTTGGTGATTCTTTACGCAGGATTGAATATCCTGGAATATAAATATCAGTGTCCAATATGTGGTCTGAAAGTCCTGACTCAGTCGGCCCTAGTATTTGTGAGATGGATTGCCTTGTTATGATAAGAGTTGAGATTTCTTCGATTTTTATTAATGCATGGTTTATATTTAGGTGGCAAATTACGCTAGCCATCCTTTAGAGGGCCACTTCTTGTGGTTGGTATGCGTGAGAGAGAGGGAGAGGATGATGAAGTGAGAGTGTCGTGCGTGCATTGTGTGTAGGTGTGCCTCTGTGTGTGTAGGTATTTTTGTTGTGGGTTGTTGTTGTTTTTTTGGGGGGTTGGGAGGTGGAGGCGGCGGGTGGGGGGTGGTGGGGGGGGGGGTTGAGAGAGAGGGGTTGAGAGAATCAAGGCCTAAAAGGACAATTATCGATCTTTTGTTTGTTTGTTTATTGTAATGGACATCAATCAACAACTTCAATCAAAATTAATTTAATGATTTTTATCGCACAACACACACAACACACACACACACACACATATATATATACTATATATATATATATAATACTATATATATATATATATATATATATATATATATATACTATATATATAAATTACATTTCTATAATAACAAATATACATAATAGTCGACACAAAAAATGTGTAAAAGAAGATAGGCTACATAGTAGACTAGATGAAGCATTGATGTCTATGCACTTTTCAACACGGATCTATCAGCTATGGGCTGATGATAACATAGGGGTTTTTATCCCATTATCCCGAAAAGAAAAGGATTAGAAAGAAATAAACATACACTAAGGGCCTTTTCAACAGCCAAATGTCTTCGCTGGAAATGCCTCCACAGGGACATGTTAGGCCTAATTGCCATGTTTGTGAGGACCAAGAACTACTTGCCACTGATATAAATAAAAATTTATATTTATAAAAAATGTTTTCCACATTAGTCGGGATGCTTTAGCTGAGTGGTTTAAGACCGCTTTTCGACTTCAATCCGTGGAAACTGAAGTCGTGGGGTGCGAATCTCGGTGGACCGTATGAGGGGGATTTTGGGTGGGAGGATTATTACAATCTCCCAGGTCAACTCCCAAGTGCAGAATTGCCAGTGCCATCATTAAACCTCAGTGTATGATTATACACATGAAGAAGATCGAATGCGTACTTTAGAGATCACGTCATTCATCATCAAGCGTTCGTCGAAAATTACGGAAATGCCAGCAAACATCCCCGAAATTGGGAAAATTCGGCTACTCGTGATGGGCAAAAAACTGTCGCATACGCAAAACCTCAAAATTTTGATGAGACCTTGAAATGTTTAGCCATGAGAAACGATCAAAAAAAACCCAACACACACACACACACACACATAGAAAGTAGCTGAATAAGGACAGGCACTAGCCTGTATCAGTGTGGCTATGGTCTATCAATGAATCAGCATGAAAAATGAGACCGAAATGAATTTGTCTACATCATCTTCATCTCCATCATCTTCATGTCATCGTCATCAACAATAAAAATAATAATAATAACAACACAGAACTCAACAATGAGTACAACACTATTTTTATCAACAGAATTATTTTTGTCTATACTCACGTTAATTTCCACTTTGCAGCTAGGCCTGCATCATGTTATAAGAGCAGACACATTTCGACTTTTTGCTACACTACCCTATGCCGCCACTACTCACATACATAGATACACACGCCTGCACCAATGTCTCTCTCTCTCTCTTCTCTCTCTTCTCTCTCTCTCTCTCTTCTCTTCTCTCTCTCTCTCTCTCCCTGCACCCAGTACACACCATACATTACACCACGCTTCGAAACAATGCTCTCTCTCTTCTCTCTCTCTCTTCTCTCTCTCTCTCTCTCTCTCTCTCTCTATCTTTCTCTTGTCAGGACAAGATATATAAAAAAAAAAAAAATACTGAAACCGAAAGTCTTCTACAGCACAATAAAAAGCCAACCTTGGCGTATTATATTTCGTACGTATTATGCAAACGTTATTACACGTTAATTCCATTATTTGTTATCTATGCCATTGATAAGTAACAAGTCCATATAAATCAAATTATTCTGACACACAATCGATTTCAATCTTGACACAGAAGGATGAAATTTCACAGTGTTAACAGTTAAAACGTTTCCAATCTTAAACACAGAGATCCACATCTTTTTCTTCCTTGAACGCTCAGAAACAGCAACTACAGCTGCCTGTCTTGTAAACGAAAAATGCGTTTGCGCTGCCGTTATAGCGGCCTGACAAGGCAGTGCCCCAGCGCGTCCGACGGCGTGAGAGAGAAGTGTTATCTTTGAAGTCCTTCTGGGAAAAAGGCAGGAGAATATAGGGACCAAGAGGCCGAAAACAGAGAGGATGGGGGTGACAGGTAGGAAAAGGAAAAAAGACAGAAAATAAAGAGTGGGATAGAAAAGAGGGCATTCCTAGCATAGAACTATCCAGAAGGCGGAAATGATATTGACACTGGGGACAGGCCCTTGGCATCCCCACGGGGGACTAGTTAATCTTCATGTGAAAATATTTGAAGAAGGCAAAAAAGCATACTAGTCAGTCTGTACTCTCAGCAAAACATGAATACGAAATCAGCAAATATCAATACCAGATCCAGAATATCAATTCAAATCATCACATATTAATACAAATTTTAAAAAAATACAAATAACAATCAAGATAATATTAATGCCAAATCAGCAAATATGAAATACACAAATCAATAATTTATGAATGTTCAATCAGCAGTAAAAATCGGAAAAGATGAACACAAAAATATGGTGTATGATTAACCCAAATCAGTTATTATGGATACCAAATCAGCAACAATTATAAATACCAAAATCAGTAAAGGTACACCGATCAGCCATCATGTTACCAAATCGTCCTTACAAATAACCGTCAGTATAAAAAACAACAACCAAAAACCCTGTGAAGTTCAACACCACACCAGTGGAAAATGAGTTCCTGAAATCGTCTTTTACGACTGAATATCAGTTATTAAAGACGACTGCCTCACTCAGTAAGTAGAAGCAGACAGCTTAGCTGTAAACTTCGGGGGATGAATATCACCCCCATTCCACCGTTGTTGCTTATAACATAAGCATACGTAGCTAGCTTCTTCATCAGAACAAGCACAGGAGAATATGGATCATCATCTAACAGATGTTGCTCTGACGTTTCCAACGCCAAAGAGGCTGATGAATCCGTGTGGTGTTAGAACCAACTCACAGGAAACTTAGTTCCATGCATATGAAGAATTATTCATAGAAAACTTGAATAGAACGTCGTGCGCGGCGCGCACGCACGCGCACATACACATTCATCAGAAAGGGACCACATCCTTCATCTGAAGGAACTCCCCTCTTCTCTCTCTGTTCTCTGTCTCTCTCTCTCTCTGTCTCTCTCTCTCTCATTAATGAAAGAAAGCAGCAACAACACAAAATGAAGAAACAACAGTGGGAAAAAAAGGTCAGTCCAGTAAAAAACAACAAGAAGGAAACCCTAACAATACACACTTGCATAGATACTCAACATTATACTACATGGTTGTTGTCCTAAAATATAAAATGACAATCGACATAAAATATCATTTTGTAAATGAGTATTAATTTTGTGAGGCTTTCCTTCCTTCTCCCTTCTCCCATTCCTTCCTTCCCTCCCTTCCTCCCTTCCTTTCCTTCTTCCTTCCTTACTCTCTCATTTCATTTCAATTCATCATTTCTTTTCATTCATTCCTCACGCGCAAGTCCATGTAGGTCCACCGTTTCTGCACATGCTCCCCGTTACAGAACAGCGTCAGAAGCCAGCATAGAAACACTAGGCCCTGTGTTTGTGTATAGAGCAGTGCAGTGTAGTGTATTGTAGTGTGTTGTAGTGTAGTGTAGTGTAGTGTAGTGAGTGGTAGTGCAGTGTAGTGTAGTGTAGTGTAGTGTAGTGTAGTGCAGTGCAGTGTATGTAGTGTTAGTGTAGTGTAGTGTAGTTGCAGTGTAGTGTTGATGCAGTGTGTGTAGTGTAGTGTAGTTTAGGTAGTGCCTGTACAGCTGCAGTGTAGTGCAGTGTTAGTGTAGTGTAGAGCCAGACTCTGGATGCTCACGACGCTGGGTGGCCACCAGTCGTTGCATCAGCTCTGAGCCTCGCCAGCTGATCCCGGGCACGGCCAAAAATGGCGGCGTAAGTCTCCATCATGGCACGTGATGTCGTCTAGCAGCAGGGAGGGAGATGGTGGGGGGACGTCTGCCGCGGTCCCCTTGCACGGTCATCAACTAACTCACATTGGACAATGACCAACAATGATAACTTGACGACGGTGTCATGATTGGTGGTGGTGGTGGTGGTGGTGGTGGTGGTGGTGGTGGTGAAGAAGAAGAAGAAGAAGAAGAAGAGAGAAGAAGTTGATGATGATGATGATGATGATGATGATGATGTGTGATGTGTAGTAACGATGGTAACAACGCCATCCATACATCCATACTTTATCTATACATGTGTCTTTATTTTCTTCGTTTTCGCCTAGACCTCCGAGGGTTGACCAAAAGTGAGAAGATCTACAGTACTGTACCGAAACTGTACTGAAGCAAGGCGCGCAAACGGTCACCCATACAAGTGAGTGGTAACACGCTCGATGCTGCTTTAACCTTGGTGGGGGAAAGCGGTGTGCTCGACCACTGTGCTATCCCCCGTACGTAACCGTTTTTTGCACCACTAAGGGCAGCCGCCTTCTAACTTGGGGCCTGTGTCTAAACTGACACCTGTCTGCATGCGGTGTTTTTTTTTTAATAGTTTTTTAATATTATACAGTTTTTGACATCCGATTCCATAACAGGCACGAATGGCCCTGCTCTTCCAAATCGCGGAGCGTGAGTTTGAATGTGTGCGCTAGATAAATAATAATAATAATAATATATGGAATTTATATAGCGCTGAATCTTGTAAAAAACAAACAAATCGAAGATCTTCTGCGTGCGTTCGCACACGGGGCTTCAATTTATAGTCTCATCTGAAGGACTTTTTGGGGGAGTGGAATCAGTAAAGGTAAAGGTGTCCCATAACCTATAAGGTCGTAGGGGAGCGAGGCGTCAGAGACCTCACTTCTCTAGGGCCAGGATATTGAGGGCGGCGCCCATCTCCTCTCCCTCGCTGCTTTACCTTCCCTGACCCTAAAGAGGGCAGGGTACCCATTTACAGCTGGTGTGAACTGGGGATACTGTACTGAAGCCAAGTGCGCGCAAACGGTCACCCATCCAAGTGGTTATCCACGCTCGATGCTGCTTTAACCTTGGCTGGGGGAAGCAAGTTGCTCTGACATTCTGAGCTATCCGATCCCTATCCAAGGTTAATTCCCCTAAAACAGGCGTCTTCCTGGGGTGGTTGAACCACGTCCATCAGATCAATAGTTGCAACACTGTAACACTAGGCACCCTGCCCATTCCCCTATAAGTCATTATTAAAAAACCAACAACTTAAAAGAGAAAAGACGTTAAATCAAGATGAGCATTGCACACACTCACACACCACACAAACACACAGCAACACACATACATACAACACACAACACACACACACAACACACACACACGATTCAATGGAGTTACATCAGTGCCAACTCCCACTACCCCAACCCCCAACACCCAAAAGTCCTTCGAGTGAGACTATAACGAGGCCCGTGTGCAAACGCACGAGAACATTTGCGCGCGTAAAACTCGTTCCAAGTTTTCGGAAGTGTAAGCCATTGTGTGCCGGTGGCAGGAATGAGATGACAAAATTTACAAAAATGCTTACACACGGGAACTGGATTGTAAAAAAAACCAAACAACAAAGCACAAGGGTGCTTATTCCATTATCCTCGAAATAATATAATGAATAGGTAAATAAAATATGAATTAAATAAAACAAACATACACGCACATTTCACAGATAGAATTAGGGAGACAGACAAACAGACCAGATGTACACCAAGCATGATGAACACAGTACATAGCAACAAAATACTACGTAGAGAAAGGCTTCAGAACCGGACCATTTCGCACAGGGAGGCAGCGCGGTCGTGTAAGTGGGCGGAGTTTCAGATCTGACAGTACATCCTCACGCTTAGGTGAAGCGTCACTGCTTTGGTGGTCGACGTCTGCACACATTCTGTTTCGACGTCACCGTCTCCGCGGTGTGCAGTGTGGTATACATGTGAAAAGAGCCAGAGCGCTGTACTGGTAGGTGACGTTGATGCAGACAGAATGTCGTCTGGAAAAAAAAGCAAGGGGGGGAATACATTATCAGTTATAATTAATAATAATAATTGAATTTATATAGGGCTGTATCTTCCACAGACAACTCAAAGCGCTTGAGAAGGGGGACTGGATGTAAAAAAATAAAAAAAAGCACTTATGTGCTTATTCCATTTCCCTCGCTAATAAAAGAATAGATTAAATAAAATTTTGAAGAAAAAAATAAATAAATGTACATAAAAAAAACCCTATAAGTCAGCTAAAAAAAAAAAAAACCAACAGAATCAAATCCCTCCCAGCCACCATCTTCAAAAGCGTCACTGTAAGTGACAGTGAGTTATCAGTCCAATTTGAAAAGAAAATTATCGATGATTGAATAGTAAATGAATTAGCTCTTGTATCTGTTGCATTGATTGTCTGAACAGTGCTGGCTGATTTCCTAAATGATGGGAACACTCTCTCTCTCTCTCTCTCTCTCTCTCTCTCTCTCTCTCTCTCTCCCCTCTCTCTCTCCTCTCTCTTCTCTTTCTCTTTATCTCTCTCTCTCTCTCTCTCTCTCTCTCTCTCTCTCTCGCTCTCTCTCTCTCTCGGGGACTGGGAAGTAAAAAGCACATGTGGATCGGTGGTCTAGAGGTAACGCCCTGTCTAGAGAGCGGAAAAGTCGGGTTCGTATCCAGTCTGGGCCCGAAACTTTTCCCCATACATTAGACCATGTTGTGGTGGTCTGGGGCCGCTGTCTTTCGATGAGACGAATAAACGAGGTCCGTGTGTTACAGAAAATTAATGCAGCGCACGAAAAAGAACCCACGGCAAGAGAGTTGTCCCTGGCAAATCTTAGAAAAAAAGCAACTCTGACTGGGAAGAAATTACAGCTGCTGACCAAAAAAAAAAAAAAAAAAAAAAAAAAGGGGTTGGCGCTGCTCTTGTGGCGTCTGTGCTCTCCCCGGGGAGAGCAGCCCGAATTTTCACCGCAGAGACATCTCGCTGACTTAAAGTGGTTTATAATTAAATAAATAAATAAATAAATAAATAATTAAATATTCATTATCCTCGAAATAAAAAAATGTCATTGCCATATTCTCTCTCTCTCTCTCTCTCCTCTCTCTCTCTCTTCTCTCCCCTCTCTCTCTTGTGTCTCTCTCTTCTCTCTCTCTGGTGTCTCTCTCTTCTCTGTCTCTCTCTCTTCTCAGTCTTGTCTGTCTTGGTCTGTCTGTCTCTGTCTGTCTGTCTCTTGTCTTTGTCTCTCTCTCTGTCTGTCTGTTCTGTCTGTTCTCTATCTCTCTCTCTCTTTTCTCTCTCTCTCTCGCTCTCTCTCTCTCTCTCTCTCTCTCTCTCTCTCTCTCTCCTCTCTCTCTCTCTTTCCTTCTCTGCACATATGCATGTTTGCATGATAGTCCGTCCCTGATCCCTCTATCTCTCTTCAAAATTTACAAGACCGCATACACACAGGGTTGGTTGTAAAAGTGCACACGGAGTCCCCATTATTCTCGAAGTAAAAAATAAACAAAATAATATGAGTAAAATTTTCTCTGTCTCATGCTTTCTGTGTATGCCTGCCTCATTCGCATGTGTGTGTGTGTGATGTGTGTTGTGAGTGTGTGTTGTGTGTGTGTGTGTGTGTGTGTGGGTGTGTGTATTTGTGTGTGAATGTGAGGAGAGAGAGAGAGAGTTAGCAGATACTTTCAGATATAAATGCATGCTACAAGATACATACAACGTTAACAGGTTGCTGTGGTGTGTGTTGTGTGTGTATGTGTGTGTCTGTGTGTGTGTGTGTGTGTGTGTTGTGTGTGTGTGTGCTTCTTGTCGTTGTGTGTGTGTGTGTTTGTGTGTGTGTGAGAGTTGAGAGATGAGGAGGCTATATTAGAGAGAGAGAAGAGAACTCTGAACTCTGAAATTGTTTAATATACATCGACCTTTTGGGCCAACATTTACATTTTAAGGTACGAGAGGGAAAGAGAGAGAAGGAGAGAGGGAGTGAGAGAGAGAGAAGAGAGAGAGAGAGAAGGAGAGAGAGAGAGTTGAGAGAGACCGTAGAGAGTGAGAGAGAGGAGGGAGAGACAGACTGACAGACTGACAGACAGAGAGAGAGACTGAAAGAGACAGACAGACAGCAAGAGACAGACAGACAGCAGACAAAGTGATTTTTTCAGCCCTAAAGGAATAGGCCTAGCCATAATTACGCTGACAACTACAACAGACAAGTGAGTATACAGCACAACAGGCAGCTGACATGACATGTACTGACATGTCATGACATGACATGACTTACTCGACACTGTGGGTGTGGGCCACCGGTCAGCATGGCGTGGAGGGAGGGGAGGGAGGGGTGGGGGATATGCTGCAGCTCCGAACACAAGTGGGGCATCTCCACCATCACCTTCGAGCACTGCAATACACGCTGGCTTTGTAGGTCTATAAACTACACACACATCGTCTTTATGTACATCCCTATATATATTTGTATATATAATATATATATGTTATATATATATATATTATATATATATGTATTATAATATATTTATAATAGATTTATATTATATATATATATATTTATATACATCGGACTCTAAGGGGAAAATCATAACCACAACCGCTACACACCATAACGTTTTCCAGCGCTATATATAATTTCCATACATCATCATTTTATTATAATTATTCTTATTATTATTATATTATAACGCACACGCACTAACGCAATCTACACATCACACTCGTCACAGTATCTGCGCTCACGTTAAACCAGTTCCGACTTTCGGAAATCTATGTCTTCTTTCCGTTACATAACAAATATATTGTGTCTGTCATCAGGTATTTTAGGCTTTAATTGAGAAGTTGAAAGAACGTCCTTTTGGAAATTTTTACTCTTCATCTTTACGGGATATTTACAGTAGGGTATTCCATAAACTTCGTTTGAACTTTTATAACGATGTGTATTATTATTTTATGGTAAAAGACATTGAACCCTACCTGTGTAGTTTGCAGCGCGAAAACATTTAAGTTGGACCATATCACCAATATATCTTTCCTTTTTTTTATTTTATCCAACAGTCTTAATGTTTTGATTAACTGTCTTTATTATGCTCGGTATCTTGATGATGCCAGACCATTTCTGAGCAATCTGAAAAGTCTCTGTTAAAACAAGCAAGAACACTTGAACACATCGCACTCCTTGGTATAACCAAAAAAATGTGACGGGGTCTGGTTGTAATGGGATACCTCCCTTCGACCTGATCGACTTGCACCACAGCTAAAGGTTTCTAAATCGGGGAAAAACCGGTCCTAGGCTCGTTTACTTGGGGTGGTGGTCTTGAGCTCCCTAGGTTTTTCGTGTGATCTGTGTGTGTTTTTGTGTGTGTGTTTGTGGTGAGAAGAGAGAGAGAGAGACAATGACAATGACATGACAATGACAATTCTTTTATTCAGAGGACTAATGATTAAGCACACATGTGCTTTTTTTACATCCAGTCCGCCCGTTGGGCTTACATCTTAAAAATAATAACCCATACTTATACAGTCTCACAATAAAAATCAAGGGAAAGAACCCTTTTCAAAACAGTCCCACCAACAACCCTCCCCCCCACCCCAACAAACCCTCCCCCCCCCCCCCAAGCAAGCAATTAAAAGAAAATTCCTAATAAAAATACACCCCCCTACCCCCAACCCCCAAAAAACCGTAACCAAAACAAAACAAACAAACAAAAGGAAGAAAAAACCAAACCAACAAAAAGATGATAAAAAGAGAACAAACAGACATAACAAACAACACATGGACAAGAACAACAACAAAGTCCAGATAAAATAACACAACCAACTTAATAAGTCATATTGATAAACATTACACATTTGTCAAATGGTAAACAATACTTGTTATCAGAATTATAAGATATTGAAATGGGCACTTCATTAAAACTTAAGTTACAGAGGCAAAGTCAATAAAGTATGTTAATATAAAAATACGATTCCTTCATCAGGATATATATGACTATAAGCAAGGACGAATTAAAAGGTGAGAGAGGAGGAGAGAGTGACAGAGACAGAGAGACAGAGAGTGTTGTTGTGAGTATTTCAGAGATACTATCCAATATATAAATCCCATAAACGGTATTATGCCATCCATAAAACACTCATTTTAGATTATAACTCGTTTCATATTATATGTCATGATTAAAAATAAATTTAATTAACCCATACAATCCACCAATAAAAACAAGAAACAAGCCAAAGAGATATTTAAATACTAATCAGTTCGTCTGAGGGAGAGAATATGATTAGTGGGTGAGTGGTGTGAGGAGTGTGTGTGTGGTGTTGTGTGTGTGTGTGTGTGTGTGTGTGTGTGTGTGTGTGTTTGTGTTTGTTTGAGGCGTGGTGTGTGGGGGTTGGGGTGGGCCGTGGGGTGTTTCAGGGATAATTTATAAATATGTTCTACTCACTTAAGCACACGATCACACAATAACACTTTTTAATTATGCTCCTGCAAATTGAATGGTCTTGGTAATATAAATAAGTGCAATCCCATACACTCACCATAATTAAAGAGGGGGAAAAAGCCATAAAAAGTCATAAAAGAACATTCTACCATTTGTAAGTATAGAATCAAAATAAGTTTTTTCCAGGATAATGAATAAGTATTCATGTTGCTTTTTTCATCCAGTCCCGCGCCATGGGGTCACATTTTAAAAATGCATCAGTACTCATACTTTCAAGCAGAGAAGCAAAGGAAAAAACTTTTTTTTTAAAGAAAAAGAGAGAAGAGAAGAAAAAAAACAAACAAACATACAAACAAACAAACAACCCCAGACGAGCAAAAGACACAAAACATACCCCCAATGAACCCCCACCCCCACCAACACCACACAAAAAGACAACAACAATAACCAAAAAGCAGACCAAAAACACCCTTTCCTAATAAACAAACAAAAACAAGAAAAAACAACAACAAACAAAACAATGAAATAAAACACATAAGACCAAAACAAACAAACAAACAACAAAAACAATTTTAAAAAATTATTATAGCACCTTCCCTTCACACTCACCCACAACACACACACACACACACCACACACACACCACAACACACAACCACGCACACACACAACAAACAAACACACACACACACACAACGTGCTTACACCAAAACAAAAAACAAACAACGCGAAAAGCCAAACAATTACCAACAGAAGAAAGTACAACCACAGCAATAACAACACAGAGAGAGAGGAGAGAGAGACGATGAGAGGAGAGATGAGAGAGAGAGAGAGAGAGACGATTGAGTTTGAGGAGGATGAGATTGAGAGAGGAGAGAGAGAGAGTAGCCAATTATAGATCATAAAGTGACACCTTCATATTTGTAGAATATACTATAGATGTTACGCGTGTAATAAGATATTAAATAGGAGATCACTTGGAGCTCTAAGTACAGAAACAAGTCCAACATTAATATTGAAAATCGAAAGTATGAATAAGCCGCTTTATTAGAATAACAATAACAATAGAAGGAGAGAGCGAGAGAGAGAGATGGAGAGAGAGAGAGAGAGATTGAGAGGGAGAGGAGGAGAGCGAGGAGTAGAGATGAGAGAGAGAGAGAATGAATTAATTGCTATCGGTCTTAGGCCACATTACAGAGAGAGAGAGAGAGAGAGAGAGAGGAGAGAGAGAGAGAGAGTGTGTGTGTGTGTGTGTTTGTGTGTGTGCGCGTGTGTGTGTGTGTGTGTGTGTGTGTGTGTGTGTGTGTGTGGTGTGTCAGAGATGGTACTAAATATATAATCTCAAAACAGTACACGATACCTTTGACGCTTAATTTTGATTATTAGACAAAAAATATGTTTATGATAAATAATAATAATAATATAAAAAAATATATATAAAATAGTATTAATAATTAAATAAATAATTAAAAACCTCAATACCACTATACTATCACACAATAAAAACAAGGAGAAGAAAAAAGAAAGAAACAAAAACAAAACAAACAACAGCCAGATCTATAAGGTCATTAGTGTGAGTGAGAGAGAGAGAGAGAGAGAGGAGGAGAGAGAGAGGAGAGTGGAGGAGAGACGAGAGAGAGATGAGATGGACGTAGAGAGAGGGAGTGGGTTGAGAGAGGAGAGAGAGAGAGAGAGGGGAGAGGAGAGAGAGAGAATTTGGATGAGAGAGAAGAGATGGATGATGATGAGAGGAGTGTGTGTGTGTTTCAGTGAATAACTCTAATAATATATAATTCTCAGACAGTGCACATCACTGTCAACACCAATTTTTGATTATTACTCATGCAGAATTATATGTCAGATAAGGAAATAAACTCATTACCCGTATACTCATATAATAAAATAAGGAAAGAGGAAAGAAAAAAAAAAAAGGGGGGGGGGGATAAAAGCCAATTATTTAAGGTCAGGGTGAGAGAGAGAAGAGAGAGAGAGAGGAGAGGAGAGAGTGTTTGAGAGAGAGAGAGAGAGAGAGAGAGGGTGTGTGTGTGTGTGTGTGTGTGTGTTTGTGTGTGGTGTCGTGTGTGTGTGTGTGTGTGTGGGTGTGTTGTGTGTTGTGTTGTGTGTGTGTGTGCGTGTTTCAAAGGATAATTTTTTTTTTTTAAACTTTAAAAAAAAAAAAAATTATAAAATTTTTTTTTAAAAATTCTCGAGACAGCACAGGATCACCATCAATATTCTTTCGAATATACTCGTACAAATTGAAGCCATGAAAAGAAAAAGCCAAACGTCATTACACTCAAACAATAAGGTGAAAAAACTCGCCTTATTTAAAAAGTCTAAAAGAACTCCTATACATATTAAGTAAGAGAGAGAGTGGGGGGGGGGGGGGGGTGGGGGGGGGGGAAGAAATGATTTGAGGTGGGAGTGTGTGTGTGTGTGGTGTGTGTGTGTGTGTGTGTGTGTGTGTGTGTGTTGTTAAAGGATTATGCTTTTTGTTTGTAACAACAAAACATAAAAGACAAGGAAAAAAAATAACTGATTTCATTCTCAAAACAGCAGATCATCACTGTCAACACTTATGTCATTTAATAATCGTATACAGATTAAACTCATAATATGTTTGATAGATAGATTTCTTATAAACTAAAGTGTAGTTAAAAAAATAGAATAAAATATATATTAAAATAATTATAATAATTTTTATTTTTAAAAATTTAAAAAAATAAAAAAAAAAGGAAAAAAAGCGTTACTCTATGCTAAACTCCTCTCTCAATAGCAATGAATTTGAAAGAGAGAGAGAGATGAGAAGGGAAGAGACGAGAGATGAGAGAGAGAGAGAGGAGATTGAGAAGAGAGAGAGAGAGAGAGAGAGAGAGAGAGAGTATACGATGAGAGAGAAAGGAGATGAGAGAGAGAGGAGGAGAGACAGAGAGAGGAGGAAGAGAGGACAACAGTCTGCACATACATACAGAGTGAAGGAAAGGAAGGGCAGAAGTAGGATGGAAAAAGCGATAGGTAAGGGAGGATATAAGATATGCATAACTGCTTTTAAGGCTATGGACTGTGGTTTGTTATTGTTGATGTATCAAGTGAGTTGATAATTTGGTTTTGTAGATTGTTATGATTGATGTTTGTTTTTTAAATGATTGGAAGGGAGTTCCACAGCATAGGGCTGAGGTAGTAAAGTAGGACTAGAATTTGTATAAGTCTATTCTCGGAATAGGGACGTGGGCTTTATAGATTTCTGGATTGGTTTAGGTGGAATTTTCTTTAAGTTATGATGGACAGTTACTGTCATGATCTTGAAAATCATGACACTTTTGTTATTTTTAAGTCGTTGGCGTAAGTGGCGAGAATATTTAATTGAGTATAGGTCAGGACTTTAGTACGCTTGTCTTTTTTAATAGGACCCAGTTTTGAGAGCACGTTTTGTACAGACTCAGTAACGGTTTCATAGTGTTTGCACTAGCAGAATCCCCATAGGGTTAGAAGCATAGTCTATTGAGGATTGTATATAAGAATTGGAAGAATAGTTTTCCTTGAATGGAATAGTCAAGAAAGTGCTTGATTTTAGAAATTTGGTATCTCTTTGGTGACATGTATTTGCATAGTTGAGTTATGTGTAGAATACCAACTGAGATTCTCATCAATTGTTACCCACTAAAACCTTGTGGTGATGGGTTTGTTCAATTACTTCCTTTTTATTTTGATGGGAGTAAGTTTGTGGGTTAAGTTTTGGACCGTTTTGTCTAGGTGTGATAAGCTTGTATTTTGTTTTTTGGGGGTGTATATAGACATATGGTTTGTTCGGTCCATTCAATATGCTGAACACTTTTTTGGTAATGCTTTTTGTTAGAGAGATAGGTTTTATTGTGGCTCGTTCATGAATAGGTTGTGTCTATTCAGCAATTTGTTCGCATTTGGAATTTGATTGTTGGAGAGGTTAGGTCATTTAGGTATAGTGAGAATGAGAATAGGTTCTGTATGGATCCTTGTGGTTCTCCATAATTGATGGCTTGTAGTGTGGATGTAGTTGTGCCTATTGAGACACATGTGCCTGTATTCTAGATAGGAAGCAAGTAGTTGTAAGGTATTTGTAGTGAAATGGTACAGGTTAGTGTCTTTATGAGGAGTGTGTGGGTCAATTGTGTCAAAAGCTTTTTGAGATCTACAAATTGTACTCCACAAATTTTTGTCATTAATGTGATTGATAGCCAGTTCTCTACGAGGCTAATCAGTGCAGTTATGACATGATGTGTTTTTGTCTAAATCAAGATGATTAGGGTGAATGATTTAAGTTGGTGAGTATCTAAAGACGGACTATGGTTTGTTTATATGTTGTTCCAAGGGTTTGGAAAGGATAGATATGATGGAAATTGGTCTATAGTTTGTGCGGGTCTGAAGTGTCCAGATTTGTAGATGGGTATTACTTTAAGCCTGTTTGAAGGCATTGGGGAAGGGAAATGGTTTTTTTCAAAGACAAAGGTTTAATTATTTATGTTAGGTGTCTGGTGATAACTGGAGCTGATAGCTTCAATATTTGCTGTCTATTCCATCAAGACCGTCGCGTTCTTTGATTGTTTGAGGTGTGTTAGATAACATAGACATCAAGAACAGACATAAATGGAATGTGAATGTTTGAAAGGAGTTGCTTCCCTTTCAAGTATTGTTTTAGTTCATTGAGTTTATTGGACTTTGATTTATCATTTTAATAATGTTAGTGTAGACATTAATGAATATGGATAGTTTAAGGTGTTCAGCAGTAACGTCTTTTGATTACATTTGTTTTGAAGAAGAGGTTGTTTGTTAGTTATTTGATTTATGTATCGCCATAAAGTCTTTGGTTTTGTTTGCGTGGATAGTAAGTCTTGGAAATATTTCTTTTTTTCTCGCACGTTTTTGTGAGTTTATGGCATTCTTTATTTTTTTGACTCTTCATAATATTTATGTTCTTTAAAAGGTCTCTAAGATTAGCATGCTTCTTCTAGTTCCTTAGTGAGCAAGGTGGTTTGGGGTATATTTGATTCTAATGATTTTTAGTGGGCTTGTTTGTTGTAATTAGCAGTAAAGTGTTTATCCAAAATTCTATGGCTTAAAGTATGGATACAGTAATGATTGAATGTTTCGAAAGAATGGAGTTACTTAATCTGATAAGAAAAGATTCTCATATAATATTTAGCTAGGGAACGATATGTTAAGTTTTGTGGCCAGGTGTGGGGATTTTTGTTCGTTTTATTGACCACGTGATACATGACTGGGTTAAGTGATCGCTAAGTGATAGACTGGGATTTATGTTTTTCGACAATGGTGTTAGGGGTTAGATTTATAGCTATGGTCCAATAATGGCTTGAGTTTGGTGTGACTCTGTGGGTGATTAATTAGGTGGTGGAGGTTGTTTATGAATTTATTAATTGGGTCCATTGATTATTAACTTTTAGTTAGATCGATATTTAAAAGTCTCCTAATATGATTATTTCACTTGATTCTAATAGGACTGTATTCATATGGAGTAAATTTGTCAGTCAGTTTTTTATTTCTGTTGGAATTCCTCTTGGCAGATCCCAATTATATAGTTGGGCCACCTTTATAGAAATCTCAAATCCATATGGATTCTAAACATAAGTCTAAAATGGAGAAGACGCTTTGAAGGTTATGGATTCATAATATAGATTAGGATTCCTGTTTCTTTGGGTTTTGGTGATTCTTTACGCAGGATTGAATATCCTGGAATATAAATATCAGTGTCCAATATGTGGTCTGAAAGTCCTGACTCAGTCGGCCCTAGTATTTGTGAGATGGATTGCCTTGTTATGATAAGAGTTGAGATTTCTTCGATTTTTATTAATGCATGGTTTATATTTAGGTGGCAAATTACGCTAGCCATCCTTTAGAGGGCCACTTCTTGTGGTTGGTATGCGTGAGAGAGAGGGAGAGGATGATGAAGTGAGAGTGTCGTGCGTGCATTGTGTGTAGGTGTGCCTCTGTGTGTGTAGGTATTTTTGTTGTGGGTTGTTGTTGTTTTTTTGGGGGGTTGGGAGGTGGAGGCGGCGGGTGGGGGGTGGTGGGGGGGGGGGTTGAGAGAGAGGGGTTGAGAGAATCAAGGCCTAAAAGGACAATTATCGATCTTTTGTTTGTTTGTTTATTGTAATGGACATCAATCAACAACTTCAATCAAAATTAATTTAATGATTTTTATCGCACAACACACACAACACACACACACACACACATATATATATACTATATATATATATATAATACTATATATATATATATATATATATATATATATATATACTATATATATAAATTACATTTCTATAATAACAAATATACATAATAGTCGACACAAAAAATGTGTAAAAGAAGATAGGCTACATAGTAGACTAGATGAAGCATTGATGTCTATGCACTTTTCAACACGGATCTATCAGCTATGGGCTGATGATAACATAGGGGTTTTTATCCCATTATCCCGAAAAGAAAAGGATTAGAAAGAAATAAACATACACTAAGGGCCTTTTCAACAGCCAAATGTCTTCGCTGGAAATGCCTCCACAGGGACATGTTAGGCCTAATTGCCATGTTTGTGAGGACCAAGAACTACTTGCCACTGATATAAATAAAAATTTATATTTATAAAAAATGTTTTCCACATTAGTCGGGATGCTTTAGCTGAGTGGTTTAAGACCGCTTTTCGACTTCAATCCGTGGAAACTGAAGTCGTGGGGTGCGAATCTCGGTGGACCGTATGAGGGGGATTTTGGGTGGGAGGATTATTACAATCTCCCAGGTCAACTCCCAAGTGCAGAATTGCCAGTGCCATCATTAAACCTCAGTGTATGATTATACACATGAAGAAGATCGAATGCGTACTTTAGAGATCACGTCATTCATCATCAAGCGTTCGTCGAAAATTACGGAAATGCCAGCAAACATCCCCGAAATTGGGAAAATTCGGCTACTCGTGATGGGCAAAAAACTGTCGCATACGCAAAACCTCAAAATTTTGATGAGACCTTGAAATGTTTAGCCTGTGGGGGTTTGGGGGGGGGTTTTGCTTGTTTGTTGGTTGTTTTGGGTTTTGTTAGGGGGGGGGGGCGTTTTTTATATTTTTCCCTCGGCTAGAACCCTAAGGTTCACAATGGTGAGGGTTGTTTTTCTTTTTCTACGACCGTGTCTTTTCCCCACACCATTTAGGTAGCTGTATCCAACTTCGGGATGGTGTCAAAAACATGACATAATGTGCGTGTGTTTGGAAATTTTGTATTTATTCCTCCAGCACGAAATGGCCACTCTTCCGAAAGGCGGGACGGTTTTTTAATGTGTGAGCTCAAGGATGCGTGTTTTTTGGGAAAATTTTGTCATCTATACTCCCAGCACAAAATATCCTACTCTTCCGAAAGGCGGAACGGATTTTTAACGTGTGAGCTCAAGGATGCGTGTTTTTTGGAATTTTGTCATCTATACCTATCTATCTGTCCCGTAGTCTGCGACCGTGGGGGCACCCTCAAAGACTCAGCAACCAGTTCCCTCCATTCCTCTCTCTGTTCTGCCTTTTCAGGGTTTTGTTGAGTTCTAGGCCTGTCCATTCGCTGATTTTTATCCCCCCAGCTCTTCCTTGGTCTGCCTCTTCTTCTTCCTCCTTGGACAGTGCCTTGCAAAACTGTCTTTGTAATTCCTTGGGATCTTGTGACATGCCCATACCACTTAAGTTTACGCTTTTTCACGATCGTTAAAAGGGTTCTCATAGGGTCCAATGGTTTGCTCGATTTGTTATGCACGCTTTTGTGCTTATGTGGTCTTTGTAGGAGATCCCAAAGGAGTCTCCGAAAGCATCTCATCTCCACTGCCTGTACTCTTCTTCCAAATCTGCAGTCGGGGTCCATGATTCACAGGCATACAAAAATATGGATATGACAAGGGAGGGGCATTAGTCTGATCTTGGAGATAAGTGAGATATTCTTATCTTCTCCAGATGGTGTTTAGTTTTGACAAAGTGTTTTTGTTGTGCAGTCCTGCATACTACTTCTGGCTTGGATCCCTGGTCGGATACAATGGCTCCCAGGTATTGAAGCTTTGAACTGTTTCCAGCTTCTGGTCATTAACCCTGATATCAGTGCTAATGCCGTTGGTGTTATTAGTCATCAGTTTGGGCTTCTCTGCACTGATTTCCATGCCGTATGTTTTGGAGGCCTTATTCAAGTGTTCTGTTAGGCTGGCAAGCTCTTTTTCTGATCCCGCTATTCCATCAATGTCATCTGCGAAGCGGAGGTTTGTGATCGTTCTGCCACCAATGCTGACTGATTTCCTTCATGATGTTCCAGTGCTTTAGCCAAAGATTCTCTCAAGGAAAATGTTGAAAAAAAGTGGGTGAGAGTAGACAGCCCTGCCTTACTCCAACTGTTGTTCGAAACCCTTCTCCAATGTTGTTGTTGTTGTACACTGCACTGGTGGCCCCGCTGTACAGCTGTTTCTATACCTACCCGCACAAAATTGCCTACTCTTCCGAAAGGCGGAACGGATTTTAAGTGTGAGCAAGACGTTCTGCGTGCATTCCGCGCAAGGGGGTCTCGGTTTATAGTTCATCCCAAGGACTTCGGGCATTCTGTTCGATTTTCTCGTCAAACTGGGAAGAAAGAGAGAGGTGGGAATCGAACCCAGGAACATCGTGGCTAACTCGTTTGGCAGGTGAGCGTCCTTAACGGTCCTGCCACCTTCCTCCTTCATCTCTACTATTTGAATACGATCAAGGATCAGACATACTTCAAGGCCACCGACATTATGCATAGCAACTTTCAACGTGACAGATGTATAAGCGTGTTTGTGAAAATGAGCGCAATGACTAATCTGATATGTGGTGAAACTGGAATATATCCTCTTTCTGTTCTGATTGGTGCAAGGGGAATCAGATTTTGTTCTGATCTTTTTACTGACAAATTTTGACAAATCTTCTTCAAAATCATATGATGTGCTATATGATTTTTTAGACGAAGGAGTGTATAGCTCAAGGAAAATTATAATTTAAAAAAAAAATAGAAA
>CM054148.1:49054743-49061155 GCA_028751875.1 Rapana venosa | reverse complement strand
ATGTTTCCCCAAGTAAACCAAAAACCCTGTTTTCCAGTAACTTTATTCCTTCGTGAATACACACACAGAAATCAATAGCACGTTTAAAGACAGCCAGTGATCAAGGCTGGTTTTTTCCCCCACCAAGGTTAACAGCATCCAGCGTGGTTCCCAAGTGGATAGGTGACCGTTTGCGCGCCTTGGCTTCAGTACAGTTCCCCCAGCTCACCCAGCTGTAATTGGGTACCTGCCCTCTTTAGGGTCAGGGAAGGTAAAACAGCGATGGAGAGGAGATGGGCGCCACCCTCAATATGCTGACCCCTAGAAAAGTTGAGGTCTCTGACGTCTCGCTCCCCTACGACCAAGTAGGTTATGGGACACTTTTACCTTTATATATACACACACAGAGGATCAAAATATGCATGTTTAAGATAGCTCAGTGGTCAGACCACTCGCTTTCCCCAAGCCAATATTAAGCAGCATCGAGCGTGGTTACCAAATAGATGGGTGACCATTTGCACGCCTTAGCTTCAGTACAGTTCCCCAGTTCACCCAGCGGTAAAATTAATGGGTACCAGCCCTGTTTAGGGTCAGGGAAGGTAAAGCAGCGAGGGAGAGGAGATGGGCGCCGCCCTCAATATGCTGGCCCCTAGAGAAGCTGAGGTCTCTGACGCCTCGCTCCCCTACGACCACATAGGTTATGGGACTCCTTTACCTTTTACCTTACCATTTATATCGGCGTCTGGCGGGGTCTGGAAACACGAACATACTCAGCATGCATCCTGTACACACACAACACGAGCTGCTCTGAAGTGGGAACGTGTCAGCTGAGGCCAGCAGGCAGACCTCCTGCAGAGTGACAAGCACAGGAGAAGCCCAGGCACTCCACACATCATCACCTGGTAAGGGAACGCAGAGAAGAGAAAAAGAAGACTATTCCCTCTTTTATGTCCGTACTATTATAGAGGGGACTACCTCTAAGTACAACAAAGCAGCCAGGGACAGCGTCGTTCCTATCAGTATCAAAATAGGTTTGTTGGCTTTCACAGCCACAACCTTCTTACAGTCTGATTCCATTTCTTCCACAAAAGTTTCTGTCAAGGAGTCAGTATTCTACCTGGATTTACCCCTTCGAAGGAAAATTCTGGTGCTGGATCAGCAAACTTGAGACTCTCTGAACAGGTAACCTGCAGAAATCAAAGGAATGCCTAGTAAACGTTCAGAGAGACAAGCGAAATCAAAGATTTGAATTTATAATTTAGTAATTAATTATACTGTCCAGTCATATCAGAGTACTGCCAATAATTATAAACAAAATATCAAGCAAAGTTTACACTTAACATGGTGACCACAAGTCAGCTCCACCTACACCAGAAATAAAATCGCAGCTTCCACTATCAATTCAGAAAATCATATCCTATCTAAACACCAGATCTATATTCCAACTAACCTGCTTAACCAAAAGCCAAACCCCAACTCTACCCTTCATCCAAGGGAAACAAGGACAGCACCCTGCTCCCTCTGCCTCTGACCAAACATCTCTGTCTACTAGCTGACAAGAATCCAACTCCAGTTTTACCAAAACATAACCTCATTTCCCTATTTAGGCAAAACGCCCAAACTGCAAAGTGACCTAAATGGACTGGTAACCATCTGTTAAACTTATTGCATCAATGAAGATTTGGCATCCAGGCTGTTCTCAGCTTTCGGCAGTATGCTTTTCTACTCAAGGCCAGTCCACTCTCTGATGTTGTCTTTCCATCGTTTTCTCTGTCTGCCTCTTGGTCTCCCTCCTTGTATTGTTCCCTGTAGGACAGTCTTGGCCAGTCCAGATGTTCGTGGGACGCGCCCGTACCACTTTAGTTTGTGGGGGTTTTTTCACACTGAAGTCAGGAGGTCCTTGTAAAAATAATAATTATGGCTCCATGGCGTTTTCAACTCTGGTTTTTCACTTCTTCGTTGGTATGTCATCGTAGTCATATTACACTTTAAATCGTTCATTTTCCCATTCAGTGCTGTCTTTATTGAAGCCAGTCTTTGATAAAGTCAGCACCTGACTGCTTTTATGAGTCAGGGCTTGCAGTTTGCGGAGAGAGCAAAAGCGGCATTTTGATTTCACTGCCTTCTTTCATCTGGTCTGTCAGGCTCTGGCTGCTTTGGCCCCATGCTGGAAAACCCAAACTGCACAGCTCTGCCTGAAGCCACAGACGATATGAAAAGAAAGAGAGAAGAGTTCCACTAGAATACTGGAAGGCCACGAAAAAGTGGTATAAATGAAATAAATAAATGAAACGTTTTTTCCCATTTTTGATATTAGAACGAATAGTGTTATCTCAGTGGGACATTAGATATCAGAATGAATAGTATTTGTTCAGTGGGACATTAGATATCATGATGAATAGTATTATCTCAGTGGGACATTAGATATTAGGATGAATAGTGTTTTCTCAGTGGGACATCAGATATTAGAATGAATAGTATTTCCTCAGTGGGACATCAGATATTAGAATGAATAGTGTTTTCTCAGTGGGACATTAGATATTAGAATGAATAGTGTTTTTCTCAGTGGCATTAATATTAGAATGAATAGTGTTTCATCATGGTACATCAGATATTAGAATGAATATGTTTCATCAGGGGTACATCAGATATTAAGAATAATTTAGTGTTTCTTTCGTGGACATCAGATATTAAAATGAATAGTGTTTCATCAGTGTACATCAATATTAGAATGAATGTGTTTCATCATGGTACATCAGTATGAGAATGAATAGTGTTTCATCAGTGGGACATCAGATATTAGAATGAATAGTGTTTTCTCAGTGGGACATTAGATATTAAAATGAATAGTGTTTCCTTAGTGGGACATCAGATATTAGAATGAATAGTGTTTCATCAGTGGGACATCAGATATTAGAAAGAATAGTGTTTCATCAGTGGGACATCAGATATTAGAATGAATAGTGTTTTCTCAGTGGGACATCAGATATTAGAATGAATAGTGTTTCATCAGTGGGACATCAGATATTAGAAAGAATAGTGTTTTCTAAGAGGGACATCAGATATTAGAATGAATAGTGTTTCATCAGTGGGACATCAGATATTAGAATGAATAGTGTTTCATCAGTGGTACATCAGATATTAGAATGAATAGTGTTTCATCAATGGGACATCAGATATTAGAATGAATAGTGTTTTCTCAGTGGGACATTAGATATTAAAATGAATAGTGTTTCCTTAGTGGGACATCAGATATTAGAATGAATAGTGTTTCATCAGTGGGACATCAGATTTTAAAAAGAATAGGTTTTTCATCATTGGGACATCAGATATTAGAAAGAATAGTGTTTTCTAAGAGGGACATCAATATTGAATGAATAGTGTTTCCTCAGGGGGACTTTCAGTAGATAAATTCGGCACAAAGCCACCACATTTTTGCCAGAGCACTAATGGGTTTGGTTAATTGTTTCGTAAACATATTTTTACAGAAACCCAAAAAGCTTTAGGGAAAAAGGGAAAATCAAACATTGCAATTGTGAGGACCACTGAGCTCTACAGCCATTGCCTGCTGAGTGCTTTCGTCCATTCTTCTCGAAATAAAGGAGTGATTCTTTAATAAAAGCAAAAAAAACCCCAACCCTGTTGTTGAAAATCATACTGAATCTTTTCCCCGAGGAATAAGAGAAGAGAGAGGAGAAGAGAGATAGACAGATAGAGAGATAGAGAGAGACAGAGACAGAGAACAGAGAGACAGACATGAAAAAAATCAACACCAAAGGCACTGTCAGCATTCATAAACAGTAACTAACCTAAAGTACACCCTTAGTCCAAACCACAGGGGAAATACACAGGGGCCTCATCATTGTACGAAGAACACCCCCGCCCACCAACACAACATCACAACGCACACACACAACCACACAACATACACTACACAACACACAGCACATACACACCCTCACACACACACCCACACACACACACACACACACACACACAAACACACACCTCACAAACACACACACACACACACACAAACACACACCACACATTAAATCCCCGCGCTTTCTACACTCCTTCATCGGAACACAAACCAAAAGGAAACGGTGACAAACCTCTCGAAGAAAAACCCACACGACCAACACAAAAAAAAAGAAGAAAAAAAAGAAGAAGCTTGTAACAGCAGCACGATAGCAATAGACCCACCCGGGTATCATCACTCACTAAGAATATGTCCTAACCAACGATAAAACCTGTGATCTAAAAAGAAAGAACGCCTCTCCCACAATCACCTCTGATAGGGCTATACCGTTTAACGGATTACCCGCAAACAGTGAACACCCACACACACACACACCACATCATCCGGAAACTTTGGGAACAAGAGGGCTAAGGAATGGAGCCTCTCGGGTGGATCCACCCTTCGTGATATTCGGAAACTGTGAGGACAAAGGTATATCCCGACGAGAAACCGATAATGCAAATTTTAGGGAAAGACCAAATAATAATATGCGAAAAATAGCCCTTAGAAATCGCTATATAAACCTCCTGTTGGTTTGTCTAAGAACATTCTTCTGAAAGAAAAGAGATTTAAGTTGAGGGAAAAAGAACTGACTGTAGGGATTATCGTCCTCTCAAAAGTGATTCTGAGTTATTATCTGAAGAGAATCTGCTTTTGAATATTCAGTATTTCTGCCGTACTGTCGATCATGGGTGCTGAGATGAAGTTCATTTTGTTTTGCTGGTGTTTTGGGTAAGTAGGTTTTGAGAGTGTAGTGTGGTGAAGGATAAATTGGAATCATTCATTATTCATTGCTTCTGTGTGTGTGTGTGTGTGTGTGTGTGTGTGTGTGTGTGTGTGTGTGAGTGTGTGTGTGTTATGAATGAAGCAGCGAAGGAACAAACAGATTTTTCATGAAAATTAATGTAAGTGCTACAATATATATATTATTTTTTTAAATAGGTCTTTTACCTATTTTGTTTTATTCATTCACTTAAACTAACTTAATTATACAATTCGTGTATTTATTTACCTACTTTACTCATTAACGATTTCTTTGAATATGTCTTCCACAGCCTCTTTCTGTCTGCCGACTTTCGTCCTGCTCTTGCCATCCATCCACCCTCTTCTACCAGTTACAGACGTCACAGTCCCAAGCAGCCAATCAGGGAAGACTTCCGGTCATACTGCATACAGAAGCTGAATCCTCTACAGGATATACAAATATCGATCTTTCTGCAGAGCTTTCCTCAAACACCTTCCTTTTCCACCACACTACCAGTAATTCTACATACCTGCAGACGCCAGTAATTCTACACCTGCAGAGATGCCAGCATTTTCTACACCTGCAGATGCCAGCATTTCTAACACCTGCAGATGCCAGCATTCTACACCTGCAGACAGCCAGTAATTTCCACACCTGCAATGCCAGCATTTCTAACACCTGCCAGATGCCAGCAGTTCAACTCCAGCAGATGCCACTGACGTGCACAGTGAAAGAGTCAGAAGGGAAGAATGCTGAGAGCATTGAAAGCCGACGTTCCCATGACGTTCAGCTGGCCAAGAATGGCGGTTTGCTGGCAGAAGGACAGCGAGCATCAAATGGTTGAACTTCGCTGTAAGGGAGACTAACTACACCTTTTAATTTGTGGTAAGTGAAATTAATTCAGAGTCTGGAAATGTGGTGTGAACGTTGTTTTCAAGATTCTGCTGACCGTATTCTGGTTTATTTTGATTTTATTTGTTTTTTCATGTTGATTATGTTGGCAGATATGTGTTTGTTTACATGCGTTTTTGTATAAGATAAAATACTCAGAACTAGCTTAGTTTGCAAGTAAGAAAAGAAACTGAAACTGTTTTTTGTTCCTTGAATATGTGTGTTGTGCCAGTTGTGTGTGTGTGTGTTGTGTGTGTGTGGGGTGTGTGTGTGTGTGTGTGAGTAGGTGGTGTGTGTGTGGTGTGTGTTTGTGGTGTGTGTGTGTGTGTGAGTGTGTTAGTGGTGTGTGTGTGTGTGTGTGTGAGAACGCCTTCCACGAACAAGTGGTTATACTATAATTTTTTTTAGGCAGTATATAGTAGGGGAAGAAGGTAGACGTGAGCAGAGTGATTTGTTTGTAAAGTGAATGAAAGGAAAACACAGATGTAACTGTGAGAAACTCGATAGCTACACACACATACACAATAAACCAAAGGAAAAAGGTAAACTTTAGATAAAAATACCCCCACAAACAACAAACAACAACCAAAATTTGATCCTTAAAAGTATTATCTTTATACCAAAATGTGCTAGCTTACTCGTGTGTGTGTGTGCGTGCGTGTCTGTGTGTAAGTGTGTGTGTGTGTGCGTTTAATTTATTTATTCTTTCATTTCGAGGGTAATGGAATAAGCATTCATGTGCTTGTTTACATATAGTCCCCAGTGTGTTTGCAGTG
>CM054148.1:49032243-49049743 GCA_028751875.1 Rapana venosa | reverse complement strand
GGCCACCCACTGTCGTGACAAGCCAGAGATCTGGCTCTCACTACACTACACTGCACTACACGCACTGTACTGCACTAACACTACACTAACACTACATCCCTGCACTACACCACACTGCACACACTACCTACACTACACTACACTACACTGCACTGCACTACACAACACTACACTACACGACAACTACACTGCACTACACTGCACTAAACTCAGACTACACTACACTAAACTACCCTACACTACACTACACTACACTGCACGCACAACACTACACAGGGCCTAGTGTTTTTCTATGCTGGCTTCTGACTCTGTCTGTAACGGGAGCAGTGGCAGAAACGGTGGACTACATGGACTTGCGCGTGAGGAATGAATGAAGAAATGAATGAATGAATGAATGAAGAGAGGAAGGAAGGAAGGAAGGAAGGAAGGAAGGGAGGAAGGGAGGGAGGAAGGAAGGGAGGAAGGGAGGAAGGAAGGAAGCCTCACAAAATTAATACTCATTTCAAAATTGATATTTTATGTCGATTGTCATTTTATATTTTAGGACACAACAATGTTAGTACTAATGTTGAGTATCTATGCAAGTGTGTATTGTTAGTGTTTTCTTCTTGATGTTTTTTACTGACTTTTTTTCCCAACTGTTTATTCTTCATTTTTGTTGTTGTTGCTCCTTCTTTCATTAATGAGAGGAGAGATACAAGAGAGAGAGAGACAGAGACAGAGAGAGAGAGAGGGAGTTCTTCAGATGAAGGATGTGGTCCCTTTCTGTAGAATGAGTATGTGCGCGTGCGTGTCGCCGCGCGCACGAGCGTTCTAATTCAGTTTCTATAATGAATTTCTTCATAGGCTAATGGACTAAGTTTCCTGTGAGTTGGTTCTAACACCACACGGATTCAGCCTCTTTGGCGTTGAGAAACGTCAGCATCATTCTGTTAGGATGAGGCTCAGATTCTCCTGTGCTTGTTCTGATGATGAGCTAGCTACGTAATGCTTAAGTTATAAGCAACTTACGTGGATTGGGGGTGATATTCATCCCCCGAAGTTACAGCAATAGCTGTCCCTGCTCATACTTACTGATGAGCAGGTCGTACTTTATTAACTGATATTCAGCGTTAAAGACGAATTCCGGACTCTTTTCACTGGTTGGTGTTGAACTTCACAGGGCTTTTTGGTTGTTGTTTTTATAACTGACTGGGTTTAATTGTATGGACTGATTTGGTATTCATGTTGGCTGATCGGGTGTACCATTTACTGATTTTGGTATTTATTAATTTTGGCTGATTTGGTTCCATAATAACTGATTGGTTAATCTACAACACAAATTTTGTGTTCATATTTGCCGATTGTACTGCTGATTTGAACATTCATACAATTAATTTGATTTTGGGTATTCATAATTGCTGATTTGGCATTAAAATTATTCAGTGATTTGTTTATTTGGTATTTTTTTAAATTTGTATTAATATGTGCTGATTTGTATTGATATTTGCTGGTCTGTATTGCTATTGCTGATTTCGTATTCATGTATGCTTGATGTATGTACAGACTGACTAGTTATGCTTTTGCCTCTTCAGAATAATTTTTTTTGCACATGAAGTTTTAACTGTTCCCCCGTGGGGATGCCCAGGGGGCTGTCATAGTCAATAGCATTGCCGCCTTCTGGAAGTTCTATGCAAGGAATGCCCTCTTTTCTATCCTCTCTTTATTTCTGTCTTTTTTTTTCCTTTCACTTCCTGTCACCCCCCCTTCCTCCTGTTTTCGGCCTTCTTTGGTCGATTCTCCTGCCTTTTTCCCCCAGAAGGACTTCAAAGAAAACACTTCTCTCTCACGCGGTCGGACGCGCTGGGCCTGCCTTGTCGGCGCTTAAACGGCAGCGCAACTCATTTTCGTTTACATGACAGGCAGCTGTAGTTGCTGTCTGAGCGTTCAGAAGAAAAAGAAGTGATCTCTGTGTTTAAGATTGAAACGTTCTGTTATCTCTGTGAAATTAATCCTCCTGTGTCAAGATTGAAATCGGATTGTGTGTCAGAATTATTTGGATTTATATGGACTGTGGTTGACTTAACAATGGCATAATAACACATCCATTGAATACGACGTGTAATAACGTTATGCATAATACGTACGAAATAAAAATACGACAAGGTTTGGCTTTTATTGTGGCTGTAACTTTTCGGTGTTCAGTATTTTTTTTTTTTTTTTAATATAACTGTCCTGACAAGAAGAGAGAGAGAGAGAGAGAGAGAGAGAGAGAGAGTGAAGAGAGAGAGAGAGAGAGAGAGCATTTGTTTCGTGCGTGATTTATTATGTGTGTACTGGGGTGCAGGGAAGGAAGATAGAAGAGATAGAGAGAAAGAGAGAGAGAGAGAGAGAGAGAGATAGAGAGAGAGAGAGCATTTGTGCATGCGTGTGTAATCTATGTATGTGTGTAGTGGCCGGGCATAGGGTAAGTGTGCTAATAAGTCTGAAATATGTGGTCCTGCTCTTATAACATTGAATCAGGCCTAGCTGCATGTGGTGACGGTGGGAATTAACGTGAGTATAGGACCAAAAAAAATTGCTTGTTTTTATAAAATAGTGTTGTACTCATTTGTTGTAGTTGCTGTTGTGTTATTATTATTATTTTTATTGTTGATGACGATGATCATGATGATGATGGTGATGATGATGATGTTGACAAATTCATTTCGGTCTCATTTTTCAATGCTGATTCATTGATGACCATAGCCACACTGATACAGGCTAGTGCCTGTCCTTTCAGCTACTTTTCTTGTGTGTGTGTGTGTGTGTGTGTTGGTTTTTTTTGGTCGTTCTCTGGCTAAACATTTCAAGGTTCATCAATGGTGAGGTTTTGCGTATGCGACCGTTTTTGCCCATCACGAAGGTAGCCGCATTCCAATTTCGGGGATGTTTGCTGGGCATGTTCGTATTTCGAACGCTGATATGAATGACGTGATCTCTAAAGTACGCATTCGATCTTCTTCATGTGTATATCATACACGGAGGTTAATGAAGGCACTGGCAGGTCTGCACTTGGGAGTTGACCTGGGAGATTGTAATAATCCTCCCACCCATAATCCCTCAGACGCCACCGAGATTCGAACCCACGACTTCATGTTTCCACGGGATTGAAGTCGAACGGTCTTAACCACTCAGCTATAGCATCCGACTTAATGTGGGTATCATTTTTATATATATATATTTTTTTTTATATCAGTGCAAGTAGTTCTTGGTCCTCACACATGGCAATAGGCCTACATGTCTGTGGAGGATTTCCAGCGGAAGACTATTGGCTGTTGTAAAAGGCCCTTATGTGTTTGTTTATTCTTTCTTTCTTTTCTTTCGGGGATAATGGGATAAAACCCCTCATGTTATCATCAGCCCTTAGGCTGATTGATCCGTGTTGAAAAGTGCATAGACATCAATGCTTCATCTTAGTCTACTATGTAGGCCTATCTTCTTTTACACATTTTTTGTGTCGACTATTATGTATAATTTGTTATTATAGATGTAATTTATAATATATATATATATATAAAATATAATATATATATATATATATTATATATATATATATATATATATATATATATGTGTTTTGTGGTGTGTGTGTGTGTGTGGTTGTGCGATAAAATCATTAATTAATTTTGATGATGTTGTTGATTGATTGTCCATTAAAAATAAACAAACCCAAAAAAAAGAGCATAATTGTCTTTGCCTTGTTGCTCTCTCCCTCTCTCTCAACCCCCCCCCCCCCCCCCCCCCCAACCCCGCCTCCACCTCCCCCCAAAAAAACAACAACAACCCCACAAACAAAAACACATACACACACAGAGGCACACCTACACACATGCCGCTCTCTCTCTCTCTCTCTCTCTCTCTCTCTCTCGCATACCAACCACAAGAAGTGGGCCCTCTAAGGGTGGCCTAACGTATTCCACCTAAATTAAACCATGCATTTAATAAAATCGAAGAAATCTCAACTCTAATCACTAACAAAGGCAATCCATTCACCAATACAAAAGGGCATCTGAGTCCGAGACTTTCAGACACATATTGGACACTGGATATTTATATTCCAGGAATATAAAATCCTGGCGTAAAGATCAACAAAACCCCAAAGAACAGGCATCCTAATCTATATTAGTGAATTCCATAACCTTCAAGCGTCTTCTCCATTAAGAACATTATGGTGTAAATCCATATGATTGAATTTTCTATAAAAGGTGCCAACCATTGAAATTGGATCTGCTATAGAATCCAACAAGAAGAAAAAACTGGACTACAAATTAAGACTCCATGAAGAATACGCCAATTAGAATCAAAGTGAAAAAATCTATTAGGAGACTTTAATATCGATCTAACAAAAGTTAATAATCAAAGGGACCCAATTAATAAATACATACAACCTCACACCAACTAATTAAAATTTCACCCACGAAGTCCACACCAAACTCAAGCACAATATTGACCAAATCTATATATCTAACCCCAACAACCCATTGTCGATAACTTGTATCCCAGTCTATCACTGTAGCGATCCACTACCCAGTCTGTATCACGTGGTCAAAAAAGACGAACAAAAATCCCCAAACCTGGCCACAAAACAATAACATATCGTTCCTTTGCTAAATTTGATGAGAATCTTTTCTTATCAATTTAAGTAACTCCATTCTCTCGGAACATTCAACATTAACTGATCCAACAGAGCCATAGAATTTTGGATAAACACTTTTACTGCTATATACAACAAACATGCACCCCACTAAAAATCATTAGAAAAAATATACCCCCAAACCACCTTGGCTCACTAAGGGAACTAGAAGAAGCATGCTATCTTAGAGACCTTTTAAAAGAACATAAATATATGAAAAGTCAAAAAAATTAAGAAATGCCATAAACTCACAAAAACGATCGGCGAGAAAAAAAGAAATAATTCAAGACTTACTATCCACCAAACAAAACCCAAAGACTGTATGGCGAGCCATAATCAAATAACTAACAAACCAGCCTCTTCCAAAACAAATGTAATCAATAGACGTTACATGCTGAACACCATAAACAATCATTACATTAATGTCTCAACTAACATTATGAAAAATGATAAATCAAAGACCAATAAACTCAATGAACTAAAACAATACTTGAAAGGGAAGCATACTCCTTCAAACATCACATTCCAATTTATGTCTGTTTCTTGAGTCTATGGTTAATCTAACTCAACTCAAACATCAAGAACGCGCGGACCTGATGGAAATAACAGAGAATATTGAAGCTATCAGCCCAGTTATCACAGACACACTAACATAAAATTTAACCTTGTCTTGAAAAAAACCATTTTCCCCCAATGCCTCAAAACAGCTAAAGTAATACCCCCATCACAAATCTGGTGACACTTCAGCCCCTCAAACTTAGACCAATTTCCATCATACTATCCTTTCCAAACCCTTGGAAACAACATATAAAACAAACTCATAGTCCTCATTTAGATACTACCAACTTAATTCACCCTAATCATATACCTTGATTTAGACACAAAATCACTCGATGTCATACTGCACTGATTACGCTCGTTAAGACAACTGCTATCAAACATTATGACAATAAATTTTGTGGATACTATTTTAGATCTCAAAAAAGCTTTTGACACAATTAGACCACACACTTCCTCATAAAGAAAACAAACCTGTACCATTTCTACAACAAATACCTTACAACTACTTGCTTACCTATCTAGAATACAGGCAACAGTGTGTCTCAATAGGCACAACACATCCACAACACAAAGCCATCAATTATGGAGTACCACAAGGATCCATACTAGGACCTATTCTCTTCTCACTATACATAAATGACCTACCTCTCCACATCAAATCCAAATGCGAACTAATTTTGCTTGATGACACAACTATTCATACGGGCCCCACAATAAACCCTATCTCTCTAACAAAAGCAATACAAAAAAGTGTTGATCAGCTTATAGAATGGACAGCGAACTAAACCCATATGTCTATACAACCACCCAAAAAACAAAATACATGCTTATCACAAATCAAAACTAACAAAAGCGTCAAAACTTAACCACAAACTTACTCCCTTCAAAATTAAAAAGGAAGTAATTGAACAAACCCATCACCACAAGGTTATAGGGTGAACAATTTGATGATAAATCTCAGTTGTTCTACCACATATCTCAACTATGCAAAACATGTCCCAAAGAGTATACCACTTTCTAAATCAAGCACTTTCTCTGACTTTCATTCAAGGAAACTTATTTCTTCCAATCTTATATACCAATCCTCAATAGCCTATCCTTCTACCCAATGGGGTTCTGTAGTGCAAACACTCATGAAACCGTACGAGTCCGTACAAAACGGTGCTCTCAAACGGACCTTTTAAAAAGACAAGCTACTAGAAGCTGACTAATACTCAATTAAATATTCTCCCCTTACGCCAACGACTAAAATATAACCAAAGGAGTCATGATGTTCAAGATCAAGACAGCAAACTGTTCCAATCATAGTTTAAAAAGACAAATTCCCCAAACCCAATCCAGAAATTCTATAAAGCCCAGCGACCTATTACCGAGAATAGACTTATTCAAATCTATCTAACTTTACTCAGGCCCTATGTGTGGAACTCCCTTCCAATTCATTTAAACAACATCATCAATAACAAACTACAAAACTCAAATATCAACTCACTAGATACATTCAACAATAACAAACCACAGTCCATAAGCCCTTAAAAAGCAAAGTTGCATATCCTCCCTTACCTATCTGCCTTTTCCACCTACCTATCTGCCCTTCCCTTTCCTTTCACGCTTATGTATGTCAGACTGTGTCCCTCGCACTCTCTCTCTCTACTCTACTCGGTCTTCTCTCTCTCTCTCTTAATCTCTCATCACCATCTCTCCTCTCATCTCATCTCTCTCTATCGTCTCTCATCCTCTCGGTCTCTCTCATACTCTCAATCTCTCTCTCTCATCTCTCCTCTCTCTCTCTCTCTTCTCTTATCAAATTTCATTGCTAATGAGGAGAGTGAGTTTAGCAAAGTGTAAGCTTTTTTCTCCTTTTTTTATTTTTTTAATTTTAGTAAAATAAAATTAAATATTATTATTTTAATAATATATTTTTACTATTTTTTTAACACTACACTTAGTTATAAGAAATATATCTATTCACATAACAATAATAGTGTTAATCTGTACGATTATAATGCAATAGAGTGTTGACAAGTGAGATCTGCTGTTTTGAGAATGATAATTCAGTAATTTTTTTCCTATGTCTTTTTTGTTTTGTTTTTACAAACAATAAGCATTAATCTTTAACACACACATAGAGAACACACAACACACACACACACACACACACCACACACACACTCACTCCCACTCATACTCTATCATTTCTTCCCCCCCCCCCCACCCCCCCCCCCACCATCTCTCTCTCTTACTTAATATTATAGATGTTCTGTTTTATGACTTTAGCGATTTTTTACCTCCTTATTGTTTGAGTGTATTGACGTTGGGCTTTTCTTTTCATGGCGTTCAATTTGTACGAGTATATTCGAAAGAATATTGATGGTGTCCTGTGCTGTCTCGAGAATTATATATTTAGTATTATCCTTGAAACACCACACACACACACGACACACACACACACACACACACAGCAGGCACACACACAACACACACACACACAACAAACACACACACACACACACACACACACTCTCCCTCTCTCTCTCATCTCTCTCCCCTCCTCTCTCTCTCTCTCTCTCTCTCTCACTCTCCATCCCTACCTTATATAATTGGCTTTTATCCCCCCACCCCCTTTTTTTTTTTCTCCTCTTCCATAGATTTATATATGAGTATACGGTATTGAGTTTATTTCCTTAACTAGACATATAATCTGGCATGAGTATAATCAAAATTGGTGTTGACAGTGATGTGCACTGTCTTTGAGAATTATATATTTTAGAGTTTCACCTGAAACACACCACACCTCTCTCTCTCTCTCTCATCACGGTTCACTCCAACTCTCTCTCCTCTCACAAACTCTGGATCTCCTCTCTCTCTCTCTCACTCCCTCCCTCTCATATCTCTCTCTCTCTATTCAGATCACTCTCTCTCTCTCTCTCTCTCATCTCTCTCTCTCTCTCCATCTCTCTCTCTCTCTTCACTATGACTTATAGATCTGGCTGTTGTTGTTTTTGTTTTTGTTTTTCTTTCTTCTTTTCTTCCTTGTTTTTATTGTGGTGAGAGTATGGGTATTGAGGTTTTTATTTATTTATTTAATTATTAGTACTATTTTTATTATTTATTATTTTTTTAATTATTATTATTATTTTTTTATCATAACATATTTTTGTCTAAGTAATCAAAATAAGTGTCAAAGGTGATCGTCTACTGTTTTGAGAATTATATATTTAGTACCATCTCTGACACCACACACACACACACACACACACACACACTACAACAACACCACGCGCCACAACAACACACACACACACACAACACACATCTCCTCTCTCTCTCTCTCAAGTCTCGATAAATCTCTCGTCTCTCTTCTCTCTCTCTGTAATTGTGGCCTAAGACCGATATGCAATTAATCATTCTCTCTCCTCTCCCCTCTCTCTCTCGTCTTCATACTTCTCTCTCCTCCTCTCCACATCCATCGCTTCTCTCTCTTCTCATCTCTCTCGTCTCTCCTCTCTCTCTCTCTCTCTCTCCTTCTCTTGTTATTGTTATTCTAATAAAGTGCTTATCAACTTTCGAATTTCATATTATTTTGGACTTGTTGTCTTACTTGAAGCTCCAGTGAATCTCCTATTTTATATCATATTACCCACGTGTAACAACTATGTGTACTATTCTACAATATGAAGGTGTCATTTTATGATCTATAGCTTGGCTTACTCTCCTCTCTCTCTCGCTATCCTCCTCTCTCCTCCTCCCTCATCAATCTCTCCATCTCTACTCTCGTCTCTCTCATCTCCCCCCCACCCTAAATCTTTCCAAACATGCAATCTCTCTCTCTCTCTCATGTGTTGTATTGCTTGTGGTTGTTACTTTCTTCGTGTTGTAATATTGTTTGGGCATTTTCGCTTGTTTGTTTTTTGTTTGGTGTATCACGTGTGTGTGTGTGTGTGTGTGTGTGTGTGTGTTGTGTGTGTGTGTGTGTGTGTGTGTGTGTGTGTGTGTGAGTGTGTGTGTGTGTTTGTGAGTGTGAAGGGGGAAGGTGCTATAATTTTTTTTAAAATTGTTTTTGTTTGTTTGGTTTTGTTTGTTTTGGGTCTTATGGTGTTTTTTTTCCATTTGTTTTGTTTGTTGTTGTTTTTTCCTTGTTTTTTGTCTGTTTATTTGGATAGGGGAGTTTTTGTCCTGCTTTTTTGTGGGTTGTTGTTGTTGTCTTTTATGTGTGGTGGAGTGGGGGGGGGTTTCTTGGGGGTAACTATTTGTCTTTTGTCGTCTGGGGTTGTTTGTTTGTCTGTATTTTTGTTTGTTTTTTTCTTCTTCTCTATCTTTTTCTTAAAAAAAAGTTTTTTTTTTCCTGTGCTTCTTCTGCTTGAAAGTATTGAGTACTGAGTGGCATTTTTAAATGGACCCCATGGGCGGGGCTGGATGTAAAAAAGCACATGAATACTTATTATTACTGGAAAATATTTTGTTTCTATACTTACAATGTGTAGATGTTCTTTTATGACTTTATTTGGCTTTTCCCCCCTCTTTATTATGTGAGTGTATGGGTATTGCACTTGATTATTATTACATGACATTCAATTTTGCAGAGCATAATTAAAAATTTTGTGTTGATCGTGGTGCATGTGAGTATTACATATTTAGTAGTTATCCTGAAACACCCCACGCGCTCTCCCCACACCCCCACACACACGCTCAAACAAAACACAAAAACCACACACACACACACACACACACACACACACACACACAACACGACACACACACACACTCCACACCCACTCACCCTCCACTCATATTCTCTCCACTCAAACGACTGATTAAGTTTTAAAATTTTCTTTCTTGGCTTGTTTCTTGTTTTTATTGTGTGGATGTATGGGTATTAAATTTATTTTTATCATGACATATAATTTGAAACGAGTATAATCTAAAATGAGTGTTGATGGGATGGCATACTGTTTTGGGATTTATATATTGGATATTATCTCTGAAATACACACACACACACTCTCTGTCTCTCTGTCTCTGTCTCTCTCTCTCTCTCTCACCTTTTATCGTCCTGCTTATAGTCATAGTATATCCTGATGAAGGATTCATATTTTTATATTTTCAATACTTTATTGGACTTGCCTCTGTACTTAAGTTTTAATGAGTGCCCTATTTCAATATCTTATAATTATGTATAACAAGTATGTGTACCATTTGACAATGTGTAGATGTTTATCTTTATGACTTATTAAGTTTGGTTGTGTTATTTTTTCTTGGCTTTGTTGTTGTTCTTGTCCTTGTTGTTGTTGTTTGTCTGTTTTTCTCTTTTTTATCATCTTTTGTTGGTTTGGTTTTTTCTTCTCTTTTGTTTGTTTGTTTGTTTTGGTTACGGTTTTTTGGGGGGTGGGGGTAGGGGTGGGGTATTTTTAGGATTTTCTTTTAATTGCTTGCTTTGGGGGGGGGGGAGGGTTGTTGGGGTGGGGGGGAGGGTTGTTGGGGGGGAGCTGTTTTGAAAAGGGTTATTTCCCCTTGTTTTTATTGTGAGACTGTATAAGTATTGGGTTATTATTTTTAAGATGTATCCCTAACGGGCGGGGACTGGATGTAAAAAAGCACATGTGTGCTTATTCATTATCCTCGAAATAAAAGAATTTGTCATTGTCATTGTCATTGTCATTGTCTCTCTCTCTCTCTCTCTCACACACACACACACACACACACACACGATAATACCGGGAGCTCAAGACCACCACCCAAGGAAACAGAGCCTAGGACTGGTGTTTCCCGATTTAGAAACTTTAGCTGTGCCAGGCATCTGGTCGCAAGGGAGGTAATCCCATTACCACCCCGTCACATTTTTTTGGTTATACCAAGGAGTGGGCGATGTGTTCAAGTGTTCTTGCTTGTTTTTAAACAGAGACTTTTAGATTTGCTCAGAAATGGTCTGGCATCATCAGAGACCGTAGCATAATATGACAGTTATCAAAACATTAAGACTGTTTGATAAAATAAAAAAAAGGAAAGATATATTGGTGATATGGTCCTACTTAAATGTTTTCGCGCTGCAACTACACAGGTAGGGTTCAATGTCTTACCATAAAATAATAATACACATCGTTATAATAGTTCAAACGAAGTTATGAAATACCCTACTTGTAAATATCACGTAAAGAATGAAGAGTAAAATTCCAAAGGACGTTCTTTGCAACTTCTAATTTAAAGCCTAAAATACCTGATGACAGACACAATTTATTTGTTATGTAACGGAAAGAAGACATAGATTGCTTTCTAGAAACTGACTCTCATGTTGATAAATTTACTTGTAAAGCACTGTTGAAATATGAACTGTGTGAAATACACTTGTCCTACATTAGATATTTATGATAGAGCTGATGCCATGCTCTTGTTTTCATAATCGTTCTTGTACATTATTTCATACCACAATCATGTAGATGGTGATGTGTTTACAACACACATGTCACATGCCCATACCGTATGCCCAATGTGCTTTGTATTGTGGCCTAAGGCCAATGTACAGTTAAAGTCTGAACTCTCTCTCTCTCTCTCTCTCTCTCTCTCTCTCTCTCTTTCTCTCTCTCTTTCTCTCCCCCTCCCTGCATCCCCACCCACCTCCAGACCTCTCTCTCCCTACCCATCTCATATCCCTTCCCTACCCTCCACCCCTCCCTCCAATCAGTTATGAGAAAATTGGTTATGTTTAACGCTATAGTTATGCCACGTCGACGGCTTCCAATACTGACAGGAAACAGGACGCATGATTGGCAACGTCACTGGCCCCATTCCCTCCATCCCAGTCCCCAGCTATCTCAAAAATACACTTCACCTTCTGTGAATGTGCTCGCATGTGCCTGCGTCCCCACACGTGCGCATGCACATACACACACACACCACACACACACACACACATCTACACATAGGCACACACACACAAACCTACCTATTGTGCGCACACATCCGTGCTACCGCACGCACATGAATCCATCAGCATGCGTATTTATGATGAAAGAAGATCAGCAGAAAGGTTCTATGCCAATCAGCCCAAGCAAGATGTGTGGACAAAGTACCAACCTTGTACAGTATGCACCTGATAAAGGACAGCGGGGCTAGTCCCGCACACTCCTGTCAGGATCAGTCCCTGATGCTAGGCCTGGTTTGTAGCTAGGCCAGGCCTAGTTTGTAGCTAGGCTAGGCCTGCTTTGTAGCTAGGCTAGGCCTGGTTTGTAGCTAGGCTAGGCCTAGTTTGTAGCTAGGCCAGGCCTGGTTTGTAGCTAGGCTAGGCCTAGTTTGTAGCTAGGCTAGGCCTGCTTTGTAGCTAGGCTAGGCCTGGTACTAGTTTGTAGATAGGCTAGGCCTGGTTTGTAGCTAGGCCAGGCCTAGTTTGTAGCTAGGCTAGGCCTTCTTTGTAGCTAGGCTAGGCCTGGTACTAGTTTGTAGATAGGCTAGGCCTGGTTTGTAGCTAGGCTAGGCCTGGTTTGTAGCTAGGCTAGGCCTGGTTTGTAGCTAGGCCTGGTGTGTAGCTAGGCTAGGCCTGGTGTGTAGCTAGGCTAGGCCTGGTTTGTAGCTAGGCTAGGCCTGGTTTGTAGCTAGGCTAGGCCTGGTTTGTGGCTAGGCCTGGTTTGTGGCTAGGCCTGGTTTGTAGCTAGGACTGGTTTGTAGCTAGGCTAGGCCTGGTTTGTAGCTAGGCTAGGCCTGGTTTGTAGCTAGGCCTGGTTTGTAGCTAGGCCTGGTTTGTAGCTAGGCCTGGTTTGTAGCTAGGCCAGGTTTGTAGCTAGGGTAGGTCTGGTTTGTAGCTAGGCCTGGTTTGTAGTTAGGCTAGGCCTGGTTTGTAGCTAGGCTAGGCCTGGTTTGTAGCTAGGCTAGGCCTGGTTTGTAGCTAGGCTAGGCCTGGTTTGTAGCTAGCTAGACCTGGTTCATAGCTAGGCTAGGCCTGGTTTGTAGCTAGGCTAGGCCTGGTTTGTAGCTAGGCCCTGGTTTGTAGCTAGGCTAGGCTGGTTTGTAGCTAGGCTAGGCCTGGTTTGTAGCTAGGCTAGGCCTGGTTTGTAGCTAGGCCTGGTTTGTAGCTAGGCTAGGCCTGGTTTGTAGCTAGGCTAGGCCTGGTTTGTAGCTAGGCTAGGGCTGGTTTGTAGCTAGGATATGGGGTTTGTAGCTAGACGTGGGTTTGTAGCTAGGCTAGGGCCTGGTTTGTAGCTTGGCCTGGCTTGTAGCTAGGCCTGGTTTGTAGCTGGACTAGGCCTGGTTTGTAGCTAGGCTTTGTTTGTAGCTAGGCCTAGTTTGTAGCTAGGTTCGGCCTGGTTTGTAGCTAGGCCTGGTTTGTAGCTAGGCCTGGTTTGTAGCTAGACTGGTTTATAGGTAGGCCTGGTTTGTAGCTAGGCTAGGCCTGGTTTGTAGCTAGGCTAGGCCTGGTTTGTAGCTTGGCCTGGTTTGTAGCTTGGCCTGGTTTGTAGCTTGGCCTGGTTTGTAGCTAGGTTAGGCCTGGTTTGTAGCTAGGTCTGGTTTGTAGCTAGGCCTGGTTTGTAGCTAGGCTTGGTTTGTAGCTAGGCCTGGTGTGTTGTTTTGGCCTCGTTTGTAGCTAGGCCTGGTTTGTAGCTAGGGTAGGCCAGGTTTGTAGCTAGGCTAGGCCTGGTTCGTAGCTAGGCTAGGCCTGGTTTGTATCTAGGCTAGGCCTGGTTTGTAGCTAGGCTAGGCCTGGTTTGTAGCTTGGCCTGGTTTGTAGCTAGGCTAGGCTGGTTTGTAGCTAGGCTAGGCCTGGTTTGTAGCTAGGCTAGGCCTGGTTTGTAGCTAGGCCTGGTTTGTAGCTAGGCTAGGCCTGGTTTGTAGCTAGGCTAGGCCTGGTTTGTAGCTAGGGTAGGCCAGGTTTGTAGCTAGGCCTGGTTTGTAGCTAGGCTAGGCCTGGTTTGTAGCTAGGCTAGGCCTGGTTTGTAGTTAGGCCTGGTTTTGTAGCTTGGCCTGGTTTGTAGCTAGGTCAGGTTTGTAGCTAGGGCAGGTCTGGTTTGTAGCTAGGCCTGGTTTGTAGCTAGACTAGGCCTGATTTGTAGCTGTGCTAGGCCTGGTTTGTAACTGTGCTAGGCCTGATTTGTAGCTAGGCTAGGCCTGGTTTGTAGCTAGGCCTGGTTCATAGCTAGGCTAGGCCTGGTTTGTAGCTAGGCCTGGTTTGTAGCTAGGTCAGGTTTGTAGCTAGGCTAGGCCAGGTTTGTAGCTAGGCCTGGTTTGTAGCTAGGCCTGGTTTGTAGCTAGGCCTGGTTTGTAGCTAGGCTAGGCCTGGTTTGTAGCTAGGGTAGGCCTGGTTTGTAGCTAGGCCTGGTTTGTAGCTTGGCCTGGTTTGTAGCTAGGCCTGGTTTGTAGCTAGGCTAGGCCTGGTTTGTAGCTAGGCTAGGCCTGGTTTGTAGCTTGGCCTGGTTTGTAGCTTGGCCTGGTTTGTAGCTTCGCCTTGTTTGTAGCTTGGCCTGGTGTGTAGCTAGGCTATGCCAGGTTTACTAGGCTAGGCCTGGTTTGCAGCAAAACCTGCTTTGTAGCTTGTCTACAGAGGCACGCTCAAACTAACAGATGTGGCCACCAGAATTTTTTTATTTCTTAAAACGTGGTAGGCTTAGATGCCTTAAATCAGTCCATAAAAGTAATCATGTATTTCAAATGTCTTATGACTGCATGAGAGAGAGACAATGACAATGACAAATTCTTTTATTTCGAGGATAATGAATAAGCACTCATGTGCTTTTTAACATCCAGTCCCCGCCCGTAGGGATACATCTTAATAATAACCCAACACTTATACACTCTCACAGTAGAAACAAGGGGAAATAACCCTTTTCAAAACCAGCCCCCCCCCCCCCCAACAAAAAAAAAAAAAACAAAAAAGCAAAAAACAAACTAACACCCACCCCCACCCCCTACCCCACCCCCCAAACCCCCAACCAAACAAACAAACAAGGAGAAAGAAAAACCAAATCAACAAAAGAAGGAAACAGAAAAGAAGAGAAAAACAAACAACAAGAACAACAACAAAACCAAGAAAATTAACAACCAAACTTGATAAGTCATAAAGATAAACATCCACACATTGTCAAATGGTACATATACATGTTACATATAACAATAAGATATTGAAATAAGACACTCATTAAAAATTAAGTACAGCGGACAACCCCAATAAAGTATTGAAAATATAAAATATGAATCCTTCATCAGGATACACTATAACTATAAGCAAAACGATAAAAGGTGAGATATACAGAGACAGAGACAGAGAGATAGAAGTGTGTGTGTATTTCAGAGATAATATCCAATATATAATTCCCAAAACAGTACACGATCACCATCAACACTCATTTTTGGTTATTCGAGAGAGAGAGAGAGAGAGAGAGAGAGAGAGAGAGAGAGAAGAGAGAGAGAGAGAGGAGAGAGAGAGAGAGAGAGAGAGAGAGAGAGAGAGAAAGAGAGAGAGAGAGAAAGAGAGAGAGAGAGAGAGAGAGAGAGAGAAGAGAGAGAGAGAGAGAGAGAGAGAGAGAGAGAGAGACAATGACAATGACAATGACAATGACAAATTCTTTTATTTCGAGGATAATGAATAAGCACATATGTGCTTTTTTACATCTAGTCCCCGCCCGTTAGGGATACATCTTAATAAGATAACAATGGTGGATCGGTGGTCTAGAGGTAACGTGCCTGTCTAGAAAGCAAAAAGTCCGGGTCGGGTGTGCGGTGGTTCGAAACCCCATTAGACCATGCATGGTGGTCTGGGTGCTAGTCTTTCGGATGAGACAATAAATCGATGTCCCGTGTGTTACACAAAATTATTTAGCGCACGTAAAAGAACCCACGGCAACAAGAGAGTTGTCCCTGGCAAAATTATGTAGAAAAAAGCCACTCTGATAGGGAAACTAATGCAGTTGCAGACAGAAAAAAAAAAATAATGGGTGGCGCTGCTCTTGAGGCGACGCGCTTTTCCTGGGGAGAGCAGCCCGAATTTCATGCATAGAAATCTGCTGTGACTTAAAGTGGTATAAATAAACAAATGAATTGTTGCCTTCAGGACGCCGTTTTCAGTGCCCCAACAGCAAAACAAACAGAAACAGAAATTATTTTGTGCCAAAAATCATTCGAATTCTAAGTTGACAATGGCACTGACTACCTAGTTTTTAATAATAATAATAATAATAATAATAATAATGTATGGAATTTATATAGCGCTGAATCTTGTAAAGCAACAAATCAAAGCGCTCAGATTTTATTTCATACCACTTTAAGTCACGGCAGATTTCTCTCCGTGAAATTCGGGCTGCTCTCCCCGGGGAGAGCGGGAGAACGCGTCGCCACTTAGCGCTGCGCCACCCTTTCACCCTTTTTTTTTTTTCTGCAGCTGTATTTGTTTCCCTATCAGAGTGGCTTTTTTTTCTAAGAATTTTGCCAGGGACAACTCTCTTGTTGCCGTGGGTTTTTTTACATTTACGTGTTTTTTTTTACATTTCTCTGAATTACTTGCCTGATTATCATTGTTATGAGTGTAGTCAACACGTGTGTGTATGTGTGTGTGAAATAAGTCTTCTTAGTCAATGGTTTTGAAAACATTGTATTCATACATCGGTGTATGTATGTGGGTGTGAGTGGGTGTGTTCACGCACGCACGCACATGTGTGTGTGTGCGTGTGTTATGTATGTGCATGCGTTAATAATAAGTTTGTCTTTCTAGTCAATGGTTTTTATAACATTGTGTTTCCAATTGGCGCACATGCGCGTGTGTGTGACACTTTTATTTGAAGTTATTTTGTTATAATTATTTTAACCAATATGTAATGTAGTTCCTGTGTGTCTTTCGAGATTATGATATGTATCCATATGCCTGTCAGTATTGTAATTTCCCTTCATGGGATGTTTAAAGTGTTTTTGACTTGACTTTGACTTGAACAGTCACTCTAACTCCTGTCAGGATCAGTCCCTGGGTAAACAGTCACTCTTACTCCTGTCAGGATCAGTCCCTGGGTAAACAGTCACTCTTACTGCTGTCAGGATCAGTCCCTGGGTAAACAGTCACTCTTACTCCTGTCATCTTACATCAACATCTGAAAACCCAACATCGGTGGTCTAGAGGTAACGCGCCTGTCTAGAATGCGAAAAGTCCGGGTCGGGTGTGTGCGTGGTTCGTATCCGTTTGGGCCCGAAATTTTTCCCCCATCCATTAGACCATGAGTGGTGGTCTGGGCGCTAGTCTTTCGGATGAGACGATAAACCGAGGTCCCGTGTGTTACACAAAATTTTCAGCGCACGTAAAAGAACCCACGGCAACAAGAG
>CM054148.1:48992867-49031743 GCA_028751875.1 Rapana venosa | reverse complement strand
TGGCTACTGGACCCTTGGAAAATAAGATCATTCAAAGATCATTTCTCTCTCTCTCTCTCTCTCTCTCTCTCTCTCTCCCTCTTCTCTCTCTCCCCCCCCCCCCCCTCTCTCTCTTCTCCTGTCATGAGGAGCCAAGGACTATAATGAATAAACTTCGCATTCGCATCTCTCTTGCTCGCTCACTCGTTGGCTCAATGGGTCTGTGCATTCTGTGCCTGTCATGATAATTAAAACATAAAAATCGAAAGTGAATCAACACCCCAAAAGTAAGCAACAGACCCAAGTCACGCTTGAAGGTCTTTCCGTTGGCAGGAAAAAATTGGATTGGGGACCATCAAAGCCAATATTTCCCAACAAAAGACTAGGTAGGGTTAATCTAGGCCCATTTGCCAACGCCTTTACAGGGAAATCTGCAAGCAAAACAAAAGTTATTTAACAATGGTTTTGTTTCAAAGAAGAGAACAAATGAATCAATGAGTTTTATTTCAGGTTAGTGATAAGATAAGCATGATCGTTGGGTTTTTTTGTGTGTGGGGGTGGGGGTTATCATATGCAGCTTTCTATAAAAGTTATCCCCCCAAAACATTTTTTTTTTTTAAAGAAGATAATCTTTAAAATCTTGACATGTTAGTCTGTTGATGTTATCAAATTTGTTAGCATTTATTATATATTTTACATCATTCTTTGGACGGTATTAAAGAGAGAGACAATGACAATGACAAATTATTTTACTTCGAGGATAATGAATAAGCACTCATGTGCTTTTTTACATCTAGTCCCCGCCCGTAGGGGATACATCTTAATAATAATCCAATACTTATACTCTCACAGAGAGAAAGAGAGAGAGGAGGGGAGAGAGAGGAGAGAGAGATTGAGAGAGGAGAGAGAGAGAGAGAGAGAGAGAGAGAGAGAGAGAGAGAGAGAGAGAGAGAGAGAGAGAGAGAGAGAGAGAGAGAGAGAAACGAAAACAAGACGAAACGACGCCCAGTACAGAATTACAGGGAAAGAGTTTATCAGCAACAGGGTCACCCCATCATCACCTGTAGTAGTGCCTGTAGTGATAATCACCGCTATCAGCTGACACTTCACCCCGTGTGGAGGTGCCTTCTCTTCACGTCAACCACAAAACCAAATAACCCTACCCACCCACACCTTCAGCCCTCACACACACACACACACACACTGTGAAGACAGTGTTATAATATTTTATATCCTGCTCAGCTGACGCGGCTGAAGAGTGGAAAATCCACACTGGGCTTGAACGGCGAAAACTCTGGTGGAACATGGATTTTTGTGGCTGCTCTGTCCCTCTGTTTGGGAAACACGGAAGCCTTCAGCGGCATGACTTTTAGCCGTTAACTCAGGAAATGAAGACGAATAAACATTTATTTCATCACATCTCATCCACAAATACGCATTACGCGTTCGCGCGCGGGGCGCGCAGGCGTGCGTGCACACACACACACACACAACACACACACCACACACACACACACACACACACATATATATATATATATATAATATATATATATATAAAATATATATATATATATATTATTATATATTTTTTTATATATATATATATATATATAAAATATGAAAGAGAGTTCTGTGATAATATGGCATTTATTGATTTAAAGCAGAGGCATTCGACCCATCATGGTATTGTTTTTTAAAGTGTTACCTTTTTTCCCCAGTGTTCTTTTGGCGTGGAATACATGATGTGTCTCTTTTTTAAAAAAAAATCTGTTGAACCTTAATTAGTTATAGAGATGTTCATAAAGTAAATGTCTTTCTTTCATTGTATTATGGTTACAGTAGTTAGAAAGTTCCTTAACCTTTTTTCTGAATTGTTTGCCTTTTTGTGTCTAATCTTACTTAACGTGTATGGACCTTAAATTGAACACACACACACACACCCACACCCACCCCACCCCCACCCAACCCCCCCCACACACACTTACTTCAACAGTTCATATAGAAGAAAATAACCAACGGTATGCAACATTTTCACACGTCATGAACATAAACCCAAACAGAAACACTACATTCCTCTTTTCCAGACTGACAAATTAGCTGATTGTTTTAGATCAGCGTTCAGATGATGTAGCATAAGGAGTAATTATGTCTGCTATGAGAACAACGCCACCAGCTGACAATAGCACAAAAGCCTTCAACTGTGTCTAGGACTAGCGTAATTGCATGCTATGACTTAACTTTTTTCAGACTTCATCTTCATGCCAATAAAGTCCTTCCGATGAGACTATAAACCGAGGCCCCGTGTGCGAACGCATGCAGAACATCTTGCGCACACGTTAAATCCTGTTCCGCTTTTCGAAAGAGTAGGCCATTGTGTGCCGGTGGGAACAGATGACAACATTTACAAAACCGCATACACACGGGGACTGGATGTAAAAAAGCACATGAGTGCTTATTCCATTACCCTCGATATAAAAAAAAAAAAAGAAGTCATCTGAGTGCTTTGATTTGTTGCTTTACAAGATTCAGCCTTATACAAATTCCATACATAATTATTATTATAAATTTTTATTATTATTATTATTATTATTATTATTATAATTTTTAAGGAAAGGGGAAATCCCTTGGGGTTAAAGTCGTTTTTTTTTTTGATTGCATGGGACAACAATTTTAAGGTTTCGCCCCCTTCCCCCATTTTTCCCCCTTTTTTTTGTTTTAAACGAACGGAAAATTGTTTTGAAAAAAAGAAAAATGCGGGCGGGTTAAAGGGGAAAAATTTTCCCAGCCGGGGGGGAAAATTGTTTTAAAATTTTAAAGGGAAAAAAAAGGGGGAAACCGGGGAAAAAAAATTAAAAAGGGGGCGGGAAAAAAAGGGCGAAAAAGAGGGGGGGAAAATCTGTTTGAAAAAAGATGGGGATTTGTGAATTACGGGCCTCACCCCCCGGAAAATTTTCTTTTGGAAATTTAAAAAACCTGTTAAATAAGAAATCAAATGGTTTATACCAAGTTTAAAAAGGCTTTCCAACTTTAGCTGGGACTTTTTCCCCCATTTCCTTTTTAAAATTACCCTTTTTTATTTTTGTTGGTTGTTAGGGGGGTTTTTTTTTTATGTTTTTTAAAATTTTCTTTTCCAAAAAGGGGGGTTAAATTTTTCACTAAAAATTAAAGGAGCTCAGAATTTTTATTTTAAAAAGGGCCGGTTTTTGATTTTTTGGGGCCAATTTTTCCCCCCCTTTGCTTTCTTTTTAAAACCAAAGGGGGATTTCTTTTTTTACACCCGGGGGGAAAAATAATTTTTAAAATTAAGCCGCGGAATTTTGGTTTAACACCCGGGGGGAAACTGTTTGTTAACGTTTTGCGGGAAAAAAGGGGAAAAAGACTCTCAAAAATTTTGTTTTGTTAAACGCCCTCGGGGAAAATTCGGTTCACCAAGGGAAAAATTTTTTTTTTTTAAATGGGGTTTTAAAAAAAAAGTTCCAGATAAAAATTGCCATTTATTTTTTTACCCAACCCCCCCCCCCCTTTTTTTTTTAAAGTTTTTTTGACAAATTTTTTTTGGGTTTCCCCCAAAAAGGTGGTTTTATTTTTTGTTTTTTGTTTTTCGGTGGGGTGGGTTTTTGTTGTGGGGGGGGGTGGTTTTTGGGGTGTTTGGGGGGGGTTTTCCCTTTCCTTTTTCCTTCCCCTATTTTGGGGCAGGCCCCAAATTTCGGGGGTAGGGGGCTTCCAGGGGGAAAACTTTCCCCTCCAGGAAACCACCTTTCAATTTTTTAAAAAAAAAAATAATCCTTCCAGTTTTTCTGTTTGTTCGTTTCCCCTTCCCAAGTTCCGGTTCCCAATTGGATGCCGGTTGGGGGGTTTTTTCTCCCACCCTTTTTCTGGGGGTTCTTTTTCTTTTTGGGTTTAATACCCCTTTTTTTTTTTAAAGGGGACAAGGGTTTCCCCCCCAAAAGGGTTTGGGTGTTTAAACTTGTGGGTTGAGGGTTTGGGGGTTGATTTTGTTTTTTGTTTTGGTTTTTGTTTTCTTTTTCCTTTTTTTCATTTTTTTTGACGGGAAAAAAATTTTTTTAATTTTTTTGTTTTTGGCTTTCCTTAAAAAATTTTTTCTTATTTTTAAAAAAATTATAAATTCTTTTTTCGAAAAAAGTTTAAAATTTGTTTTTTACATGGTAAAGTTTTGTTTCTTAAAGTGAACTTTCTTCTTTGTTTTCTCCCTTTTTTTCCCGGCTTTTTTTTTTTTTTTTTAAACCCCCCCCTTAAAATTTTCAAAACCCTTTCCCCCTTAAAAATAGGTTCACCTTTTACCCGTTGGGGGGCTATTTTTTTTAAATTTTTAATTTTTTTTTTTTTAAAAAAATCGTTTACAAAAAAATTTTGAAAAAATAAATATGAAATTTTAAATTGTCATAAATTTCCTTAAAAAAATTTTGCAATTTTGATACTTTTTGTCAAAAAAAGAGAACAGTTCACAATTAACAAATCTTGGTCATTTTCAAACTTTCTTCAAAGTCGGGAAAATTTGGGGTTTTCCTTAAAAAAGCTACCCCCTTTGCCCGGTTTTTTTTCCAAAAGTTTAAAAATTTAAAAATCGGCTTAAAAGAGCCCCACCTGCAAACGTTTTTTTTTTTTTTTCTGTTTTTTAGTTTTCTTCTTCTTTAAAATTTAAAGAAAATGGAAATTTTTTCGAATTTCGAATAAAAAACAAAACGCCCCTTGCCCAAGAACGAAGATTTTCTTTCCCTTTCAAACAGGGTTTTTTAAAAAACCCTTTCCCTTTTCCCGGAAAAGTGCTCTTTTGGGGGCTGGTATGTTGAAGAAAAATTAAAAAAGGGGGGAAGGTCAACTTTTAAAAAACCCGGGTTTCCCCCGGTTGGGGGTTTTTTGCCCTTTTTCCCCCCTTTTTTAGGAAAAATTGAAAAAAATTTCCAAAAACGGGGACCCCCTTGGGGAAGGGCCCAGGTTTGTCACCAAAAATCCCGTTTCGGGGGGAAGCTTTTTTGGGGGTTTTGGAAAAAAAACCCCCGTCGGGTTACCAAAAAAAACCCCCCCTTTTCATGGTTTCCAAGGGTTTGGGGAAATAATCAAAATTTCAAAACCAAAAACAAAAACCCCCCCCCCCAACACCATCCCAAGGGAAGCTTTTTTGGGGGGGAAAAAACCGGTCTTACCAAAAAACCCCCCAAACCCCCTTTTGGTTTTGGGTTTTCTACCAAAATTAAAAAAAAAAACCCCCCCAAAAACCCAACAAAGACAAAAATACCCCCCCCCCCCCCCCCCCCCCCCACAAAAAAACCCCCCAAAAAAGTGCTTTTTTGCCCAAATTTCTTTTTTCCCATTTCACAAAACCCTTTTTTTTGGTTTCAACTTTTTGGGCATGATTCAAAGGTAAAAAAAAAAGGGAACACTACCTTCCTTTACTTACTAACTAACACTATAACTATCCATTACAAAAAAATTTCCCCCTTTTTTCCCCCCAACCCCTTCCCTTCAAAAATTTCTTTTTAAAAATTATATAACAAACAAGAACACACACACCACAACACTATACATTACTACTACTAAAACACTACTAAAATAAATATAAAACAGACAAAAACCCCCCAAAAAAGTTTAAAACTAACTACTACTAATACTTACTACTCTCTGGTGCTGCTTGCTGTGTGCTGCTGCGCTGCTGCTGCTGTGTGCGCTGCTGCTGCTGCTGTGTATACACTGATGATGTGATGATGATGTGATGTGTTGGGGAATGATGTTTTGATGAGATGATTTATAATAAAAAAATAATAAATAATAATAATAATAATATGATGATGATAGTGATGTGTGATGGGGTTTGATGGAGATGTGATGATGTTAAAATTTAAAAAATAAAAAAATAATTATAAATACTAATAAATCCAACGGACCCCCTTTTTGAAAATTTTCAAAAAACCCTTTTGCTTAGATGTCTGGTTAAAAAATGCAATGTTTTCTTTTCACCACTTTAAAAAGTGGGTTTTTCGCCTCAAGTTGGATTTTAAACATGATGCCACTCCCCCTTTCCCCAAAAGTCTTTAGGGGGGAAAAAAAAAACCCGAGGTTCCGTTGCAAACGCACGCAGAAATTTGCGCACACGTTAAAACCCCTTCCACTTTTGGGAAAAGAGTAGGAAAATTGTGTTTTTGGTGGGGAAGGTGACAAAATTACGAACGATAAACGGGGGGTGGATAAAAAAAAAACCCACAGAATTATTCCTTTATCCTCAAAATGAAGGATTAAAAGCTGAAAAAAGCAGGTCTTCCTATTTGGTTGGTGTGCCAGCACTTGCTTTATTTCCCCACTGGTCATCGGAGAAATGGGGCCTATGCGTCTGTAGTGTTTAGTCTTTTTCCCAAAACCCCTTTCCCTGACGAAGTTTTTGGCCGGTGGAAAGGCCATTTGAATCAACCCCGTGGTCCATAAAGTGGGGTTTAAAAATTCGGCAGCGGGGTTTGGGGAAAAAAGGGGAGGGGGGGGAAAATATTCCAATAACTTAAAAAAAGCCGTTTTCCCAAGAAACAATTTCCCTTTTGTGTATAAAACCACACGAAGTAAGTATGCACATTAAGACGCTCAGTGTCAGAGGCGGGCTTTCCCCACCCAAGGTTAAGCAGACCAGCGTGGTTAAAAATGGAAGGTGACCGTTGGCCCCTTGCTTCAGTACATTCCCCCCAGCCACCCAGTGAATTGGGTCCTGCCCTCTTTAGGGCGGGGAAAGGGAAAAACCGTGGAGGGAGGGGCCCCCCAATATGCTGCCCCCAGAAAAGTTGAGGTCTCGCGCCTCGCTCCCCCGACCAAGGGGTTTTGGGACACTTTTACCTTTATTACACACCGGTCAAAAATTATGCATGTTTAAGATTGCTTGGTCGACCCTCGTTTTCCCCCCAACCAAATTTTTAAGCACCTCGGCGTGGTTACCAAATAAGGGGGACCATTTGCACCCCAAGCTTCAGTCAGTTCCCCAGTTCCCCCGCGGTAAAATTATGGTACCTCCCCTGTTTAGGGTCGGGGAAGGTAAAGCAGCGAGGGAGGGAGATGGGCGTCGCCCTCAATATGCTGGCCCTAGAAAAGTGGGGTTTGACGCCTCGTTTCCCCCTACGACCAAAAGGGTTTATGGACCCCTTTTCCCTTTTACCTTCCCATTTTTTCGGCGTCGGGCGGGGTCTGGAAAACCAATATCAGCATGCATCCTGTAAAACAAAACACGGTGCTCTAATGGGAGTGTCACTGGGCCGCGGGCGACCCCGCAGAGTGCAAGACAGGGAAGCCCGGGCATACACACATCTTCCCCTGGAAAGGGAACGCAAGAAGAGAAAAAAAAGACTATTCCTTTTTTGCCGTAAAAATTATAGGGGACTCCCTCAAGTACAAAAAGCACCGGAAGCGTCGTTCCTATCGTATCAAAATAGGTTTGTTGGTTTTCACAGCCAAAAACCTTCTTACAGTCTGATTCCATTTTCCAAAAAAGTTTTGTAAAGGAGTCGTTTCTACCGGATTTACCCCTTGATAGGATATTTTGGTTGGTCAGCAAATTGAGATTCCTGAACAGGAAACCCTGCTTCAAGGAAACCCAGAAAAAGTTTCAGAGGACAAGCGAAATAAAAGAATTTTTGAATTTATAATTTAGTATTTTATATACTGTCCGCTATCGGAAAACCAAAAATTAAAAAAAAATTCGCAAAGTTTCATTAACATGGGGCCCACAAGTCAGTCCACCTACACCAAAAAAAAAAATGCAGCTTCCCTATCAATTCAGAAAATCATTTTTATTAAAACCAAGTCTTTTTTCCAACAACCGTTAACCCAAAAGCCAAACCCCAACTTCCCCTTCACCCAAAGGGAAACAGGACGACCCCCCCCCCTCTGCCTCGACCAAAGTCGTCTGCTGTGAAAGAATCAACCCTTTTTTCCCAAAAAACATAACTTTTCCCCTTTTTAGGCAAAACGCCCAAACGAAAGTGACCTAAGGACTGGCAAAATCTGTTAAACTTTTTGCACAATAAAGATTTGATCCAGGCTTTTTCCACTTTCGGCGTAGCTTTTCAAATAAGGCCTCCCTTTTGATGTTGTTTTCCTCGTTTTCTTGTCTGCCTTTTTGGTTCCCCCTCTTTTTTTTTTTATTTTTCCCTGGGAGTCTTGGCCGTCCGATGTTTGGGACGCGCCCTTTTCCACTTTAGTTTGGGGGGTTTTTTTCACACTAAATAGGGGGGCCTTGTAAAATTTTAATTATGGCCCCGGCTTTTCAACTCGGTTTTCATTCTTCGTGGTTTGTCACTTGTCATTTACACTTTAAATCGTTCTTTTTCCCGATTCATGCTGTCTTCATTAAAGCCAGTCTTTGATAACGTCCACCTGACTGTTTATATAGGGTTGCATTTTGCGGGGGGGCAAAAGCGGCTTTTTGTTTCCTCCCTTCCTCGGTCTGTCAGGCTCGGGCGCTTTGGCTCCATGCGGGAACCCCAAATTGACAGCTCTGCCAAACCCGCGCGATATAAAAAAGAAAGAGAGAAGATTCCCCACTAGAAACTGGAGGCCACGAAAAGGGTATAAATGAAAAAAATAAATAAAACTTTTTTTTTCTTTTTGTTATTAGAACGATTTCTGTTTTTTAGTGGGACATTAGATATAAAAAAATAGTTTTTTCCTCAGTGGGACATTAGATTTTAGAATATATGTTTTCAAAGGGGGAAAAATTAGATTTAAAATTAATGTGTTTTCTCAGTGGGACATTAAATTTAGATAAATAGTGTTTTTCAGTGGGAATTGAATTAGAATGAATATGTTTCCTTAGTGGGACATTAGATATTAGAAGGGAATTGTTTTTCTTAGTGGGACATCAGATATTAAAATGAATAGGTTTCCTTTGGGGACATCGTTTTTTAAATAAATAGTGTTTTCCAGGGGACACAGTATTAAAATAAATGTTTTTTCTCAGGGGACATAGTATTAGAATGAATGGGTTTTTCCAAGGGAATTAATATTAGAATGAATGTGTTTCTTTGGGGGGAAAAATTTATTAGAAGAATAGTGTTTTCTATGGGAATAGATTTTGAATAAATGGGTTTTTCTCAGGGGGAATCGTTTTTTTAAAATGAATATTTTTTCTCAGTGGGACTCTGTGAATTTTGCACAAAGCAGCCAAATTTTTTCCAGGAAGAAAGGGTTTTGGTTCATTGTTTCGAAAATCTCTTTACAGAAAAAAAATTTAGGGTAAAAGGAATAAACATTGCAATTTTTTGGGGCCACTGAGCTTAAGCCATTGCCTGCTAAAATGTTAGTCCTTCTTCTCAAAATAAAGGAAATGATTTTTTAAAAAGCAAAAAACCCCAAAACCTTTTGTTGGAAAATCATATGAATTTTCCCAGAGAGAGGGAGAGAGAGAGAGAGAGGAAAAGAAGAGAAGGGAGAGAGGGGGAGAGAGAGGAAGACAGGGCAGAAGACAGAGACGACGACGCCGACTGAAAAAAATAACACCAAAAAGGCATGTCAGCTTTCAAAAACAGAAATAACCAAAGTAAACCCCTTTTTCCCAAACCACGGGGAAATAACGGGGGCTCATAATTTACGAAGAACCCCCCACAAAAAAAATACACGCACACCCCAAAACAACAACATACACGTACAAAAACCCACACACATACAACCCTACAAACACACACACACCACCCACACACACACACACAAACACACCAAACACACACACAAAAACCCAAAAACAACACAAACACACCACCACAAAAACCCCCCTTTCTAAACCCTTCCAACACAACCCAAAAGGGAAACGGTGCAACCTTTTGAAAAAAAAAACCCACCCGCCCAAACAACAAAAAAAGAAAAAAAAAAAAGTTGTAACAGCAGAGCGATAGCAATAGACCCCCCGGGTAATTCACTCCTAAGATTGCCCCTAACCAACGATAAAAACTGTATCTAAATAAAGAACCCCTCCCCACATCAGCCCCTGATAGGCATAATTTTTTGGGATCCCCGATCAGTGAACCCACACCACACCACACATCACAGAAACTTTGGAACAAGAGGGCTAAGGATGGACCCTTCCGGGTGGATCCCCCTTCGTGATATTGGGGAAACGAGCAAAGGTTTTCCCCCGACGAAAACCGGATAATGAAATTTGGAAAAAACCCAATAAAAATTATGCGAAAAATACCCTTAGAATCGCTATAAACCCCCCTGTTTGGTTTGTCTATGATCATTTTGCTAGAGAAAAGGTTTTTAGTTGGGGTAAAAGGACTTAGGGATTTTGTCCTTAAAGGATTGAGTTATTTTTGAAGAGAATCTGCTTTTGAATATTCAAAATTTTTGCCGTACTTAAACATGGGTCCTGAATGATTTCATTTTGTTTGCTGGTGTTGGGGTAAGGAGGTTTTGAGAGTGTAGTGTGTAAAGGATAAATTGTTCTTCTTTATTCATTGACTTTGTGGTGGTTGTGGTGTGTGGGTGTGTGGTTGTGTGTGTGTGTGGTGGGTGTGGTGTTAATAATAAAAGCAAGCAAAGGGAAACAAGGTTTTTTTCATAAATTAATGTTTTTCCTATTTTTTTTTTTTTTTTAAAGGTCTTTTTCCATTTGTTTTTTTTTAATTATAATTGTTATATTTTTCGTGTTTCTTTCGTGTTTTTATTTCCTACTTATCATTAAGTTTTCTTTGAATTGTCTTTTCCACAGCCTCTTTCTGCTCCCAAATTTTCGTCCCTTTTCCTTCCAATCCGTCACCTTTTTTTCCCCCATTAATGACGTCACAGTCCAACGCCAAGGGGGAAGCTTCCGGCATATGCTACAGAGCAAAATCCTTTGGTTACAAATATGTTTTTCGGGTTTTTCCACAAACCCCTTCCTTTCCACCACAACTACCAGTATTTCTACACCTGCAGACGCCAATTTTCAAAACCTAGATGCCAGCATTTTACACCTGCAGATCCCAGTTTTTCTACACCTGAGTCCAGCTTTCACCCTGAATGCCAGTTTTTCACCCGCAGACCCACATTTTAACCTGCAGAGCCGCGTTAAACCCCAGCAGATGCCACGACGGACAGTGAAGAGTCAGAAGGGGAAAGAATGCTGGAGCGTTGAAAAGCCGACGTTCCTGGTAGGGCCAAGTGGCGGTTTGTGGCAGAAGGACAGCGAGCTTCAAATGGTTGAACTTCGCTGAAAAGGGGCTAACAAAAACCCTTTTTTTTGGGGTAAGTGAAAATAATTCAGTTGAAAAATTTTGGGTTGAACGTTGTTTTTAAAGTTCTGTGAATTTTATTCGGGTTTTTTTTTATTTTTTTGTTTTTTGTTGATTTTTGGCGTTTGGCGGTGTTTAATGCGTTTTGTTAAAGAATATCAGATTAGGCTAGTTTCCCCAAGTTAGTAAGAAATGAAACTGTTGTGCTAAATGTGTGTGGTTTCCCAGGTGTGTGTGTGTGTTGTTGTGTGTTGGGGTTTGTGTGTGTGTGTGTGTTGTGTTTTGGGTGTGTGTGTGTTGTGTGTGTGTTGTGTGTGTGTGTGTTGGAACGTTTCCTCGAAAAGGGGTTTTTAAATAAAATTTTTAAGGCAAAAATTTGGGTGGGGGAAAGAGGTAGACGGAGCTGAGTGTGTTTGTTTTGAAAAGTTGATAAAAGGAAAACAAAATGTAATGGAGAAATGTTAGCTCAGAACATCAAAATAAACCAAAAAAAAAAGGTGAACTTTTGTTTTAAAAAAAAAAACCAAAAACCAAAAAAACACAAAAAACAACAACCCAAAATTTTTATCCTTATCGTATTATCTTTATACCAAAAAGTGTAGCTTTCTGTGTGTTGTTGTTGTGTGTGTGTGTGTGTGGTGTGTGCGTGGTTTGTGTGTGTGGTCTTTGGGGGTGTGGGTTTTGTGTGGTGTTGGTGTGGTGTGTGTGTTTAATTTATTTATTTTTTCATTTCGAGGGTAATGGATAAACATCATTGCTTGTTTACATAATTTAAAAACCCCCGTGGTTTCAGTTTTGAAATTTTTTCATCCTTTTCCCCCGGAAACAATGGCCTCTTTCCAAAAATCGGAAAAAGGTTTTTTAAAGTGGCACAAGTCTGTGGGTGTATTGTGTGGTAGTTTGGGTGAGGCGTGTGCGTTATAAAAATAAAAATAAAATAAATAATTAATGATTTTGGAAATTTTTATGCGCTGAAAAAGTTATGGTGTGTAGCGGTTTTGTTATTGTTTTTTCCCCTTTTGGCCTGTTTTTGTTTATAAATATTATATATTACTATACTATTAAAATATATAAAATTATATATTTATTTAAAATATATAATATATATATTATATTATATATATATTTATAAAATTTTATTTAAAATTTATATATATATATATATAAATTAATTTATATATTTATTATATAATGGATGTACATAACGACGGATGTGTGTGTAGTGTATAGACCTACAAAGCCCGCGTGTGATTGCCCCGTGCTCGGGTGATGAGGGGAGCCCAAATTTTGTTCGGGCTGCGCAGATCCCCACCCTCCCTCCCCCCCCCAGCCATGCTGACGGGGGCCCCCAACTGTCGGTAAGTTTGTCATGTCATGTCATGTCTTTCATGTATGTCACTAATTTGTGCTGTTACCACTTTGTCGTGGGGAGTTGTTCGCTAATTATGTGGCCTAGGCTTTTGGGGTGAAATAATCAACTCTGTTGCTGTCTGTTGCTGTCTGTCTCTTTTTTCTTCTCTTCTGTTCTGTCTGTCTTAGTCGTCTGTCAGTCAGTCTGTCTGTTTTTTGTCGTCTGTCTGTCTCTCTCTTCTCTTCTCTTCTTACTCTCTCTCTCTCTCTCTTCTCTCCCTTCTCTTTCCTCCTCTCTCTCTCTTTTCCACTCTTTACCTTAAATGTAAATTTGGCCAAAAGGTCGATGGTGATTAAACAATTTCAGAGTTCAGAGTTTTCTCTCCCATCCTCTTCCCCCCTCTCTCTCTTCTCTCTCTCTTCTCCTCAACAAAAAACACACACACACACCACACACACACACACACCACACACACACACACACACCCAAAAAAAAACACCGTAAAAGATGTTGTATTGTAGGGATGCATTTTATCTAAAGTATCTGCAATCTTTTCCTCATCACTCACAATACACACACACACACACACACCCACCCAAAACACACACACAAAACACACACACACACACACAACAAAAAACCACACCCAGTAAAGATGTATGTAGCTTGTTGGCTGCTTTTTCTGAAGTACTGCTAAACCCCCTTCTCTTCACTCACCCCTCACACACAAATACACACACAACAAAACACACTCACACACAACAAACCACACACACCCCACCCCAAAACACCACACACACCACACACATAAAAACCGAATGGCAGGCCCTACGAAAGCGAGAAGGGAAAATTATTTTCATTTTATTTCTTTTTTATTTTTTTACTTTGAAAAATGGGGCTCATGTGTCTTTTAAACCAGTCCGTGTGTATGCGGTCTTGTAAATTTTGAAAGGTTAGGGGATGGCGGACTTCAAGCAAACATGCGTATTGCAGGAGGGAAAGAGAGATAAAAAGGGAAAAAGAAAGAGGGGAGAGAGAGAGAGAGAAGAGAGGGAAAGGGAGAAGGGGAGAGGAGGAGAGAAGAGGGAGAGAGAGAGGGGAGAGAGGAACTCGAATCGAAATCGAACTCGAAAATTTTTTTAATGGGTTAATTGGGTAAGCCAAGGCTTTTTTCCCAGGCCCCCATGGGCGGGAAAATGAAAAAAAATGAAAAACCAAAGAATCAACAAACAAAATAGTGTTAAAAGCAATGAAATAAACACACAATTTTCATTCAAATTTTTGATAAATCAGAAATCAATGAAAAGAGAGAGGAGGGAGAGAGAGGAGAGAGGAGAGAAAAAGAGAGAGGAGAGGAGAGAGAGAGAGAGAGAAGAAAAGAGAGAGAGGAGAATATGGGAATGCATTTTTTTTTTATTTTGAGGTAAGAAAAAAGCCCCTGTGCTTTTTCTTCCAGTCCCCCAGGAGATGATATAATTAAAGAGAAAGAGGAGGAGGAGGGAGAGAGAGAAAAGAGAGAGGGGGAGGAGAGGGAAGAGAGAAGAGGGGAGAGAGGGGAGAGAGAGAGAGAGAGAGAGAGAGAGAGAGAGAGAAGAGAGAGAGAGAGGGGGGGTGTTCCCATCTTTAAGAAATCGCCAGCATGTTTCAGCAATCAAAGCAATAGATCTAGGAGCTAATCCTTTTTAATCCATCGATATAATTTTTTTTTTAAAATGACTGTAAAATCATGCACCACAGTGACGCTTTTGAAAGATGGGGGCTGGGGGGGATGTTTATTTTTGGTTGGTTTTTTTTTTTTTTTTTTAGCGGGGGCTGAAGGTGTTTTTTTATGTTCATTTTTTTATTTTTTAAAATTTTTTTATTTTATTTTTTTATAGCGAGGATAATGGAATAAGCACTTATTGGTTTTTTTTTTTTTTTTTAAATCCCGTCCCCCTTCTAAGCGCTTGATTTGTCTGTGCAAGATAAGCCTATTTAAAAAATTCCATTTTATTATTAATTATAACTGTAATGTTTTCCCCCTTGCTTTTTTTCCCGCGGACATTCGTCTGCCTTCAATTCCCTACCGTACAGCGCTCTGCTCTTTACATTACCCCTGCACCCCGGAGACGGTGAGTCGAAAAGAATGTGTACGCGACCACCAAAAAAGTGCGCTTCACCCAGCGGGAGGAAGTACTGTCGGTTCTGAAACTCCGGCCCACTTACAAAAGCCGCGCTGCGCCCCCTTTTCGAATGGCGGTTCTGAAGCCCCCTTTTTAGGAGTTAGTTGTTGGTTGTAAATGTGTTTTTGCTCTACTGCGTTGGTTTTTTTTTCATCGTGTCTGTTTTTTTTCCCCTTTAATCTGTGTAAAGGTGCGTGTATTGGGGTGTTTTGGGTTTTTTTTATTTTTTTTTTTTTTTCTTATTATTTTTTTTATTTCGAGGATTGTTGAATAAACCCTTTTGCTTTGTTGTTTGTTTTTTTTACATCCAGTTCCCGTGTGTATGCAGTTTTGTAAATTTTGTCACCCATTCCCACCGGCACACAATGGCCTACTCTTCCGAAAAATGGAACGGGTTTTAATGTGTGCGCAAAATGTTCTGCGTGCGTTTGCACGGGGCCTCAGTTTATAGTCTCACTCGAAGGACTTTTGGGGTTGGGGGTTAGGGGAGTGGAGTTGGCACTGATGTTAACTCCATTGATGGGGTGTGTGTGGTGTGTGTGTGGTGTGTGTGTGTGTGTGTGTGTGTGTTGTGGTGTGTGTGTGTGTGGTGTGGTGTGGGGTGTGGTGCAATGCTTTTCTTTGATTTTAAAGTTTTTCATTTTAAGTTGTTGTTTTTTTTAAATTTGCTTATAGGGGGGGGGGCAGGGGAGCCCCGTGGGTTTCAGTGTTTGCACTATTGATTGATGGACGGGGGTCAGCCACCCCCAAGACCCCGTTTAGGGATTTTACCTTTGGAGTAGGGGGAGGGATGCTCAGTGGTGAGCATCGCTTTTTCCCCCCCGCCCGGGTTAAAGCAGCATCGAGCGTGGGTTTCCATTGGTGGGGACCCTTTCGTGCCTTGGTTAAAGTACAGTTTCGGGACGTACGGGTTTAAAATCTCCTTTTTGGGGCACCTCGAGGTTAGGGGAGAAACGAAAGAAAAATAAAGAAAAAGTATTATGTATGGTTTTTTGGATGGCGTTGTTTCCTCGTACGTCATATCATTTCTCATTTTCAATTTTCTTTTCTTCTTTTCTTCTTTATTTTCCCAACCCCCCACCACCACCCCCCACTCACCCCCCACCAATCATGAAACACGTCGTCAAAGTTAACACTGTTTTTTTGTCATTGTTGTCATTGTCTTTTTTGTTGTTGTTAGGTGATGACCGTGCAGGGGCGCGGGCCCGAAGTCCCCCCCCCATCTCCCTCCCCTTTGCGACATCACGGCCCGATGGAGGACTACGCCCCCCTTTTTCCGGGCCCGGGGTCAGTGGGGAGGCCCAGAGTGATGCAAAGAACTGGTGGCCACTCAGCTGTGTGGCGCCGGTTTTGGTTCATACATAACACATTGCACTACACTGCGTGCACTACCTACACTACACTACCTACTACACTACACTACACTACTACACTACCAGCTACATACACTAAATACACTGCACTGACGCATGCAATCAACACATAACTAAAACATAACTACCTAACACCCACGACTGCACTGACTCACTAACAGGGCCCTTTTTTCTGTGCGGTTTGCGCTGTTCTGTCGGGAGCGTGGCAGAAACGGTGGATACTGGGCTTGCGCGTGAGGAATGAATGAAGAAATGAAAGAATGAAGAATAAGGAGGGAAAGGGAAAAAAGGAAGGAAGGGGGAAGGAAACGAAGGAAGGGGAAGGGGGAAGGAAGGAAGCCTCACAAAATTTATCATTTTAAAATTGATTTTTTATGTGATTGTCTCTTTTTTTTTTAGGACACAAAAAATTTTTTTTCAATGTTGGGATCTTGCAAGTGTGTATTTAGGGTTTTTTTGTGTTGTTTTTTTTACTGACTTTTTTTCCCCACTGTTTTTCTTATTTTGGGTTTTTGCTTTTTTTTCATTTTGGGGAGAGAGAGACGGACAGAGAGGAGAGGGGGGGGAGTTCTTCAGATGAAGGATGTGGTCCTTTCGATGAATGTGTTGTGTGCGTGCGTGCGCGCGCCACGAGCGTTTTTTTCAGTTTTTATGAATGAATTTTTTTTGCATGGCAAAGTTTTTCCCGTGAGTTGGTTTAAAAACCCCACGGATTCGCCCTTTGGCGTTGGAAAGTCACATCGTTCTGGGATGAGCCCCGATTCTCCCGTGCTTGTTCTGGTGAGTAGCTAGTTGCTTATGTTTTAAAAAACTTCGGTGGTTTGGGGGTGAATTATCCCCCAAAGTTAAGTTAGCTGTTGCTTTATACTTTCTGAGTAGCAGTCGTCTTTATTAACTGAATTCAGCGTTAAAGACGATTGGATATTTTCACTGGTGTGGTGTTAATTTTCAGGTTTTTTTGGGGGGTTGTTTTTTACGACTGGGGTTTTTTTTTGGGCGATTTGGTATTCATGTTGGTGATCGGGTGTAAATTTATGATTTTGGTTTTATAATTTTTGGTGATTTGGGACCATAATAAGATTTGGTTAATCATTTCACACATTTTTTTGTTTTATTTCCGATTTTTTATGCTGATTGACATTAAAGTTTTTGATTTGGGTATTATTTTGCTGTTTTGGCATTAAAATTATTTATTGATTTGTTTTTGTTTTTTTTTAAAATTTGATTAAAGTGCTGATTTGTATTGATATTTTGGTTGGTTTGATATTTGCGATTTCGTATTCATGTTTGTGATTGTCAGACGGGCCGTTAGCTTTTGCCCTTTTCGAATTTTTTTGCCATGGTTTAACTTGTCCCCCGTGGGGATCCGGGGGGCCCGTCAGTGTAAAGCATTGCCCCCCTTCGGGAATTCTTCTAGGGTCCCTCTTTTTATCCCTCTTTTATTTTGCTTTTTTTCCTTTTCTTCCTGTCACCCCTTCCTGTCTGTTTTCGGCCTTCTTGGTTTTTCTCCTGCCTTTTTCCCCCCGAAGATTCAAAGATAAACACTTCTCTCCACGCCCGGTCGGATGCGTGGGCTGATTGTCGGCGTTACGGAGCGAACGCTTTTTGTTCAAATGACAGGCGCTTAGTTGCTGTCGAGCGTTCAAGGAAAAAAAAGAAGTGATCTCTGTGTTTAAATTGAAACGTTACTGTTATCTCTGTGAAATTATCCTTCGTGTCAAGATTGAAAACGGGTTGTGTGTCAGAATATTTGATTTATATGGGCTGTGGGACTTATCAATGGCATAGATAAAAATAGGAAATTTAAGTGAATAAACGTTTTTATAAACGTACGAAATATAATACGACAAGGTTTGGGTTTTTATTGTGGGTGTAGACTTTTCGTTTCGTTTTTTAATTTTTTTATCTTGCCCTGACAAGAGAGAGAGAGAGGGGAGAAGAGAGAGAGAGAGAGAGAGGGGAAGAGAGAAAGGGGGGGAAAGGGGAGGAGAGAGAAGAGGAGAGAGAGCTTTTTTGCGTGGTGTGTATGTATGTGTGTTGGGGGGCAGGGAGAGAAGAGAGAGGAGAGAGAGAGAGGGGAAGAGAGAGAGAGAGAGAGAGAGAAGAGAGAGAGAGAGAGGAGAGAGGGGGAGAGAGAGAAGATTTTGGGATGCGTGTGTAGTTGTTGGTGGTTTTGGGGGGGCAAGGGTAATGTGCAATAAGTCGAAATGGTCCTTTTTATAAATGAGTAGGGCCCAGCTGCATAGTGGAATTAAATGGTTCGACACAATAAATTTTCTGTTTAAAAAAAGTTTGTACTTATTTGTTGTAGTTGCTGTTTTGGTTATTATTATTTTTTTTGTTGATGACGATGATTGATGTGATGGTGTTTTGATGTTGACAAATCTTTTTGGCTCATTTTTCAAAGCTGATTCATTGTGACTATAGCCACACTGTTTCGGCTAGTGCCTGTCCTTTCGCTACTTTTTTGTGTGTGTGTGAATTTTTTTTGGGCGTTCTCTGGCTAAAAATTTCAAGGGGTTTTCAAGGGAGGTTTTGGATGGCCCTTTTTGCCACCGAAGGAGGCACCAAATTTTTTTTTTTTTTTTCAACCGAAGGGGAATGGGACGGCCAAAACCATTTGATTTTGCATGTGTATTTTCCCCATTAATAAACGGGGTCTCAAAGTTACGGGATTTAAAAAACCCTCCCATTTAAATTTTAAAGAAGGTTTCCCCCCACACTAGTTCCAGGGATTGAAAACCTTTAAAAACCCAGGCCACCGAATGGGGACATTTATTTTTAAAATAATTTTTTTTTTTCGTCGTACTTGGATCACAATGGGATGGCCTAATGTGGTTAATTTTAGGGAAATATTTTTTTTTTTTTATTCATTCTTTCTTTTTTCCTTTTAAATGGATAGGCTCATGTTTTTTGAGGGATTACGGGTTGAAAAGGCCCCAAATTTAAACTTCTTTTTTTTCTAATATGTGGATATTTTTTTCACATTTTTTGTGTGAATTATGTTATTTGTTTTATTTTTAAATTATTTTTATATTATATATTTTTATTATAGATATTTATATATTTTTATATTTATTATATTAATTTTAAAAAATTATTAAAAATTTTTTTTTTTTTTTTTGTGGGGTGGTTTTTTTTAAATTTTTTTGTGATGTTGTTGATTATTGTCCTTACAATAAAAAAAAAACAAAAAAGCATAAATTTTCTTTGCCCTTTTTGCCTCTCCCCTCTCTCAACCCCCCCCCCCCCCCCCCCCTCCACCTCCCCCCAAAAAAAAAAAAACAACCACCCAAAAAAAAACACATCACACACAAGGGGACACCCCCAAAATGTCGCTCTCTCTCCTCCTTTTCCCTTTTTTTCTTCTCCCTTCTCTCTCTCCTTTTTTCTCTCGTTTTTTAACACACACATTCCTTTTTTTCTCTTTCCCAACCAACAACACACACACTTTTTCGAACAACACCAATACACACCCCCCCCAACACCCCTGTTTTACACCCACACAAAAATGTCTCTTTTTCTCCTCTCTCTCTCTCTCTCACACCAACACACCACACACACAAAACACACGTGCACGAATGCAACAACACACACACTTTCTCTCTCTCTCTCTTATCTCTCCCCCCTCTCTTCTCTCCTCACCCACACCACACACACCAAACACAACACACACAACCCATAAACCGGGAGCTCAAGACAACCCCGGAAACAGAGCCTAGGGGGTGTTTCCCGATTTAGAAACTTTAGCGTGCCGGATTGGTCGCAAGGGAGGGAAAACCTTTTCCCCCCGTCAAATGTGTTTTTTTAAAAGGGGGGGGCTGGTTCAAGGGTTCTTGCTTTGTTTTTAAACAGAGACTTTTGACTTGCTCGAAATGGTCGGGGATTCAGAGACCCTAGATAATATGACAGTATAAAAACATTAGACTGTTTGATTAAAAAAAAAAAAGGAAAGTTTTTTGGTGTAGGGCCACTTAATGTTTTCGCGCTGCAATTTTCACAGGACGGTTCAATGTTTCTTAAATAAAAATACCAAAAGTAATTTAAAAGTTCAAACGAATTTGAAATCCCTATATATCCATAAGAAGAAGATAAAATTCCCCAAAGGACGTTTTTTCCACCTTTAATTTAAACCTAAAAACCCCACAGATGAAGAACAATTTATTTGTTTGCAAAGAAGAAGAAAAAGATGGCTTTTTTAGAAATGTCTATGTTGATAAAATTTACTTGTAAAGTATGTTGAATATGTTGGTGAAAACCTTGTTACATTTTGATATTTAGATGGCTGATCCCCTGCTCTTTTTTCATAAACGTTCTTGTACATTATTTCATACCCCAATAGTGTTTGGGGAGGTTTAAAAAACACATGTCACATGCCATCCGTAAACCCCCTTTGCTTTTTATTGGGCCTAGGCCAATGTACAGTTAAATTAATCTTTTCTCTTTCTCTCCCCCTCCTGCATCCCCCACCCCCCCCCAGTTTTCTTAGATCCCTCTCCCGACCCCTTCATTCCCTTCCCGAAAAAGTTTTTTAGGCTTTTGTTATGTGACCACGACTTCCAATACGCAGGAAAAAGGACGCATGTTTTTCAACGTCACTGGCCCCCTTCCCTCCATCCCAGTCTCCAAATATCTCAAAATACACTTCACCTTTGGATGTGGCTGTGCATGCGTCCCCAACGTGCGCATGACACACAACAACACCACACATCAAAAATAGGACACACACCACAAACCCACCTATTGTGGCACAACCGTGCTACCGCCGACATGAACCATCGCATGGTATTTATGAAAAAGAAATCAGCAGAAAAGGTTCTATGCCAAACGCCCAAGCAAGTTGGTGGGCAAAGTCCAACGTTTGGCGTATGAACCCGATAAAAGGGCAGCGGGGTGTCCACAACCCCCTCAGGATCAGCCCCGATGTGGCCTGGTTTGTGCTGGCCGGCCTGGGGTTTTAGCAGGCCAGGGCCCGTTTGTAGCTAGGGGGTGGTTTGTAGGTAGGCAGGCCTAGTTTTATTTTTTTTTATTTTTTTAATTTTTTTTAAATCCTTTTTGTTTTTACAAAACATCGATGCATGACAAGCATTATCAATATCAATAAACTTTAACTAGACATAACAAAGAATATAACGTAATAATACAAACAGCATCCTGCATAATTACATACAAATACACATACAAACATACATACATACAATATATACCTACCTATATACACACCTGGGCATTATTATACAGTACAAACAATTCATATGCCATGCCATCTGAAGAATATTACACAGTTTTTTCAATTGCCATTCTTGATTCCTTTTATTCCTTCCTCCCTCCCCCATTACAGGAGGGCTTTTTATGGGAATGTTTGTTGGGTTATTTTGTCCAAAGCGTGTGTCCTTCTGATGTTTTTTTATTATATATTCATCCTTATTGTGACAAAAAAACCAATGATTTTGTGTATTATTCCATTCAATCTATTTCGAATTTTCATAAGGTATTTGCAATTCTTGCATTATAACTGCTACGTTTTAAAACTATTGTGTAGCTGTGGCCTTAAAAACCAGAAAAGTTGGTTGGTACATGTCTGTCAATTTTTGTGCGGGGGGGGGGGGGGGGATGGGGGGGCTGTTGGGGAGGGAGTGGGGGGGGGGGGGGGTGGGGGGGGCGGGGGTGGGGGGGGGGGGGGGGTGGGGGGGGTGGGGGGGGGAAGTGCTTTGCAGGAGCGGTACTACATCAGAATAGGGTCTCTCTCTGGTCTCTACACACACATGTAAAGGTCTATCTGTTTTTAAATGTGTTCAGGTCTACCCCAAAAAGGACTAAATTACGAGAAAATGTTATGTTACCAGAGACATTTGGTGCAATCGTTCTTAAATACATGTTCTAAACTTGTCCAAAAAGTTCTAATATATTTACAAATACCCATAAAAAGTGTTTTCAAATCTATCGAGTCCTCTGGTCACATTACACAAAGTACATAAGTGTTGTTGTTTTACAAAACCCATAGCATATCAACAACACCACGTTTGTAGCAATGGATGCGGTGAAATTTAATCTCAATTTGCAGCCATTTTAGTTTTACATCTTTAATTTTATGTATTTTTATATTTACAAAGATATCTTACCCAATGGAATGTCAAGTAGTTTTTTTTCTGTCCCACTTATGTGCAACAGTTTGGAAGTTGTTTGTCTATACCACCAATATATTCATCAAAACTTTTTTTTGTCCCCTTATTTTACACTATCAATGATCCTGCAGAACTGTGGGTGTCCACCTTGATATTACTTATGTTGTTCACTCTTATTTTTATGTATGCCAAGCATTCCTTCAGTACTTTTCATTGAGGGAAATCCATCCATGAAACGTAAGAAAGTCAATAAGGCCTGCCACAGCATTAACTGAAATCTTTGTAATTAATAAATTCACAAAAAAATTCACCTTTTTCATTGATAAAGAGTTTTAATTAGAATATATACCTTTCTGTATTGAATACGTGAGTTTTGATTACTTTATTACCTACAGTTATATTTACATTGTAAACAAACCAAAAAACTGGTTCAGAGAGCATATTCTCGTGCATTTGAGGGACTAATGCAACGAGAGAAAAAAAAACTATAAGCTTTTAAAAAAAAACGTAAAGTTCCAAAAAGGATAGATGTTTGAAAATGTGGCTGTTCTAAATCTGATCCCAATCATTTCATTAAAAAGTTTCATGAAAAGTGGATACGTTTTTTTCTTGCAATACTAATCCATTTGTAATTTACATTTCTAATTTTTTACTCTTAACCTCCATATAAGTTTCATTCATCAGCGCATAGAAAAATAAAATTTTTCTGAATATTCAGGTATGCTCATCCCTACCTCCATGAGTAACCGGGTTTAATTAGCCTACTTTTCAAACTACCTATTCTATCTTGCTTTTATTGATCCATGACAAACTGGAGAACATAGCTTATGAATACTTTATATGAAAATGGTCATGTGGATCTGGTAATAACCTCCACAGTGAATAAAAGTTTTGAATGAAAAGATACGTGTAAAATGGCAATTCTGCCAAGTGGAGAAATAACCAGCTTTGGTACAAACTTTAAATAGCGTTTAAAATTACAGAAATTATCATGTAATAGTTTCATATTTCACAGTCCTTTAGATTTTGGGGTAAACCAGATTCCAATAATCTTGAATTTGGGGGGATACCACATCATTTTTATTAGGTGGTGACAGAACAAACACTACTTTGATTCTTTTTTAAAACCAAGCCATATAGGGGCGGGGCGTTGACTTTTTTGTCAACTCTTCATGAAAAGACATGATATTTATATTTCCAAACTTTCTCTAGAATTTGTATAGAATGTTCAATGATAGTTTATCTCCTATGTTTAACAATTGATAGTATCATCTGCCCAAATTGGGAAAATTTACGTTCTGTCTCTCCAATGCCGTAATTTCCTTTAAATTTGATATATCTTCTTTAAATCATTATAAAGCCAAAATCCTCGCACTTATAAAATAAATAATAGGGCGATAATGGATCACCCTGTGCCTATGCACCCACTTTTTCAATTCTAAACCATTTTGAACTGTTACCATTTACGAGGACTGTTGAATTTATATTTGTATAGGAATGTTTTGACCCAAGAATAGTCAACTGCTACCGAAACCATATGCCATTCATGACTTGAAACATAAAATCGCCAGCTTAAGAGGACGAGATGCTTTTTCAACAAAGTTCAACAATAAACCGTAATTAACACCAGGCTGAATATTTTTTATCCCAGGTATTAATCAGGGTCATAAATAATTAATTAATCTAAATTAATAACCAATGTATCTATATGGGTCCCATAAAAACCTGACATCTCGCTGAAAAGAGTAAGGCAGAACTCCTTTTAAAATCAATAAATACCGGTTTTGCATAATACATGCAGAACCAATTATTATAAACTAAAATTAAGAAGGGTTTAATATGGTGGGGAACGCCGATTATCTAAATGTATTCTCTAATGGTTTTGTCCCCTTCTTGGTGAGACCGCTAAATTAGACCAACCTTCTGTGAAGGCCGATAATTCAACCATCCAGAAACTTTTCATTAAGTGCACTTACTAAGAAATGACCTTAATTTTTTCATTTTTTTATTTATAATTCTTTTTTTTTTTTCTTCATTTATTTTTCCAAAAAAACTTGAAAAATACAATCTAAACCTGAAACCGTAAAGCAGCCGTCTGGTTTTCCTGGGCTTTTTTCCAATTTTCCATATTTTTTTTTTAATAAATAAAACGCACATCTCCTGCATCTTTCAAATACTTATTTTAAACCCACCTAACTGCTGTTTGTACTTCTTCTTGTATATAGGTAGGTATTTTAACCACCTGTTCAAACACCACGATGGTTTCAATTTTTTTCATCATTCAGTATAGACTCTCTCAAAATGCTGTAACTGTACCTTAACTATCATTTTCAATATCTTTTCTGATTGACGAGATAACTGTATCATTCCTCCCGATAAATCGCTTTGACATGCGTTACTGATGAAATTTCTTTATTACTAGATTACAAAAAAATATGGATATCCTTTTACACCATCAGCAAACCATCGTGCTTTGGGATCTCATCAACCACCCCTCCCCTCCATCTTCTCTTTTATACGTAATTCTCTTCCAATCTTTAATTTTTATTCTCAAAGGTTGTGTTATTTTCATTGTCCCACTTAATATGTTCTAATGCTTTTCTATTATCTTTTATTGTTCAATGTCCGTTTATTAATTATTTTCATTTTCCTCTTGTATTTTTTTTCATCTTCTTCAATATTGCAATATCCCCCTAATTGTCTTTTTAACCCCTAATTTTCATCAGCAGAAAGTCTAAAAAGAATTTATATCTGGACCATAGCTGTATTTCAGCCTTTGGGAATTTCATCTATTTACTGATTGTCATATTTTTTATGTCCTGCGTACTCTTTGATCACATTGCGAAATTTTCTTTCTGTGTTTAAGATTTCTTCTACATAGTGACTATCTCTCTAAAAGAAGGATAAGAGTTGCACTTCCAAAAAACTTTTCTATTTTTTTCTTTTCTCAAATTTTAAGAGTAGCGATATCATGAGTGGTCAGAACGATATCCAGGGAGTATATCTGTGTTTTTCAAAATACCACATTAAGGTATCCGACAATAAGAAAGAAGTCAATCGCCTTGCTTCCGTGGGTGTTGCTTTTTTTGCCAAGGTAAAATCGTCTATACTACCTGGATTTACACTCTCCATCCATATATCAGATAGAGCCATTCTTCTGTATAAAATTCAAGTGCTATTCCTCTAGCTCTGGGATTGTTAAATTGTGAATAATTATTAACAAGATCTAGAAATTAGGGGGTCAAATGGATGCGATATTCCCAGTCCACGACGGCAATTATAATTATTTATTTTATATTTATACGACTTAACATTGTCCTCTTTTAGAGTGAAAAAAAACCTGTGGGTTGTTCTCTATTTGGACCATATACATAACTAAAAGGAAATCTTTAAATCCATAGTTGAAAATTTTACTATTATGATTACCATTTTTGGATGCCACTACTTTACATCCTGTATTACTTAATACAAAATTAAATTTGAGAAAAAAATAGCAACACCAAATAAACACAACACAATTCACACGAAACAACAAGATAACTCCCCACCTAACTCTCCAAACAATTTTAGATTTAAAAAGAAAGACGCAAAAAACATTAATAATCCCAAATCCCCGAGCTTACATAATTTTCTACCTTTTTATTTAAACAAAATGTTGAGTCTTGAAGACAATTATATCTAACATTATTTTTATTCTCTGTTCAACAAATAATGGGAACAACATCTCTTTCGTGTTTGTACATAAATTTTCCTCCCCAACCCCTTACAATTCATTGAGGCAAAAAGGGTAATACTATCCCTAAGTAGGTCATAAATGTTGTTGATATAAAGAGTATAATTCTTTTCCTGTTTTCATAAAGTTAAATGTAGTCCCCTTTTTAAGATGGACAAATCAATTTAGTATTATCAGGAACAGTATTTCCACATCTTGAGAGTCCATGGCATACAACATTTTTTTTTTTTTTATTTCAAAACAGAACAAATGACCTTAAAAAAAAACAAGTCCTGTAAAGGTTAAGTGTGGTAAACATAAACACAAAAACCAACATTCATTTTTGACAAAAACTATGTAATCCAATGAAAAAAGAAACGATTAAAGCAAAAAAAAAGAGAAACCTCAAGACAAAGAGAATAAGAAGAAAAAAAAATACAAACAAAATTCACCGATATTCTGACAATCCTTTACAAACGCAAGGCAAGCTTCATCCTGCACATTGAGCGTGTGTCACCATAACCAAAACCGTGTGGAATCGTGCCCAAAATACATCCAAAGAAATAGAGTATTACAGTATGGTATACATATTACCAACTAATAAAAATATTAAAAAAAAAAAAAAACATTAAAAAAAAAAAAAAAAAAAAACCAACGACAATATATTATTCACTTGTCGCGCACCTGAGACCAACACAGATGTACATGCCCAAGTCCCGTCCATGCGCACCGCCCGAGGTCTACAGAAGATGATTAACTATATCAGATTCCTCGCAGATGATTAGTTATACATAAGAGAAAAGAAAAAAGGCGGAGCAAAAAAAAAGGTCAAACCCATTTTCCCATTCCTGAGCACTCTGTTCAGCACTATTTTTTAAACCACCCGTATATGGTGTGAGTAGTGATTAAGGTGAATGAGTGAGTATAGGTGAATGAGTGATGTGTGGTGGTGGTGCGTGGTGTGTGTGTTCGTGCGTGTTGCGTGCGTGCGTGTGTGTTGTGTGTGTGTGTATGGTGCGCGAGTGTGTAAGTCAAACTTTTATTATTCAGATGGTACATTGAACAGGCAGTGCAATTGCTTGTGTGTTGTGTGTGTGGTGTGCTGTACGAGCGAGCGTGCGTGTGTGTGAGTGTGAGAGTGTGTGTAATTACGCAGTCTCAAGGGCCCTAAAGATTGTGTGCCCATGTGCGCGGTTGTATGCGGTGCATGTCGCACGAGGTTGAAGAAACGCACTCATTCCTTCCATTTGCAAAGTGTGCCACCGCCCCATCCCTGGATGGAACCCACAATGTATTCAAATGAAGCATCACTATGTAAGAGTGGTCACACAGTGGGCCAATACGTAGAAAAAAAGAGCAGGAGCAGAAGAGACCCCGCCCCCCCCCCCCCCCACCCCCCCCCCCCCCCCCCCACAAAAAAAAAAAAACAAAAAAAAAAAAAAAAAAAAAAAAAAAAAAAAAAAAAAAATTAAAAACTCACCCCTCCCGCCCCCAAACAAACCACTCCACAAAACACCCCCCCCCAACAAACAAAAAAAAAAACAAAAAAAAAAAAAAAACCAAAAAAAACAAACAAAAAAAAAAAAAAAAAACAAAACCACCAAAAAAAAAAAAAACAAACAAAAAAAACCAGCAAAACAAAACATAACAATATATATAAAAAGAACAACAACAAAAAACAACAAACAAAACAACAACCCCCTAACAACACGAGGACATAAATAAACATAACATAATATGTTATAGAACTATACCATTTTTTTTTTTGCTCTCATATCATTTAACCTATCACACTGTATTAAAAAAAAACCATCACAATCACTAACCCCGTCGCTGGGATTATAAGGCCAAACACCTCCTCATCAATCATCCCTAATCCACTTTTGGTTTAACTCACATCACTAACCCCTCAAACTGTGTGGTCATCACATCACCACAGCAACACAATTTGGCCGTCACAAAACCTGTATAAACTAACAATTGGTTTTTTTTTTGTGTTATCAACAAAAACCAAACAACAAAGCTTATTAATTGGTCAACACAATCATAGACCCTTCACGATAGTCTGGTCATCACATCATTTAAACTATCACCACTGTTTGTTGGTTTGGAGGCCCATCAAATCATTAAAACACCGTTCACTTTGTAGTTTGGCCATCACATCAATAACCCCATCACAACACACTGTCTGTTGGCCAACTATAAATCATTAAACCTGTCCACACTGGCACATCACATCATTACCCATCACAAGACACACAGTTTGTGCGCACCATCACATCATTAGCCCCATACACCAGTTATACACAAACTGTTGGTGCCAACACATCATTTATCCCATCACACTGTTAGGTTTGGAGGGTGGCCCCGGCAACAAAAAAATCATAAGCCCACCACATCATTAAGCCCATCACATTGATTGTTTTTGTGGGCCCCACACATCATGTAACCCCAACACGGCTGTATGGCCATCACATCATTAACGACCCTCACACTGTTTGTGCCAACACAATCAATAACCCCATCAACACCCCAGTTGACCATCACAAATCGGTTAACACGTTTAACACTGATGTATTTTTGCCTTCACATCAATAAACGCCATCACACAATTTGACCATCACAGAACCATATAACCCATCACCAACACTGTTTTGGTCATTACATCATTCATCCCATCACAGCTGTTAGTTTGGTTCATCACAATCATTAACCTCCATTACACAGTATTGTGTTTGTGTGGCCCATGCACCTGTAATCATTAACCCATCACAACTGATTGGTTTAGCCATACACAAAGTAAAATAATAACCCACCATCACAAAGTTTTTTTTTTGCCATCACAAAAAAATTTAACCCCATCACACTAGGCCCTCACACATTAAGTCCCATCACAAACACTGTTTGGTCAACACAAATCATTTGACCATCACAACTGTTTGTATCCATCAACCCATACCCTCACACGAATTGCCCATAAATCATATGTTCCCATGTCACTAATAGGGCATCAACATCAATAACCAAATCACACAAACAGGACAATCACATCACATTTCAGGAAATCACATCTTTAGCTCATCTAATGATCAGATGAACCTATTATTTTTTTTTTTTTTTTTTTTGCAATCGTCATGTCCATTTCTTTCTAGACTTTCAAAACATTTTTTCTATCATAAACAGTTATTCGAGACATCCCTAGAAAACAATTAGCTTCACAATAAATGTCACCATAACAATAACAACACACCCTGTTTCGTGCGTATGTGTGTGTGGTGGTGTGTGTGTGTGTTGTAGTGTGTGGTGTGTGAGTGTGTTGGTTGTGTGGTGTGTTAGTGTGTGTGTTGTGCGCGCCGCGCGCGCGCGCGCGAAGCATGTATGACCATGTGTATGTATGTGGAGTGTGCGTGTGTGTGCATTGCGGTGTAAGTGACGTCTGTGTGTGAGTTTGTGAGTGTATCTGTGTTTGGTGTGTGTGCGCGCACAATCCGCTTACCTGCGCACGCATGCATGGGATGTGTCATTAGAGAAGGGTGTCGTATTTCCCTGCTCACAATCATCTAGTCATTCTTTTCCATTGACTTTACAACAATCATTGCGATACAATTCAATAAATAACCAACCAAAAACACCACCACTAAACTTATTATTTCGTCCGCTCTCCTCAAAAAGAAGAGAGTTTGAAGACGGTGCAATAAAACAAAGCACAACAAACAAAGCGAAATGAGTCCAAAATCAACAAATTCCATTATAAGTCCACTCAACAAAAAACTCAACCAGCTATCAATTTTTCAGCAAAACGCAGAAGCCCCCCGCCCCTGGCTTCTCACCCACCAAAGCTCGACAAGCCTAAAAAATCGACACAATACCAAAAAAGTGCACTACTTCCCTCAACACCATTCCCCCCAGCAAGATGCCTAGTGAACGATTGCCGATCCCTACCCCCTCCCTCCACCCCACTCCCCCACAACAGCCCCCATCCAACACTGCCTCCAGGATAAAAGGGAAAAACGAACTAATAAATCCTGACAAAACAACGATAACCACGCCATCTCATACCAAGCACGCCCATGGGTATATATATATACTGATAAAAAAAATAAAAATAAAAATAAAAAAACAAATAACAATCTAGATCATGATTCCAGCCCCAGAAGATGGGATAATCACACAGAAAATGGCATACTCCATCAGTCATATTGGGGGGGGGGGGGGGGGGGGGGGGGGGGGGGGGGGGGGGGGGGAGATGTCCTTCCTCCATATTTTTACAACAGCAGTAATAATATTAATAATAATAAAATAAATAATTATAGGTATATAAAATTTTTTATATTACAGTTTGTCATTCTCATAAACTGATATTTTGCCTAAATCAATAGATGGCAGCTTGAGAGACCTAACTAAACAAAATGTACGTGAAATAACAAAACATAACAAAAAGTACTACGTTATGCACGCGCCCCATCGGAGCGCCACACACAAATTAAAGTTACCAACTGCCCCCACGTTGGACCCATTTAAAACGTCCAAGATTTACTAACCATTTTACATAAAACACAAATCCCGAATCAAGTTGACCGGAAGTGAAGGGAAAGAATATACCATCAGTCTTATTCTATAGCACCAAAAACAATAATTTCCACACACACACAAACACAGACAACACAAAAAGAAGTGAAGCCTCCACTGTTCACAACCATAAATGACCACAGACATGTCTCAGCTTTTTCCCCTGTCATTTCTTCTGCTAAAGGACATTAGAATGATGTTCCAAGTGAATGTCCAGATTACATATCACTTTTCCATTCATCAAATTGGTCAGAATCTTTCGTTTGAAGACCAAGTCGCAAGGGGGCAAGAAAATGCATATTTGGCATCTCTAGCAAAAGCTATATAGTAACATATCAGCGTCAGGTCCTTTCGACCGATAGGACAACGCCCGTCTGTTTCAGTTTGCGCGCAGAGCAAGAACCAGTCCCCTGCCTCTATCTCCGGAGGAAAAAAAGCGCTAACTAGATGGTTTCGGTTAACAGGTCCCCCGACCAGACCTTGTTTTGCCCGATCTGTGCGCTACTCGATGTCTTCTTTAGGACACCGAGACCCCGACTCATCTTGCATGAACGAAGACGTTCATACCGCAATGTTGGTCACACGCAGTCATCCAACCGACCTCCAGTCTCCCCGGCCTTCCCGCCACCCCGAACACCCGAAGGCTGAACTGAACGGCCATGTTTGCTCCTAGGTCGTTGAGTACATCCGTTTCAGCTCCTGGTCCTACTTCACACACGTTCCAGTTTTGTTTTTATGTTCCTTGTTTCTCTCCCTCCCTCAGAATCTGCCACGTCTCCCACCTCGCCCGCTAAAGCGCCTTTCCGTCCTGGACTCAAACACTTGCTCTCTATTGCTTCTCCATCCAGTAGTCCCAAGTCCGGCCCGTTGCTGTCTATGACGGTTTTCCGCAGCTTTTATTCTCCCTAGCTGCAATCATTTCTCTTCTCCCTTGTTTCCTGCCTCTAGTGCCTCCTTAAACAATCCATTACTGTAGTTTTAAACTTTCACTTTTTATGTCCTGTTTCAATTTCTTTTTTTCCTGCTGGGTTTTTTTCTTCAAAGGAATAGGCGGTGGTAACTTGTACAGAGTCGGAGGCTGAGGATGTTGAGAGAGTTTTGTTTTTATGCGCTTTGCTGGTGACCCAGGAGTAATCCGCGTGATGGATGCAAGGACATTCTCTTAAGGCATACACATTTCACTATCGTGGTTGTCTATTATCCGTTATGCCTCTGGCTGAAAATTTTTAAAGGTTATACGTTTTGATCAACAACGCTTTATAATGATATATATATATTTTTAATCCACATAGGCTTGCCCGCGTTTGCCATTTGGGGACACAATTGAGGCTGTAAGAGTAAACCGCGTGTCATTGCAAAAACTGTCCTTTTCCTTTCAACTTCAGTTATGAACTTGAAAAAATAGACAAGCCCGAAAGCCATTTATCCACTTTGACCCACAGACCACAAGTAAAACAATTTTATGTTACACAACCAGAACTACAATGCCACAGTTCAGCGGAGAGCAAACCCCCCACACACGTCCGCACGCAACGTGAGCGAAAGTCAGAATGAGGCCAGGCCTAGTATGTAAGCTAGGCTAGGTCCAGGAATAGTAGCAAGCGCCAAGGGGCCCCCCCCCCTCGTTTGTAGCTAGGCCAGGTTTGAAGCTTAGGGCCAGGTTATTGTAGCTACTAGTGCCTGGCACAAGTTCCTTTTAGAAAGGCTAGGCCAGGTATAGTAGCTATGCCCATGCCAGGCTATGTAGCTAGGCAGGCCTGGTTTGTAGCCTAGGCCTGGTTTAGTAGCAGCTAGGCCATGCCAAGATTTGTAGCAATGCTAAAAGGCTGGTTTGAACTAGGCCAGAGCCTATTTTAGTAGCTAGGGCTGGTTTGTAGCTAGGCCATGCCTATTAGCAGCTTAGCTAGCCTGCTCTGTAGCAAGCTAAAAGCGAGCTTTGGTAGCAAAGGCCAGGCCTAATTGTATGACTAGGCCAGGCCAAGTATTGTCGCAAAGGCTAAGTCCTGCTTTGAGTAGGCCAGGCCTATTTTGTAGTTAGGCCTCAAGGCCTGCTTTGTAGTATCGGGCTAGGCCCTGCTTAGTAATCTGCTATGCCTTCTTTGGAAAGCTTAGGCTAGGCCTGCACATAAGTTATAAGAGATAGCTAAGCCAGGATTGTAGCTAGGCTAATGCGGTGGTATAGTAGCTAGGTCTGGTTTGAAGTGCAAGTAATAGAACTGGTTAGTACCTTGGCCTGGTTTATAGATATAGGCCTGGTTTGTAACTCGCTAGACCTGGATTGTAGCTAGGCCTGGTTTGAATGCTATGCCTATTGGGGTTTGTAGCTAAGGCTCGCCTGTTTGTAGCTAGTGCTAGCCTCTTTTTATTGTAGTCTTCGCCGGTTTTGTAGCTACGGCCAGTTTTTTTGTAAGCATAGGCTATGACTGTTAGTAAGCTCAGGCTCGGCCTGGTTTGATAGCTAGCTAGCCAGGTATTGTAGCTAGGCTAGGTTCTGGTTCTATCTAGGCAAGGTCCTGGGTTTGTAGCTCTAGCTAGGTCAGGTTGGAAGCTTGGCCTGGTTTGTAGCTAGGCCTGGTTTAAAAGCAATGCTGAAATAGGTCTGGTTTGTGCTAGGCAATGTCTGGTTTTGTTTAGCATGCCTGATATGTATCTAGGCCCTGGTATGTAGCTAGGCTAGGAGTCCTTATGTAGCTAGGCAGCGGTCTGGTTGTAGCTAGGCCTGGTTAGTAGCTTAGGCTATAGGACAAGGTATTGGAAGCAAGGCTAGGTATTCTGGTTTTGTAGCTAGCCTTTGTTAGAAGCTAGGCCTTGTGATTGTAGTTAGGCCTGGTATGTAGTTGAGGACCCCTATATAGGCCAGATTTGAGAAGCTAAGGCTAGGCCAGTTTATTGTAGCTTGTGTTAGGCCTGGTATGTAGCTATACCTGGTAGTAGCTTTTGTTAGAGGAGAGCCTGGTTTGTAGCTAGTGCTAGGCCTGCTTTGTAGCTAGACTAGGCCGCTTTGAAGCTTGTGGCCTGGTTAGTAGCCTTGGCCTGGTTGTTAGCTTGGCCTGGTTTGGTTAAGCTTAGGCCTGGTTGTAGCTAGTTCTGGTTTGTAGCTAGGTATAGGAGGCCCGCAGGTTTTGTAGCTGGTAGCTAAGGCTTGGTTTGTAGCTAAGTGCTAAGGACATTGTTTGTAGCTAATCTGTGCCTGGTTTGTAGCTGGGGCTAGGCCGTTTTTAGCTGCTAGGGTAGCGCCTGGTTTGTAGCTAGGGTAGGCCCTGGTTTGTAGCTAGGTAGCCTGGTTTGTATCTAGGGAAAAGGCCTGAATTTGTAATCTAGGCTTATGGCCTTGGATTTTTGTAGCTAGGCCCTGGTTTGTAGCTAGGCAAGGCCTGGGTTTTGCAAGGCTTGGGCCTGGTTTGTACATGGTCTGGTTTGTACTTGGCCACTCTTTTGGTAACCTTGGTCCTGGTTTGTAGCTATCAGGATTTGCAGCAATGCCTGTTTGTACTAGGCTAATAGTCCAGGTTAAGCTAGGCTAGGCCCTGGTTTGTAGACAAATACTAGGCCTGCTTTTTTACAGCTAGGTTATAGGCCCCTGGTTATGAAAGCTTGGGTCCAGGTTTGTAGCTAGGCCTGGTTTGTAGCTAGCCTGGTTTGTTAAGCTAGTTTCGTCCCAAGGTTATGTAGATAGTCTAAGGTCTTGAAATATTAGCTAGGCCCTGGTTTGTAGTTAGGCTAGCAAGGCCTTGTTTGTAGCTAGGCTAGGCCAGGTTTGTAGCAATACCTCTGTTGTAATCTATGTTAATGCCCGTGTTTAGTATCTATGGCGTGGTGATTGGTTGTAAAGCTAGCCTGTTATGTATTCTAGGCCTGGATTTGTAGCTATTATAGATGTCCAGTGTAGTATGCTAGTCCCTGGTTTGTATGCTATGTTTGGCCTGCAGGTTTGCAGCTTGGCCTCAGGTAAGTTAAAACTTGGCCTGGTTGTAGCTTGGGCCTGGTTTGAAGCTAGAACCCTGGTTTGTAATCTAGACCTAGGTTGTAGCTAAGGCTATGGCCTGGTTGTGTGTAGCAGGCCAAGTTTTGTAGCTAGAGTTTAGGGCCTGGTTTGCAGCTAGGCCTGAGGTTTTATGATATAGCTATGCTAGGCCCTTGGTATGTAGCTCGGCTAAGGCCCAGGTTAGTAGCTAGGGTAAAGGCCCTGGGTTATGTTAGCTAGGGAGGCACAGTAAATAGCTAGGCCCCTGAATGTAGCTAGAAAGGCCAGGTTATTTAATCTAGGGAAGGCCTGGTTTGTTAGCTAAGCCTGGGTGTAGCAGGGTAGGCCTGGTTTTGTAGTAATGGTAGGTCCTGGTTTGTAGCTAGGGGAGGCCCTGTTTTGTGGCAAGTGCTATTCCTGGTTTGCTTGATGAGGCTATGCCCGGATTGTAACTAGGCTTAATCCTGCTATGTAGCTTGGGCCTGGTATGGTAGCTAGCCAGGGTTTGAACTAGGGAAGGAATCCGGTTTGTAGCTAGCCCTGTTTGTAGTTAAGGCTATAGGCCTGGTTTGTAGTAAGCTAGGCAAGGCCAGTTATGTAACGAGGCCTTGGTTTTTTGTAAGCTAGAGTCTAAGGCCTGGATTGTAGCTACAAGGCCCAGTGTTCGTAGCTAGGCAAGGCCTGCTATGATCTAGCTTAGGCCTGCTTTGGTAGCTAGCCAGTGGTTTTTTTACAAGGTTATGGCAGGTTTGTAGCTAACCGACTCGTGGTTTGGTAGCTATCCTGAGATTTTGAAGCTAGGCCTAGTCAGAGTAGCTATGCCAGTTTTTGTAGCTAGTCCTAGGCCTGTGTTTGAGTAGCAAGGCTTAGGACCCCTGGTTGTGTAGCTAGGCTTGTGGTTTGAAGCTAAGGCCACGATTATGTATTATAAGAGGCCCAAGTTATGTGGCAAGGTACCGGGGCGGTCCTGGTTTGAAGCTAAGGCCTGGTTTGTAAGCTTAGGCAACCCAAAAATCTATCTGGTGTAAAAAGTGAAACAAACATAGCAATAGAGAGACCCACATGAGCTAACAGACCTTTGTCCCAGTGCATGAGTGCTTATCCCGTCCATTCATCACAGAAAAAAGGAATATACATTTGTAGCAAGCAAAAAAAAACCCACCCCGGTTGATAGAAATACTGGTCTTCTCCCCACAGAGAGAGATGAGGAGAGAAGAGGAGAGAGGAGGAGAGGAGAGAGGAGAGAGTAGAGAGAGAAGAGAGAGAGAGAGAGAGACAGAACAGACAACAGAACAGACGGGGACAGACAGACAGATTCAGACAGACAGACATACCATTAAAAAAAAACAACACCCAAATGCACTGTCATCCTTCGTAAACAAGAACTAAAACCTAAAGACGAAACCTTAGTCCACACCACATGGCAATTACACAGGGGACTCATAAATACGAAGAACCCACCCCCCCCCCCCCCGCAAAAACCCATACACCCACACACGCACACACACAAACAAACAATATACACGTACACAACACACACACACACACATACACATAAAACACACCACAACACACAACACACAACACACACACACACACACACCCCCACCACATTCACCGCGCTTTCTAAACTCCTTCATCACACAAACCAAAGGAAACGGGACAACCTCTCTGAAGAAAAACCCACCACGACCAACAACAAAAAAAAAAAGAAAAAAAAAGAAAAAAAGAAGCTTGTAACAGCAGCAGCGATAGCAATAGACCACCCGGGTATCATCACTCACTAAGAATAGTCCTAACAATCAGCCTCTGATAGGCTATGACCGTTTACGGGATTACCCGCATACAGTGTACACCACACACACACATCACAGAAACTTTGGGAACAAGAGGGCTAAGGATGGAACCTCTGCGGGTGGATCCACCCTTCGTGATATTCGGAAACTGAGACAAAGGTATATCCCGACGAGAAACCGGATTATACAAATTTAGGGAAAGAACCAATAATAATTATGCGAAAAATAGCCCTTAGAATCGCTATATAAACCTCCTGTGGGTTTGTCTATGGTCATTCCGTCTGAGAGAGAAAAGAGATTTAAGTTGAGGGTTTAAGGACTGTATGATTTTGTCCTCTCAAAGTGATCTGAGTTATTATCTGAAGAGAATCTGCTTTTGAATATTCAGAATTTCTGCCGTACTGTCATCATGGGTGCTGAGATGAAGTTCATTTTGTTTGCTGGTGTTTTGGGTAAGGAGGTTTTGAGAGTGTAGTGTGTGAAGGATAAATTGATTCATTCATTTATTCATTGACTTCTGTGTGTGTGTGTGTGTGTGTGTGTGGTTGCGTGTGTTTTGTGGTGTGTGTGTGTGTGTGTGTGTTAATGAATGAAGCAAGCGAAGAAACAAGAGATTTTTCATGAAAATTAATGTATGTCCTATATTTTTTCTTTTTTTTAAATGGTCTTTTACCTATTTGTTTATTCATTTAATTATCAACTTAGTTATACATTTCGTGTATTCATTTACCTACTTACTCATTAACGTTTTCTTTGAATATGTCTTGTCCACAGCCTCTTTCTGTCTGCCGAATTTCGTCCCTGCTCTTCCAATCCAGTCCACCTCTTCTCCCCAGTTACATGACGTCACAGTCCCAAGCCCGCCAATCAGGGAAGACTTCCGGTCTACTGCATACAGAGCTGAATCCTCTACTGGATCTACAAATATCGATCTTTCTGCAGAGCTTTCCACAAACACCTTCCTTTCCACCACAACTACCAGTATTTCTACACCTGCAGACGCCAGTATTTCTACACCTGCAGATGCCAGCATTTCTACACCTGCAGATGCCAGCATTTCTACACCTGCAGATGCCAGCATTTCTACACCTGCAGACGCCAGTATTTCCACACCTGCAGATGCCAGCAGTTCAACTCCAGCAGATGCCACTGACGTCCACAGTGAAGAGTCAGAAGGGGAGAGAATGCTGAGAGCGTTGAAAGCCCACGTTCCCATGACGTCAGCTGGCCAAGATGGCGGTTTGCTGGCAGAAGGACAGCGAGCTATCAAATGGTTTAACTTCGCGTAAGGGAGACTAACTCAACCCTTTATTTTGTGGTAAGTGAAATTAAAATTCTGTCTGGGAAATGTTGGTGTGAACGTTTTTTTCAAAATTCTGCTGAAAAGTATTCTGGTTTATTTTTATTTTATTTTGTTTTTCCTTGTTTTATTATGTTGGCAGATATGGTGGTGTTTACATGCGTTTTGTATAAGAAAAATACTCAGACTAGGCTAGTTTGCCAAGGGAGGATAGGAAACTGAAACTGTTGTGTCTGAATGTGTGTGGTTTTGCCAGGTGGTGTGTGTGTGTGGTGTGGGTGTGTGTGTTGGTTGTGTGGTGTGTGGTGTGTGTTTGTTGTGTGTGTGTGTTTTGTGTGTGTGTGTGTGGTTTTGTGTGTTGTGCAAGGTTGTTGTGTGGTGTGTGGTGTGGTGTGTGTGTGTGTGTGTGTGTGTGTGTGTGAACGACTATCCACGAACAAGTGGTTTTACTATAATTTTTAGGCAGTATATAGGTAGGGGAAGAGGTAGACGTGAGCATGAGTGTGTTTGTTTGTAAAGTTGATGAAAGGAAAACACAGATGTAACTGTGAGAAACTCGATAGCTACACACACATACAAAATAAACCAAAGGAAAAAGGTAAACTTTAGATTAAAAAAAACCACAAACAACAAACAACAACCAAAATTTGATCCTTAAAAGTATTATCTTTATACCAAAATGTGCTAGCTTACTCGTGTGTGTGTGTGTGTGTGTGTGTGTGTGTGTGTGTGTGTGTGTGTGTGTGTGCACGCGCGCGCGCGCGTGTGTATGTGTGCGTGAGTGCGTGTGCGTGTGTGTTATGGTGTGTAAATGGTTGTTGATTGTTATTGAATTTTTCCCCAAAGACCGATGTATATTTTATATAAAATAATAAATATACAAAATTTTTATAAATATATAGATAAAATATATAAATACATATATATATATATATATATATATTATATATATAATATATATATATATATATATATATTTTATATTTTAATAAATATATAGGGATGTACATAACGACGGATTGTGTGTAGTGTATAGACCTACAAAGCCAGCGTGTGATTGCAGTGCTCGAAGGTGATGGAGGAGATGCCCCACTTGTGTTCGGAGCTGCAGCAGATCCCCCACCCCTCCCTCCCCTCCCTCCACGCCATGCTGACGGTGGCCCACACCCACAGTGTCCGAGTAAGTCATGTCATGTCATGTCATGTCATGTCACTGACTGTTGTGTTGTATACTCACTTTGTCTGTGGTAGCTTGTCAGCATAATCATGTAGGCCTATGCATTTAGGGCTGAAAATAATCAACTCTGTCTTTCTTCTGTTTTTTTGTCTTTTTCTCTTTCTTCT
>CM054148.1:48973637-48991137 GCA_028751875.1 Rapana venosa | reverse complement strand
TTGTCATCTATACCTATCTATCTGTCCCGTAGTCTGACGACCGTGGGGGCACCCTCAAAGACTCAGCAACCAGTTCCCTCCATTCCTCTCTCTGTTCTGCCTTTCTCAGGGTTTTGTTGAGTTCTAGGCCTGTCCATTCGCTGATGTTATCCTCCCAGCTCTTCCTTGGTCTGCCTCTTCTTCTTCCTCCTTGGACAGTGCCTTGCAAAACTGTCTTTGTAATTCCTTGGGATCTTGTGACATGCCCATACCACTTAAGTTTACGCTTTTTCACGATCGTTAGAAGGTTCTCATAGGGTCCAATGGTTTGCTCGATTCTGTTATGCACGCTTTTGTTGCTTATGTGGTCTTTGTAGGAGATGCCAAGGAGTCTCCGAAAGCATCTCATCTCCACTGCCTGTACTCTTCTCTCCAAATCTGCAGTCAGGTCCATGATTCACAGGCATACAGAAATATGGATATGACAAGGGAGCGCATTAGTCTGATCTTGGAGATAAGTGAGATATTCTTATCTCTCCAGATGGTGTTTAGTTTTGACAAAGCTGTTATTGTCTGTGCAGTCCTGCATACTACTTCTGGCTTGGATCCCTGGTCGGATACAATGGCTCCCAGGTACTTGAAGCTTTGAACTGTTTCCAGCTTCTGGTCATTAACCCTGATATCAGTGCTAATGCCGTTGGTGTTATTAGTCATCAGTTTGGTCTTCTCTGCACTGATTTCCATGCCGTATGTTTTGGAGGCCTTATCCAAGTGTTCTGTTAGGCTGGCAAGCTCTTTTTCTGATCCTGCTATTCCATCAATGTCATCTGCGAAGCGGAGGTTTGTGATCGTTCTGCCACCAATGCTGACTGATCCTTCATGATGTTCCAGTGCATCAGCCATGATTCTCTCAAGGAAGATGTTGAAAAGAGTGGGTGAGAGTAGACAGCCCTGCCTTACTCCAACTGTTGTTCGAAACCATTCTCCAATGTTGTTGTTGTAGTACACTGCACTGGTGGCCTCGCTGTACAGCTGTTATCTATACCTACCAGCACAAAATAGCCTACTCTTCCGAAAGGCGGAACGGATTTTTAACGTGTGAGCAAGACGTTCTGCGTGCATTCCGCGCAAGGGGGTCTCGGTTTATAGTCTCATCCGAAGGACTTCGACATTCTGTTCGATTTTCTCGTCAAACTGGGAAGAAAGAGAGAGGCTGGGAATCGAACCCAGAACATCGTGGCTAACTCGTTTGGCAGGTGAGCGTCTTAACGGTCCTGCCACCTTCCTCCTTCATCTCTACTATTTGAATACGATCAAGGATCAGACATACTTCAAGGCCACCGACATTATGCATAGCAACTTTCAACGTTGACAGATGTATAAGCGTGTTTGTGAAAATGAGCGCAATGACTAATCTGATATGTGGTGAAACTGGAATATATCCTCTTTCTGTTCTGATTGGTGCAAGGGTAATCAGATTTTGTTCTGATCTTATTACTGACAATTCTGACAAATCTTCTTCAAAATCATATGATGTGCTATATGATTTGTAGACGAAGAGAGTGTATAGCTCAAGAAAACTTATAATTTAAAAAAAAAATAGAAACAGGGTTTGACTATGTGTGGGAAACACATACTTTTGTAAGCCAAAGGTAGTTTATGTCATAATGTCATAAAGGCTTTAAAGGATAATAAAGCCGTGGTCAGAAGGGATGAGTTTCATTTTTTAATGAAATGTCCAAAGTTTTCTGAGCTTTGGAAGAATGTCTACCTCACGAATATCTGTATCCAAGATCCATGTTCACATTGTGTAATCTGTTCTCTTCTGACAAAAAAGACTTTATCAAAACTTAGCAAATTTATAGTTAAGGGTAAATTTGCATGACATTGATAAAAAGGTTGACTATATTTATATTTCTGTCAAATTTAGTACTGTAAACGTATTTTGTTAAAGCAAATTAATATGTATGTTACAGTTGATTTTGTTGACTAAAATCATGCCTGCCCCAAGACGGGTCAACAGCGAATCAAACCTCGATTCTTAAGACAACGGGTATTGCGGCTGTGTGTATGGTAAGGGCGGTGGGTATCAAACCAACAAAGAAAAAAAGAACAGAGAAAAGAGAAGAGGAGAGAAAACACACCGAATGACTGGTTCATCTTCTGAATGTGAACAAAACATGACACTTGTAAAGACAACCTTTGAACATTTTTCAGAGAAACACATGAAGAGATTTTTTTTTTTTTAAAGAGATAATTTGAAAAATGTGTACCTGAATAGAAAACCAGGCCTAGCCTAGCTACAAACTAGGCTTAGCTACAAACAGGCCTAGACTAGCTACAAACAAGGCCTAGTTACAAACAAGGCCTAGCCTGCTTACAAACAAGGCCTACCTACAAACCAGGCCTAGCTACAAGCCAGGCCTAGCTACAAACAAGGCCTAGCCTAGCAACAAACCAGGCCTAGCCTAGCTACAAATCAGGCCTAGCCTAGCTACAAACCAGGCCTAGCCTAGCTACAAACCAGGCCTAGCTACAAACCAGGCCTAGCTACAAACCAGGCCTAGCTACAAACCAGGCCTAGCCTAGCTACAAACCAGGCCTAGCCTAGCTACAAACCAGGCCTAGCTACAAACCAAGCCTACCTACAAACCAGGCCTAGCTACAAACCAGGCCTAGCTACAAGCCAGGCCTAGCCTAGCTACAAACCAGGCCTAGCCTAGCAACAAACCAGGCCTAGCCTAGCTACAAACCAGGCCTAGCTACAAACCAGGCCTAGCCTAGCTACAAACCAGGCCTAGACTAGCTACAAACCAGGCCTAGCTACAAACCAGGCATGACCTAGCTACAAACAAGGCCTAGCTACAAACCAGGCCTAGCCTAGCTACAAACCAGGCCTAGCCTAGCTACAAACCAGGCCCAACCTAGCTACAAACCAGGCCCAACCTAGCTACAAACCAAGCCTAGCCTAGCTACAAACTACACCAAGCTACAAACCAGGGCCTAGCTACAATCCAGCCCTAGCTAACTAAAAAACGGGCCCTAGCCTAGCTACAACAGGCCTAGCCTGTACAAACCAGCCCTAGCGATAAAACCGGGCCTTAGACTAGCTAAAAACCCCGGGCCCCTTAGCTAGCTACAAACCGGGCAGGCTAGCTACAAACCAGGCCTAGCTACAAACCAGGCATGACCTAGCTACAAACAAGGCCTAGCTACAAACCAGGCCTAGCCTAGCTACAAACCAGGCCTAGCCTAGCTACAAACCAGGCCTAGCCTAGCTACAAACCAGGCCTAGTCTAGCTACAAACCAGGCCCAACCTAGCTACAAACCAAGCCTAGCCTAGCTACAAACTACACCAAGCTACAAACCAGCGCCTAGCTACAATCCAGCCCTAGCCTAACTACAAACCAGGCCTAGCCTAGCTACAAACCAGGCCTAGCCTAGTACAAACCAGACCTAGCCATAAACCAGGCCTAGACTAGCTACAAACACGGCCTAGCCTAGCTACAAACCAGGCCTAGCCTAGCTACAAACCAGGCCTAGCCTAGCTACAAACCAGGCCTAGCTACAAACCAGGTCTTTTGTAGCTAAAAACCAGGCCTAGCCTAGCTACGAACCAGGCCTAGCTACAAACCAGGCCTACCTAAAAACCAGGCCTAGCCTAGCTACAAACCAGGCCTAGCCTAGCTACAAACCAGGCGTAGCCTACCTACAAACCAGGCTTAGCTACAAACCAGGTCTATTGTAGCTACAAACCAGGACTAGCCTAACTACAAACCAGGCCTAGCTACAAACGAGGTCTATTGTAGCTCCAAACCAGGCCTACCTACAAACCAGGCCTAGCTACAAACCAGGTCTAGCCTAGTTACAAACCAGGCCTAGCTACAAACCAGGCCTAGCTACAAACCACGTCTAGCCTAGCTACAAACCAGGCTTAGCCTAGCTACAAACCAGGCCTAGCCTAGCTACAAACCAGGATTAGCCTAGCTACAAACCAGGCCTAGCCTAGCTACAAACCAGGCTTAGCTAGCTACAAACAGGCCTTTAGCCAGCTACACACCAGGCTTAGTAGCTCAAACCAGGCATAGCTAGCTACAAACCGGCCTGCCTGGCTAAAAACCGGGCCCTAGTCTAGCCAAAAACCCCAGGCCTAGACTGCTACAAACTAGGCTTAGCTACAACCAGGCCTAGCCTAGCTACAAAAAAGGCTTAGCTACAAACCGGCCTAGCCTAGCTCCCAAACCAGACCTAGCTAGCTACAAACCAGGCCTAGCCTAGCTAAAAAACCAGGCCTAGATAGTATAAACAGGCCGAGCCTAGCAACAAATTTGGCTTAGCTACAAACCAGGCCTAGCCTAGCTACAAAAAAGGCCTAGTTACAAAAAAGGGCATAGTCTGCTTACAAACAAGGCCTACCTACAAACCAGGCCTAGCTACAAGCCAGGCCTAGCTACAATTAAGATCTAGCCTAGCAACAAACCAGGCCTAGCCTAGCTACAAACCAGGCCTAGCCTAGCTACAAACCAGGCATAGCTACAAACCAGGCCTAGCTACAAACCAGGCCTAGCTACAAACCAGGCCTAGCTACAAGCCAGGCCTAGACTAGCTACAAACCAGGCCTAGCCTAGCTACAAACCAGCCTGTACAAACCAGGCCTAGCCTAGCTACAAAAAAGGCCTAGCTACAAACCAGGCCTAGCTACAAACCAAGCCTAGCCTAGCTACAAACCAGGCCTAGCTACAAACCAGGCCTAGCTACAAACTACACCAAGCTACAAACCAGGCCTAGCTACAATCCAGCCCTAGCCTAGCTACAAACCAGGCCAAGCTACAAACCAGGCCTAGCCTATCTACAAACCAGGCATAGCTACAAACCAGGCCTAGCCTAGCTACAAACCAGGCATAGCCTAGCTACAAACCAGGCCTAGCTTAGCTACAAACCAGGCCTAGCTACAATCCAGCCCTAGCCTAGCTACAAACCAGGCCTAGCTACAAACCAGGCCTAGCCTAGCTACAAACCAGGCCTAGCCTAGCTACAAACCAGGCCTAGCCTAGCTACAAACCAGGCCTAGCTACAAACCAGGCCTAGCCTAGCTACAAACCAGGCCTAGCTACAAACCAGGCCTAGCCTAGCTACAAACCAGGCCTAGCCTAGCTACAAACCAGGCCTAGCCTAGCTACAAACTAAGCTTAGCTACAAACCAGGCCTAGCCCAGCTACAAACAAGGCCTAGTTAAAAACAAGGCATAGTCTGCTTACAAACAAAGCCTACCTACAAACCAGGTCTAGCTACAAGCCAGGCCTAGCTACAAACAAGGCCTAGCCTAGCAACAAACCAGGCCTAGCCTAGCTACAAACCAGGCCTAGCCTAGCTACAAACCAAGCCTAGCTACAAACCAAGCCTACCTACAAACCAGGCCTAGCTACAAACCAGGCCTAGCTACAAGCCAGGCCTAGCCTAGCTACAAACCAGGCCTAGCCTAGCTACAAACCAGGCCTGACCTAGCTACAAACAAGGCCTAGCTACAAAACAGGCCTAGCTTAGCTACAAACCAGGCCTAGCCTAGCTACAAACTACATCAAGCTACAAACCAGGCCTAGCTACAATCCAGCCCTAGCCTAGCTACAAACCAAGCCTAGCTACAAACCAGGCCTAGCCTAGCTACAAACCAGGCATAGCCTAACTACAAACCAGGCCTAGCCTAGCTACAAACCAGGCCTAGCCTAGCTACAAACCAAGCCTGACCTAGCTACAAGCAAGGCCCACCTACAAACCAGGTCTACCTACAAACCAGGCCTAGCTACAGACCAGGCCTAGCCTAGCTACAGACCAGGCCTAGCTACAAACCAGGCCTAGCTACAAACCAGGCCTAGCCTAGCTACAAACCAGGCCTAGCCTAGCTAAAGACCAGACCGATCTAGAAACCAGGCGTAGCTACAAACCAGGCTTAGCCTAGCTACAAACCAGGCCTAGCTACAAACCAGGCCTAGCCTAGCTACAAACCAGACCTAGCTGTTACAAAACCAGCCTACCTAGCTACAAACCAGGCCAAGCCTAGCTACCAAACCAGGCTAGCCTTTGCCAAAAACCGGGCCCTAACCTAGTACAAAACCAGGCCTAGTTACAAACCAGGCCGCCTAGCTAAAAACCCAGGCCTAGCCTAGCTAAAAACCCAAAGGCCTAGCTAAAACAGGCCCTAGCCTAGCACAAATTTACACCAAGCTACAACCAGGCCTAGCTACAATCCAGCCCTAGCCTAGCCACAAACCAAGCCTAGCTACAAACCAGGCCTAGCCTAGCTACAAACCAGGCCTAGCCTTGCTACAAACCAGGCCTAGACTAGCTACAAACCAGGCCTAGCTACAAACCAGGCATGACCTAGCTACAAACCAGGCCTAGCTACAAACCAGGCCTAGCCTAGCTACAAACCAGGTATAGCCTAGCTACAAACCAGGCCTAGCTACAAACCAGGCCTAGCTTAGATACAAACCAGGCCTAGCTCCATCCAGTCCTAGCCTAGCTAAGACCAGGCCTAGCCTGCTAAAAAACCGGGCCCTGGCCTAGATACAAACAAGGGCCCGGGCCCTTTAGCTACAAACCAGGCTAGCCTTGCTACAAACCAGGCCTAGCCTAGCTACAAACCAGGCCTATCCTAGCTACAAACCAGGCCCAGCCTAGCTACAAACCAGGCCTAGCTACAAGCAAGGCCTATTCTAGCTACAAACCAGGCCTAGCTACAAACCAGGCCTAACTTAGCTGCAAAGCAGGCCTAGCCACAAACCAGGCCTAGCCTAGCGACAAACCAGGCCTAGCCTAGCTACAAACTAGGCCTAGCCTAGCTACAAACCAAACCTAACCTAGCTACAAACCAGGCCTAGCTACAAACCAGGCCAAGCTACAAACCAGGACTAGCTACTAACCTGGCCTACCATAGCTACAAACCAGACCTAGCCTAGTTACAAACCAGGCCTAGCTACAAACCAGGCCTAACCTAGCTACACACCAGGCTTAGCCTAGCTACAAACCAGGCCTAGCCTAGCTACAAACCAGGCATAGCCTAGCTACAAACCAGGCCTAGCCTAGCTACAAACAAGGCTTAGCTACAAACCAGGCCTAGCCTAGCTACAAACCAGACCTAGCCTAGCTACAAACCAGGCCTAGCCTAGCTACAAACCAGGCCTAGACTAGCTATAAACCAGGCCGAGCCTAGCAACAAACTAGGCTTAGCTACAAACCAGGCCTAGCCTAGCTACAAACAAGGCCTAGTTACAAACAAGGCATAGTCTGCTTACAAACAAGGCCTACCTACAAACCAGGCCTAGCTACAAGCCAGGCCTAGCTACAAACAAGATCTAGCCTAGCAACAAACCAGGCCTAGCCTAGCTACAAACCAGGCCTATCCTAGCTACAAACCAGGCATAGCTACAAACCAAGCCTACCTACAAACCAGGCCTAGCTACAAACCAGGCCTAGCTACAAGCCAGGCCTAGCCTAGCTACAAACCAGGCCTAGACTAGCTACAAACCAGGCCTAGCTACAAACCAGGCCTAGCCTAGCTACAAACCAGGCCTAGCTACAAACCAGGCCTAGCTACAAACCAAGCCTAGCCTAGCCACAAACCAGGCCTAGCTACAAACCAGGCCTAGCTACAAACTACACCAAGCTACAAACCAGGCCTAGCTGCAATCCAGCCCTAGCCTATCTACAAACCGGGCCTAGCTAGCTACAAACCAGGCCTAGCTAGCTACAAACCGGGCCCATAGCTACAAACAGGCCTAGCCTAGCTACAAACAGGCATAGCTAGCTACAAACCGGCCTAGACTAGCTACAAACGGCCTAGCTACCAATCCAGCCCTAGCCTAGCTACAAACCAGGCCTAGCTACAAACCAGGCCTAGCCTAGCTACAAACCAGGCCTAGCCTAGCTACAAATAGGCTAGCTTAGTTTACAAAACTAAGCTTAGCTACAAACCAGGCCTAGCCCAGCTACAAACAAGGCCTAGTTAAAAACAAGGCATAGTCTGCTTACAAACAAAGCCTACCTACAAACCAGGCCTAGCTACAAGCCAGGCCTAGCTACAAACAAGGCCTAGCCTAGCAACAAACCAGGCCTAGCCTAGATACAAACCAGGCCTAGCCTAGCTACAAACCAAGCCTAGCTACAAACCAAGCCTACCTACAAACCCAAGGCTAGCCCCCAACCGGGCCCTAGCTACAAGCCAGGCTAGCCTAGTACAACCAGCCTAGCTAGCTACAAACAGGCTGACCTAGCTACAAACAAGGCCTAGCTACAAAACAGGCCTAGCTTAGCTACAAACCAGGCCTAGCCTAGCTACAAACTACACCAAGCTACAAACCAGGCCTAGCTACAATCCAGCCCTAGCCTAGCTACAAACCAAGCCTAGCTACAAACCAGGCCTAGCCTAGCTACAAACCAGGCATAGCCTAACTACAAACCAGGCCTAGCCTAGCTACAAACCAGGCCTAGCTACAAACCAGGCCTGACCTAGCTACAAGCAAGGCCCACCTACAAACCAGGTCTACCTACAAACCAGGCCTAGCTACAGACCAGGCCTAGCCTAGCTACAGACCAGGCCTAGCTACAAACCAGGCCTAGCCTAGCTACAAACCAGGCCTAGCCTAGCTAAAGACCAGACCGATCTAGAAACCAGGCGTAGCTACAAACCAGGCTTAGCCTAGCTACAAACCAGGCCTAGCTACAAACCAGGCCTAGCCTAGCTACAAACCAGGCCTAGCCTAGTTACAAACCAGGCCTAGCCTAGCTACAAACCAGGCCAAGCCTAGCTACAAACCAGGCCTAGCCTTGCTACAAACCAGGCTTAACCTAGCTACAAACCAGGCCTAGCTACAAACCAGGCCTAGCCTAGCTACAAACCAGGCCTAGCCTAGCTACAAACCAGGCCTAGCTACAAACCAGGCCTAGCCTAGCTACAAATACACCAAGCTCAAACCAGGCCTAGTACAATCCACCCCTAGCCTAGCTAAAAACCCAAAGCTAGCTAAAAACCAGGCCTAGCCTAGTACAAACCGGGCCTACCCTAGTTACAAACCAGGCCTAGACTAGCTACAAACCAGGCCTAGCTACAAACCAGGCATGACCTAGCTACAAACCAGGCCTAGCTACAAACCAGGCCTAGCCTAGCTACAAACCAGGTATAGCCTAGCTACAAACCAGGCCTAGCTACAAACCAGGCATAGCTTAGCTACAAACCAGGCCTAGCTCCATCCAGGCCTAGCCTAGCTACAGACCAGGCCTAGCCTAGCTACAAACCAGGCCTGTCCTAGCTACAAACAAGGCCTGGCCTAGCTACAAACCAGGCCTAGCCTTGCTACAAACCAGGCCTAGCCTAGCTACAAACCAGGCCTATCCTAGCTACAAACCAGGCCCAGCCTAGCTACAAACCAGGCCTAGCTACAAGCAAGGCCTATCCTAGCTACAAACCAGGCCTAGCTACAAACCAGGCCTAACTTAGCTGCAAAGCAGGCCTAGCCACAAACCGGGCCCTAGCCTAGCGAAAAACCCAGGCCTAGCCTAGCTACAAACTAGGCTAGCCTAGCTAAAAACCCAAACCTAACCTAGCTCAAACCAGGCTAGCTACAAACCAGGCCAAGCTACAAACCAGGACTAGCTACTAACCTGGCCTACCATAGCTACAAACCAGACCTAGCCTAGTTACAAACCAGGCCTAGCTACAAACCAGGCCTAACCTAGCTACAAACTAGGCCTATCATAACTACAAACCAGGCCTAGCCCAGCTACAAACCAGGTCTAGCCTAGCTACAAACCAGGCCTAGGTACAAACCAGGCCTAGGTACAAACCAGGCCAAGCTACAAACCAGGCCAAGCTACAAACCAGGCCAAGCTGCAAACCAGGCCTAGCTTCAAACCAAGCCCGGCCTAGCTACAAACCAGGCCTAGCCTAGCTACAAACCAGGCCTAGCCTAGCTACACACCAGGCCTAGCCTAGCTTCAAACCAGGCCTAGCCTAGCTACAAACTAGCCTAGCCTAGCTACAAACCAGGCCTAGCCTAGCTACACACCAGGCATAGCTACAAACCAAGCCTAGCTACAAACCAGGCCTAGCCTAGCTACAAACCAGGCCTAACCTAGCTACAAACCAGGACTAGCTACAAACCTGGCCTAAGCTAGCTACAAACCAGGACTAGCCTAACTACAAACCAGGCCTAGCTGCAAACCAGGCCTAGCCTATCTACAAACCAGGCCTAGCCTAGCTACAAACCAGGCCTAGCCTAGCTACAAACTAGTACCAGGCCTAGCCTAGCTACAAACCAGGCCTAGCCTAGCTACAAAGCAGGCCTAGCCTAGCTACAAACCAGGCCTAGCTACAAACTAGGCTTGGCCTAGCTACAAAGCAGGCCTAGCCTAGCGATAATCTAGGCCGGGCCTAGCTACAAAGCACCCCTTAGCCTAGCTACAAATAGGCTGGCCTAGCTACAAAGCACCCCTAGCCTGTCCCAAACCAGGCCAAAGCCTAGCTACAAACTGGGCCCTGGCCTAGTACAAACCGGCCTAGCTACAAACCAGGCCGGCCTAGCTCAAAGTAGGCCTAGCCTAGTAAAAAATAGGCCTTGCCTAGTTACAAACCAGGCTAGCTACAAAACCAGGCTATCCTAGCTACAACCGGCCTACCCTAGCTAAAACCGGGCCCTACCCTATGTACAAACTGTACCAGGCTTGCCTAGCTACAAAGCAGGCCCTTTAGCCTAGCTACAAACTAGGCCTGCCTAGCTACAAAGCAGGCCTAGTCTAGCGACAAACTAGGCCTGGCCTAGCTACAAACCAGGCCTGGCCTAGCCACAAACTAGGCCTGGCCTAGCCACAAAGCACGCCTAGCCTAGCTACAAAGCAGGCCTAGCCTAGCTACAAACTAGGCCTGGCCTAGCTACAAAGCACGCCTAGCCTAGCTACAAACTAGGCCTGGCCTAGCTACAAACTAGGCCTGGCCTAGCTACAAACCAGGCCTAGCTACAAACTAGGCCTGGCCTAGCTACAAACCAGGCCTAGCTACAAACTAGGCCTGGCCTAGCTACAAACCAGGCCTAGCATCGGGGACTGATCCTGACAGGAGTGTGCGGGACTAGCCCCGCTGTCCTTTATCAGGTGCATACTGTACAACGTTGGTACTTTTCCACACAACTTGCTTGGGCTGTTTTGGGATAGAACCTGTCTGCTGATCTTCTTTCATCATAAATACGCATGCTGATGGTCATGTGCGTGCGGTAGCATGGATGTGTGCGCACAATAGGTAGGTTTGTGTGTGTGTGCCTATGTGTAGATGTGTGTGTGTGTGTGTGTGTGTGTGTGTGTGTGTGTAGATGTGTGTGTGTGTGTGTGTGTGTGCATGCGCACGTGTGGGGACGCATGCACATGCGAGCACATTCACAGAAGGTGAAGTGTATTTTTGAGATAGCTGGGGACTGGGATGGAGGGAATGGGGCCAGTGACGTTGCCAATCATGCGTCCTGTTTTCCTGTCAGTATTGGAAGTCGTGGTCAAGGCATAACTATAGCCTTAAACATAACTGATTTCAGGGAAGGGATATGAGATGGGTCGGGAGAGAGGCATCTAGAGTGAAACTGGAGGGGTGTGGGGATGCAGGGAGGGGGAGAGAAAGAGAGAAAGAGTTCAGACTTTAACTGTACATTGGCCTTAGGCCACAATACAAAGCAAATTGGGCATACGGTATGGGCATGTGACATGTGTGTTGTAAACACATCACCATCTACATGATTGTGGTATGAAATAATGTACAAGAACGATTATGAAAACAAGAGCATGGCATCAGCTCTATCATAAATATCTAATGTAGGACAAGTGTATTTCACGCAGTTCATATTCAACAGTACTTTACAAGTAAATTTATCAACATGAGAGTCAGTTTCTAGAAAGCCATCTATTTCTTCTTTCGGTTACATAACAAATAAGTTGTGTCTGTCATCCGATATTTAGGCTTTAAATTAGGAGGTGCAAAGAACATCCTTTGGAATTTTACTCTTCATTCTTTATGTGATATATAGGGTATTTCATAACTTCGTTTGAACTATTATTACGATGTGTATTATTATTTAATGGTAAGACATTGAACCGTACCTGTGTAATTGCAGCGCGAAAACATTTAAGTAGGACCATATCACCAATATATCTTTCCTTTTTTTATTTTATCAAACAGTCTTAATGTTTTGATAACTGTCATATTATGCTACGGTCTCTGATGATGCCAGACCATTTCTGAGCAAGTCTAAAAGTCTCTGTTTAAAAACAAGCAAGAACACTTGAACACATCGCCCACTCCTTGGTATAACCAAACACATGTGACGGGTGGTAAAGGGATTACCTCCCTTGCGACCAGATGCCTGGCACAGCTAAAGTTTCTAAATCGGGAAACACCAGTCCTAGGCTCTGTTTCCTTGGGTGGTGGTCTTGAGCTCCCGGTATTATCGTGTGTGTGTGTGTGTGTGTGGGGGGTGTGGGTGTGTGTGTGTGTTGTGTGGTAGGTGTGATGGAGGATGATGGAGAGGAGAGAGAGAGAGAGAGGAGAGAGAGAGGAGCAATTGTGTGTTGTTGTGTGCATTCGTGCACGTGTTGTTTATGTGTGTGTGTGTGTTGTGTGTTGTGTGTGTGAGTGTATGATTGAGTAGAAGAGAGATGAGAGAGTGAGAAGATGAGTGATGGTGGTGAGTAGAGAGAGAAGAGAGAGGAGAGAGAGAGAGTGTGTTGTGTGTGAGACAGTGTCGTGTGAAGTGTAGGTGTGTGTGTGTGTGTGTGAAAGAGAGAAAAAGAGAATGTGTGTGTTAAAAAAGGAGAAGAGAGAAGAGAGAGAGAAGAGAGAGAGAGAGAGAGGGAGAGAGAGAGAAGAGAGAGAGAGAGAGAGAGAGAAGCGAGCATGTGTGTAGGTGTGCCTCTGTGTGTGTATGTGTTTTTGTTTGTGGGTTGTGTTGTTGTTTTTTGGGGGGGAGGTGGAGGCGGGGGGGGGGGGGGGGGGTTGAGAGAGAGGGAGAGAGCAACAAGGCAAAGACAATTATGCTCTTTTGTTTGTTTGTTTATTGTAATGGACAATCAATCAACAACATCATCAAAATTAATATAATGATTTTATCGCACAACACACACACACACACACACACACACAATATATATATATATATATATATATAAATATATATTATATATATAATTATATGTATATATATATAATATAATAAATAAATTACATCTATAATAACAAATTATACATAATAGTCGACACAAAAAATGTGTAAAAGAAGATAGGCCTACATAGTAGACTAAGATGAAGCATTGATGTCTATGCACTTTTCAACACGGATCAATCAGCCTAAGGGCTGATGAAATAACATGAGTTCCTATCCCATTATCCCCGAAAGAAAAGAAAGAAAGAATGAATAAACAAATAAGGGCCTTTTACAACAGCCAATAGTCTTCCGCTGGAAATCCTCAACACACATGTAGGCCTATTGCCATGTGTGAGGACCAAGAACTACTTGCACTGATATAAAAAAAAATATATATATATATATAAATGATACCCACATTAAGCCGGATGCTATAGCTGAGTGGTTAAGACCGTTCGACTTCAATCCCGTGGAAACATGAAGTCGTGGGTTCGAATCTCGGTGGCGTCTGAGGGATTATAAGTGGGAGGATTTTTACAATCTCCTAGGTCAACTCCCATGTGCAGACCTGCCAGTGCCTTTATTAACCTCCGTGTATAATATACACATGCAGAAGATCAAATGCGTACTTTAGAGATCACGTCATTCATATCAGCGTTCGAAATACGAACATGCCCAGCAAACATCCCCGAAATTGGAATGCGGCTACCTTCGTGATGGGCAAAAACGGTCGCATACGCAAAACCTCACCATTGATGAACCTTGAAATGTTTAGCCAGAGAACGACCAAAAAATTCACACACACACAAGAAAAGTAGCTGAAAGGACAGGCACTAGCCTGTATCAGTGTGGCTATAGTCATCAATGAATCAGCATTGAAAAATGAGACCGAAATGAATTTGTCAACATCATCATCACCATCATCATCATGATCATCGTCATCAACAATAAAAAATAATAATAACACAACAGCAACTACAACAAATAAGTACAACACTATTTTTTCAACAGCAAATTATTTGTGTCGATACACACGTTAATTCCACTATGCAGCTAGGCCTACATCAATTTTATAAGAGCAGACACATTTCAGACTTATTGCACATTACCCTATGCCCGCCACTACACACATACATACATACACACGCATGCACAAATGCTCTCTCTCTCTCTCTCTCTCTCTCTCTCTCTCTCTCTCTCTCTCTCTCTCTCTCTCTCTCTCTCTCTCTCTCTCTCTCTCTCTCTCCCTGCACCCCAGTACACACATACATACACACGCACGCACAAATGCTCTCTCTCTCTCTCTCTCTTCTCTCTCTCTCTCTCTCTCGCTCTCTCTCTCTCTTTTGTCAGGACAAGATATATAAAAATTAAAAATACTGAAACGAAAAGTCTACAGCCACAATAAAAAGCCAAACCTTGTCGTATTATATTTCGTACGTATTATGCAAACGTTATTACACGTCTAATTCCATTATCTGTTATCTATGCCATTGATAAGTCCAACACAGTCCATATAAATCAAATAATTCTGACACACAATCCGATTTCAATCTTGACACAGAAGGATGAATTTCACAGAGATAACAGTAACGTTTCAATCTTAAACACAGAGATCACTTCTTTTTCTTCCTTGAACGCTCAGACAGCAACTACAGTGCCTGTCATGTGAACGAAAATGCGTTGCGCTGCCGTTAAGCGCCTGACAAGTCAGGCCCAGCGCGTCCGACCGGCGTGAGAGAGAAGTGTTATCTTTGAAGTCTTTCTGGGAAAAAGGCAGGAGAATAGACCAAGAAGGCCGAAAACAGACAGGAAGGGGGTGACAGGAAGAAAAGGAAAAAAAGACAGAAATAAAGAGAGGGATAGAAAAGAGGGCATTCCTAGCACAGAACTTCCAGAAGGCGGCAATGCTATTGACACTGACAGGCCCCCTGGCATCCCCACGGGGGACAAGTTAAACTTCATGTGCAAAAAATATTCTGAAGAAGGCAAAAGCATAACTAGTCAGTCTGTACACATCAGCAAACATGAATACGAAATCAGCAAATATCAATACCAGACCAGCAAATATCAATACAAATCAGCACATATTAATACAAATTTAAAAAAATACAAATAACAAATCAATGAATAATATTAATGCCAAATCAGCAAATATGAATACCCAAATCAATAATTTATGAATGTTCAAATCAGCAGTACAAATCGGAAAATATGAACACAAAATATGTGTGTATGATTAACCAATCAGTTATTATGGATACCAAATCAGCCAACAATTATAAATACCAAAATCAGTAAATGTACACCCGATCAGCCAACATGAATACCAAATCAGTCCATACAAATAACCAGTCAGTATAAAAACAACAACCAAAAACCCTGTGAAGTTCAACACCACACCAGTGAAAATGAGTCCTGAATCGTCTTTAACGCTGAATATCAGTTAATAAAGACGACTGCTCACTCAGTAAGTATGAAGCAGACAGCTATAGCTGTAACTTTGGGGGATGAATATCACCCCCAATCCACCGTAAGTTGCTTATAACATAAGCATACGTAGCTAGCTCATCATCAGAACAAGCACGGGAGAATCTGGAGCATCATCCTGACAGACGATGCTGACGTTTCCAACGCCAAAGAGGCTGAATCCGTGTGGTGTTAGAACCAACTCACAGGAAACTTAGTTCCATGCATATGAAGAATTCATTCATAGAAACTGAATAGAACGCTCGTGCGCGCGCGCACGCACGCACACATACACATTCATACAGAAAGGGACCACATCCTTCATCTGAAGAACTCCCCTCTCTCTCTCTCTCTTCTCTCTCTCTGTCTCTCTCTCTCTCTCATTAATGAAAGAAAGAGCAACAACAACAAAATGAAGAAATAACAGTGGGAAAAAAAGTCAGTAAAAAACAACAACACGAAGAAAACCCTAACAATACACACTTGCATAGATACTCAACATTAGTACTAACATTGTTGTGTCCTAAAAAAAAAGATGACAATCGACATAAAATATCAATTTTGAAATGAGTATTAATTTTGTGAGGCTTCCTTCCTTCCTCCCCTCCCTTCCTTCGTTCCTTCCTTCCTTCCTTCCTTCTTTCCTTCCTCTCTTCATTCATTCATTCATTCATTTCTTCATTCATTCCTCACGCGCAAGTCCATGTAGTCCACCGTTTCTGCCACTGCTCCCCGTTACAGAACAGCGTCAGAAGCCAGCACAGAAACTGGCCCTGTGTAGTGTAGTGCAGTGCAGTGCAGTGTAGTGTAGTGTAGTGTAGTGTAGTGTAGTGTAGTGTAGTGTAGTGTAGTGTGCAGTGCAGTGCAGTGCAGTGTAGTGTAGTGTAGTGTAGTGTAGTGTAGTGTAGTGTAGTGTAGTGTAGTGTAGTGTAGTGTAGTGCAGTGCAGTGTAGTGCAATGTAGTGTAGTGTAGTGTAGAGCCAGAACTCTGGCTGCTCACGACAGCTGAGTGGCCACCAGTCGTTGCATCAGCTCTGAGGCCTCGGCCAGCTGATCCCGGGCCACGGCCAAAATGGCGGCGTAGTCCTCCATCATGGCCGTGATGTCGTCAGCAGCAGGGAGGGAGATGGTGGGGGGACTGTCTGGCCGCGTCCCCTGCACGGTCATCACCTAACAACAACAATGACAATGACAACAATGATAACTTGACGACGGTGATCATGATTGGTGGTGGTGGTGTGGTGGTGGTGGTGGTGGTGGTGGTGGTGGTGGTGAAGAAGAAGAAGAAGAAGAAGAAGAAGAAGATATGATGATGATGATGATGATGATGATGATGATGATGATGATGAAACGATGGTAACAACGCCATCCATACAACCATACTATATACATGTGTCTTTATTTTTCTTTCGTTTCTCGCCTAGACCTCCGAGGTTGACCAAAAGTGAGATCTTAACCGTACTGTACCGAAACTGTACTGAAGCCAAGGCGCGCAAACGGTCACCCATCCAAGTGGTAACCACGCTCGATGCTGCTTTAACCTTGGCTGGGGGAAAGCGAGTGCTCTGACCACTGAGCTATCCCGTACGTAACCGTTTTTTGCCCACCACTAAGGCAGCCGCCTTCTAACTTCGGGGCCTGTGTCTAAACATGACACCTGTCTGCATGCGGGTTTTTTAATAGTTTTTATTATATACAGATTTTGACATCCGATCCTACCGGCACGAAATGGCCTGCTCTTCCAAAACGCGGAGCGGGAGTTTGAATGTGTGCGCTAGATAAATAATAATAATAATAATATATGGAATTTATATAGCGATGAATCTAGTAAAAAACAAACAAAATCGAGACTCTTCTCTGCCTGCTTCGCACAGGCGGC
>CM054148.1:48928637-48968637 GCA_028751875.1 Rapana venosa | reverse complement strand
GGCATCTGCAGGTGTAGAAATGCTGGCATCTGCAGGTGTGGAAATACTGGCATCTGCAGGTGTAGAAATGCTGGCATCTGCAGGTGTAGAAATGCTGGCATCTGCAGGTGTAGAAATGCTGGCATCTGCAGGTGTAGAAATACTGGCGTCTGCAGGTGTAGAAATACTGGTAGTTGTGGTGGAAAGGAAGGTGTTTGTGGAAAGCTCTGCAGAAAGATCGATATTTGTAGATCCAGTAGAGGATTCAGCTCTGTATGCAGTATGACCGGAAGTCTTCCCCGATTGGCTGCTTGGGACTGTGACGTCATGTAACTGGGGAGAAGAGGTGGACTGGATTGGAAGAGCAGGGACGAAATTCGGCAGACAGAAAGAGGCTGTGGAAAAGACATATTCAAAGAAAACGTTAATGAGTAAGTAGGTAAATAAATACACGAAATGAATACACGAAATGTATAACTAAGTTGATAATTAAATGAATAAACAAATAGGTAAAAGACCATTTAAAAAAAAGAAAAAATATAGGAAATACATTAATTTTCATGAAAAATCTCTTGTTCCTTCGCTTGCTTCATTCATTAACACACACACACACAACACACACACACACACACACACACACACACACACACACACACACACACACACAGAAGTCAATGAATAAATGAATGAATCAATTTATCCTTCACACACTACACTCTCAAAACCTCCTTACCCAGAACACCAGCAAACAAAATGAACTTCATCTCAGCACCCATGATGACAGTACGGCAGAAATTTTGAATATTCAAAAGCAGATTCTCTTCAGATAATAACTCAGATCACTTTGAGAGGACAAAATCCCTACAGTCCTTTTACCCTCAACTTAAATCTCTTTTCTCTCAGACAGAATGATCATAGACAAACCAACAGGAGGTTTATATAGCGATTCTAAGGGCTATTTTTCGCATAATTATTATTGGTTCTTTCCCTAAATTTGCATTATCCGGTTTCTCGTCGGGATATACCTTTGTCTCAGTTTCCGAATATCACGAAGGGTGGATCCACCCGGAGAGGCTCCATCCTTAGCCCTCTTGTTCCCAAAGTTTCTGTGATGTGTGTGTGTGTGTGTGTGGTGTACACTGTATGCGGGTAATCCCGTAAACGGTTATAGCCTATCAGAGGCTGATTGTGGGAGAGGCGTTCTTTATTTAGATCACAGTTTTATCGTTGGTTAGGACTATTCTTAGTGAGTGATGATACCCGGGTGGTCTATTGCTATCGCTGCTGCTGTTACAAGCTTCTTTTTTTCTTCTTTTTTTGTTGTTGGTCGTGGTGGGTTTTTCTTCAGAGAGGTTGTCACCGTTTCCTTTTGGTTTGTGTTGATGAAGGAGTTTAGAAAGCGCGGATTAATGTGTGGTGTGTGTGTGGTGTGTGTGTGTGTGTGTGTGTGTGTTGTGTGTGTTGTTGTGTGTGTGTGTGTGTGTGTGTGTGTGTGTGTGTGTGTGTGTGTGTGTTGTGAGGGTGTGTATGTGTGTGTGTTGTGTACGTGTATGTTGTGTGTTTGTGTGTGTGCGTGTATGTGTGTGTGTGTGGGGGGTGTTCTTCGTAAATTATGAGCCCCCTGTGTATTTCCCTGTGGTTTGGACTAAGGTGTGACTTTAGGTTAGTTTCTGTTTAAGAATGCTGACAGTGCCTTTGGTGTTGATTTTTTTCATGTCTGTCTGTCTGTCTGTCTCTGTCTCTGTCTCTCTTCTCTCTCTCTCTCTCTCTCTCTCTCTCTCTCTCTCTCTCTCTCTCTCTCTCTCTGGGAAAAGATTCAGTATGATTTTCAACAACAGGTTGGGGTTTTTTGCTTTTATTAAAGATATCATTCCTTTATTTCGAGAAGAATGGACTAAGCACTCAGCAGGCAATGGCTGTATAGCTCAGTGGTCCTCACAATTGCAATGTTTGATTCCTTTTACCCCTAAAGCTTTTTGGGTTTCTGTAAAGAGATGTTTACGAAACAATGAACCAAACCCTTACTGCTCTGGCAAAAATGTGGCTGGCTTTGTGCCAGAATTCATCTACTGATGTCCCACTGAGGAAACACTATTCATTCTAATATCTGATGTCCCACTGAGAAAAACTATTCATTCTAATATCTGATGTCCCACTGATGAAACACTATTCATTCTAATATCTGATGTCCCACTGAGAAAACACTATTCATTCTAATATCTGATGTCCCACTGATGAAACACTATTCATTCTAATATCTGATGTCCCTCTGAGAAAACACTATTCATTCTAATATCTGATGTCCCTCTGAGAAAACACTATTCATTCTAATATCTGATGTCCCTCTGAGAAAACACTATTCATTCTAATATCTGATGTCCCACAAAGGAAACACTATTCATTCTAATATCTGATGTCCCACTAAGGAAACACTATTCATTCTAATATCTAATGTCCCACTAAGGAAACACTATTCATTCTAATATCTAATGTCCCACTGAGAAAACACTATTCATTCTAATATCTAATGTCCCACTGAGAAAACACTATTCATTCTAATATCTAATGTCCCACTTAGAAAACACTACTCATTCTAATATCTAATGTCCCACTGAGGAAACACTATTCATTCTGATATCTAATGTCCCACTGAGATAACAGTATTCGTTCTAATATCAAAAATGGAAAAAACGTTTCATTTATTTATTTCATTTATACCACTTTTTCGTGGCCTTCCAGTATTCTAGTGGAACTCTTCTCTCTTTCTTTTCATATCGTCTGCGGCTTCAGGCAGAGCTGTGCAGATTGGGTTCCAGCATGGAGGCCAAAGCAGCCAGAGCCTGACAGACCAGATGTAGAAGGCAGTGAAATCAAAATGCCGCTTTTGCCCTCTCCGCAAACTGCAAGCCCTGACTCATAAAAGCAGTCAGGTGCTGACGTTATCAAAGACTGGCTTCAATGAAGACAGCACTGAATCGGAAAATGAACGATTTAAAGTGTAATATGACTACGATGACATAACCAACGAAGAAGTGAAAACCAGAGTTGAAAACGCCATGGAGCCATAATTATTATTTTTACAAGGACCTCCTGACTTCAGTGTGAAAAAACCCCCACAAACTAAAGTGGTACGGGCGCGTCCCACGAACATCTGGACTGGCCAAGACTGTCCTACAGGGAACAATACAAGGAGGGAGACCAAGAGGCAGACAGAGAAAACGATGGAAAGACAACATCAGAGAGTGGACTGGCCTTGAGTAGAAAAGCATACTGCCGAAAGCTGAGAACAGCCTGGATGCCAAATCTTCATTGATGCAATAAGTTTAACAGATGGTTGCCAGTCCATTTAGGTCACTTTGCAGTTTGGGCGTTTTGCCTAAATAGGGAAATGAGGTTATGTTTTGGTAAAACTGGAGTTGGATTCTTGTCAGCTAGCAGACAGAGCTGTTTGGTCAGAGGCAGAGGGAGCAGGGTGCTGTCCTTGTTTCCCTTGGATGAAGGGTAGAGTTGGGGTTTGGCTTTTGGTTAAGCAGGTTAGTTGGAATATAGACTTGGTGTTTAGATAAGAAGTGATTTTCTGAATTGATAGTGGAAGCTGCGATTTTATTTCTGGTGTAGGTGGAGCTGACTTGTGGTCACCATGTTAAGTGTAAACTTTGCTTGATATTTTGTTTATAATTATTGGCAGTACTCTGATATGACTGGACAGTATAATAAATTACTAAATTATAAATTCAAAAATTCTTTGATTTCGCTTGTCTCTCTGAAACGTTTACTGGCATTTCCTTGATTCTGCAGGTTACCTGTTCAGAGAGTCTCAAGTTTGCTGATCCAGCACCAGAACTATCCTATCGAAGGGGTAAATCCAGGTAGAATACTGACTCCTTGACAGAAACTTTTGTGGAAGAAATGGAATCAGACTGTAAGAAGGTTGTGGCTGTGAAAGCCAACAAACCTATTTTGATACTGATAGGAACGACGCTGTCCCTGGCTGCTTTGTTGTACTTAGAGGTAGTCCCCTCTATAATAGTACGGACATAAAAGAGGGAATAGTCTTCTTTTTCTCTTCTCTGCGTTCCCTTACCAGGTGATGATGTGTGTAGTGCCTGGTCTTCTCCTGTGCTTGTCACTCTGCAGGAGGTCTGCCTGCTGGCCTCAGCTGACACGTTCCCACTTCAGAGCAGCTCGTGTTGTGTGTGTACAGGATGCATGCTGAGTATGTTCGTGTTTCCAGACCCCGCCAGACGCCGATATAAATGGTAAGGTAAAAGGTAAAGGAGTCCCATAACCTATGTGGTCGTAGGGGAGCGAGGCGTCAGAGACCTCAGCTTCTCTAGGGGCCAGCATATTGAGGGCGACGCCCATCTCCTCTCCCTCGCTGCTTTACCTTCCCTGACCCTAAACAGGGCAGGTACCCATTAATTTTACCGCTGGGTGAACTGGGGAACTGTACTGAAGCTAAGGCGTGCAAATGGTCACCCATCTATTTGGTAACCACGCTCGAGGCTGCTTAATATTGGCTTGGGGAAAGCGAGTGGTCTGACCACTGAGCTATCTTAAACATGCATATTTTGATCCTCTGTGTGTGTATATAAAGGTAAAAGTGTCCCATAACCTACTTGGTCGTAGGGGAGCGAGGCGTCAGAGACCTCAACTTTTCTAGGGGTCAGCATATTGAGGGTGGCGCCCATCTCCTCTCCATCGCTGTTTTACCTTCCCTGACCCTAAAGAGGGCAGGTACCCAATTACAGCTGGGTGAGCTGGGGGAACTGTACTGAAGCCAAGGCGCGCAAACGGTCACCTATCCACTTGGTAACCACGCTGGATGCTGCTTAACCTTGGCTGGGGGAAAGCCAGCACTCTGATCACTGAGCTGTCTTAATCGTGCATACTTGATCTTCTGTGTGTGTATATACACGAAAGGAATTAAGTTACTGGAAGACAGGCTTTTGAAGTTGACTTGGGAATCATTTCCACCCCCTCCCCTTTATTCCCCAGACCTTGCTGCCGAGATTTGAACCCACTACTTTATGGACACACGGGATTGAAGTCAAATGGCCTTACCACTCGGCCAAAGCGTTCGTCAGGTGGAATAGGGATTTGGAAGAAAGACTAAACACTACAGACTGCAGGTCAGGCCCCAGTGTCTCCGATGACCAGTGGTGATAATAAAGCAAGTGCTGGATCACACCAAGCCAAATAGGAAGACATGCTTTATCTAGCTATTTATTCCTTCATTTCGAGGATAATGGAATAATCTCTCGTGGGCTTTTTTTCATCCACTCCCCCTGTGTATGCAGTTCTGTAAATTTTGTCATCCGTTCCCACCAACACACAATGGCCTACTCTTCCGAAAAGTGGAACGGGTTTTAACGTGTGCGCAAGATGTTCTGCGTGCGTTCGCACACGGAACCTCGGTTTATAGTCTCATCCTAAAGACTTTTGGGGAAGGTGGAGTCGGCACTCATGTTAACATGCCAAGCTTTGAGGCGGAAAGACCACACTTTATATGGTGGTGATACTGAAGAACATTGCATTTTATCCAGACAGTCTAAGCATAGGTTTCTGAACAATTTTCAAAGGGTCTCCGTTGGATTTATTAGTATTATTATCATTATTATTTATTTATTTTTTAAATTATTAACATCATCATCAATCATCATCATCATCATCATCATCATCATCATCATCATCATCTTCCTTTAAATTATTATTATTATTATATTATTATTAATTATTATCATCATCATCACATCACCCATCATCACACATCATCATCATCATCATCATCATCATCAGTGGTAGAAACAGCAGCAGCGCAGCAGCAGCAGCAGCACAGCAGCAGAAAGCAGCAGCAGCACAGCAGCAGCAGCAGCAGCAGCAGGAGAGAGTAGTAGTATAGTAGTAGTAGTAGAAAGTAGTTAGTAGTAGTCGTCGTCGTCGTCGTCGTCGTCGTCGTCGTCGTGTAGTATAGTAGTAGTAGTAGTAGAAATTAGTAGTAGTAGTAGTAGAAAGGTAGAAAGTGAGTAAGTATAGTAGTAGTAGTGTTCTTGTTGTTATATTACTTTGAAATCATGCATGGTTTTTGGAACGGGGAATGGGGGTGGCGTGGAGAGGGGAAATTAGAGTTTGACCTCGCTACATGGATGCAGCTTTATCCAGCCTTGTTCTCGTTGACGATGAAGTTCCAGGCAGGATGCAGACTTTTTGACCATTGTCCTGAGTGCTGGCATTGAGTTACCTGTGGAATGAATGGCATTTGAACAAATAAAATTTGGTAAGAAACAAAAACAACTAGGGATTTGATAGTTATATGGGGAAGAAAAGATATTTTTTTTGGTCGCAAAAAGCTTCTTTTTGGTGATGTGTGTGTGTGTGGGGGGGGGGGGGGTATTGTTTGTTTCTCTGGTTGTTGTTGTTGTTAGGGGGGCTGTTTTTTATATTATTCCTCGGCTAGAACCCTAAGGTTCACCAATGAAGGGTTGGTGGGTTTTTTTGGTATACGACCGTGTTCTTTTCCCCACCTCCATTTAGGTAGCTGCATCCGACTTCGGGGATGGTGTCTAAACATGACATAATTATGTGTGTGTGTTTTGGAAATTTTGTCATCTATTCCTACCAGCACGAAATGGCCTACTCTTCCGAAAGGCGGGACGGGTTTTTTAACGTGTGAGCTCCAAGGATGCGTGTGTTTTGGAAATTTTGTCATCTATACCTACCAGCACAAAATAGCCTACTCTTCCGAAAGGCGGAACGGATTTTTAACGTGTGAGCAAGACGTTCTGCGTGCATTCCGCGCAAGGGGGTCTCGGTTTATAGTCTCATCCGAAGGACTTCGAAATTCTGTTCGATTTTCTCGTCAAACTGGGAAGAAAGAGAGAGGCTGGGAATCGAACCAGAACATCGTGGCTAACTCGTTTGGGCAGGTGAGCGCCCTTAACGGTCCTGCCCTTCCTCCTTCATCTCTACATTTGAATACGATCAAGGATCAGACATACTTCAAGGCCACCAACATTATGCCTAGCAACTGTTCAACGTTGACAGGTGTATAAGTGTGTTTGTGAAAATGAGCCCAATGACTAATCTGATATATGGTGAAACTGGAATATATCCTCTTTCTGTTCTGATTGGTGCAAGGGTGATCAGATTTTGTTCTGATCTTATTACTGACAATTCTGACAAATCTTCAAAATCATATGATGTGCTATATTATTTGTAGACGAAGAGAGTGTATAGCTCAAGAAAACTTATGATTTAAAAAAAAATAGAAACAGGGTTTGACTATGTGTGGGAAACATACTTTTGTAAGCCAAAGGTAGTTTATGTCATAATGTCATAAAGGCTTTAAAGGATAATAAAGCCGTGGTCAGAAGGGATGAGTTTCATTTTTTAATGAAATGTCCAAAGTTTTCTGAGCTTTGGAAGAATGTCTCCCTCACGAATATCTGTATCCAAGATCCATGTTCACTTTGTGTAATCTGTTCTCTTCTGACAAAAAAGACTTTATCAAAACTTAGCAAATTTATAGTTAAGGGTAAATTTGCATGACATTGATAAAAAGGTTGACTATATTTATATTTCTGTCAAATTTAGTACTGTAAACGTATTTTGTTAAAGCAAATTAATATGTATGTTACAGTTGATTTTGTTGACTAAAATCATGCCTGCCCCAAGACGGGTCAACAGCGAATCGAACCTCGATTCTTAAGGCGGGTATTGCGGCTGTGTGTATGGTAAGGGCGGAGGGTATCAAACCAACAAAGAAAAAAAGAACAGAGAAAAGAGAAGAGGAGAGAAAACACACCGAATGACTGGTTCATCTTCTGAATGTGAACAAAACGTGACACTTGTAAAGACAACCTTTGAACATTTTTCAGAGAAACACATGAGGATATTATTTTTTTTAAAAGAGATAATTTGAAAAATGTGTACCTGAAAGGAAAGCCTAAATACATACAACTGAAGCACTAACAACGATTTTTGTTCCACGTGGCAAAAACAAAATAGAAAAGACAGTGAAAAAGAAAACACACAAAACACCCACACACACAACAACACACACACAACACAACACACACACACACACACCCACACAAGTTTTATCACCACCTTTTGGCGGAAGCAACTTCAAAACATTTAAAAAACGGTGGTATTGAGAAGCATTTAATAGCAGTATTTCCCAGTGGGACTGCAGATACCTTAAGGTGGAGTAAAAGGGCCCGCAAACGCGAAACATCTCCCTGGTGAACCTTGAACTGGGGGCCGAGGAAGGAAGGACAAAGTAACAAACACAAAAGTGAGCGTAAAGTTTGGATCTCTTTTCCCCCTGTTTCTCGCTTTCCCCGCAAGTTAACACGTCGAGCGTGGGTACCAGTGGAGGGTGACCGTTGCCGCCTTGGCTTCATAAAATCCCCAGTTCCCCCCAGTGTAATGGACCTCCCACTTTGGGTCAGGGAAGGTAAAGCAGCGAGGGAAGAGAATTGGCGCCACCCTCAATATGCTGACCCTGAGGAAGTGGTCCGACGCCTCGTCCCCTACGATCTTATAGTTATGGACTCCTTTACCTCCTTACCTTTTGGAAAAGCTTTTAAAAACAAACCAATGGGAAACACCGTTTGGTGATCCAACAACCAAATTAAGTCATGAAATATTTTCTTTAAAAGAGAAAGGGGGGGGGGGGCAAAAGTCCATGAGAAAAAATGGGGAATGTAAAATTTCTGTTAAAGCTGTCATGAACATTTTGACTTTCTTATTTAACTAGCTGTTAATTTCAAAACAGAATTTTCCCGCCTGAGGCTGTTAATTTCGAAACAGAATTTTCCCGCCAGTGGCTGTTAATTTCAAAACAGAGTTTTCCCGCCAGACGCTCTTAATTTCAAAACAGAATTTTCCCGCTAGAGGCTGTTAATTTCAAAACAGAATTTTCCCGCCAGAGGCTGTTAATTTCAAAACAGAATTTTCCCGCCAGGGCTTTTTAATTTTAAACAGAAATTTTCCCGCCAGTTGCTTTTAAATTTTTTTTCAAAACAGTATTTTCCTTCGTTGCTGTTATTTCAAACAGAATTTTCCGGTGAAAGGCGAAATCTATTGTTGTCCCCATATGCAATACAAAAAACAAAAACGGACCAGGTGTTATACAATCCAGAGAATTACTGAGGCGTCACTATATTAAGTGTTCTGAGTGAAACATAATATACACATATAATAAAATGTGATAAACGATCCACATTGTGGTCAGGAAGAGCAGTAAAAAAAAGAACCCACCTAACAACAACAACATATAATGAAAGAAGGAGTAGGTTTTAGATCAGGACATGGCAGGGTAAAGCCCATTTCTGCATCCTATGCTATAGTCTGATGCTAAAGGCCTTCTTAGAAATGCCATACTACAGGCCTGTGTAGCCTATGTCGACTTTCTCAAGGCCTTCAATTCAGTTAACAAGAATTAGTTGTGGTATATTACGCAGAAATAGAATGAATTGTCTCCCGTGCGGATGCCCGAGGCCTGTCAGCATTCACTAGCATCCCCATCTTTTTGGCAAATCTAGGAATTCCCTTCTTCCTATCCCTCTCTTTCTTTCTGTCTTCTTCCTGTTCTCCTTGTCACCTCCTCTTTGTCGATTTTCTGCCTTCTTTGGTCCGTTCTCCCGCCTTTTAGTTTCCAGAAATACTTAATAGATAACAATTCTCGCCTACCCCTGTGCTGGACCTATCTTGTCAGGCGCTTAACGGCAGCGCAACGCATTTTCGCTTATGTTATGACAGACAACAATTGTTGCTGTCTGGGCGTTCTAGGAAGACAAAAAAAGGTGAAGGAATGAACTGAAGTGTGTATGTACTGTGGTTTTGTGCTGACTTGAGTATGTGCTCTTAAGTTGTTGAATGCCCACCTGCTATCAAACAAGACTGACTTCTCAGTCCCCAAGCATTTCCTTTCCTTAATAATAATAATAATAATAAAATAATAATAATAATAATAATAATAATAATAATTATGTATGGAATTTGTATAAGGCTGAATCTTGTAAAGCAACAAATCAAAGCACTCAGATGACTTCTTTTTTTTTTTTTATATCGAGGGTAATGGAATAAGCACTCATGTGCTTTTTTACATCCAGTCCCCGTGTGTATGCGGTTTTGTAAATGTTGTCATCTGTTCCCACCGGCACACAATGGCCTACTCTTTCGAAAAGCGGAACAGGATTTAACGGGTGCGCAAGATGTTCTGCATGCGTTCGCACACGGGGCCTCGGTTTATAGTCTCATCGGAAGGACTTTATTGGCATGAAGATGGGAAATCTGAAAAAAGTTAAGTCCCTAGCATGCAATTACGCTAGTCCTAGACACAGTTGAAGGCTTTTGTGCTATTGTCAGCTGGGGGCGTTGTTCTCATAGCAGACATAATTACTCCTTATGCTACATCATCTGAACGCTGATCTAAAACATCAGCTAATTTTTCAGTCTGGAAAAGAGGAAAAGTAGTGTTTCGTTTGGGTTTTATGTTCATGACGTGTGAAAATGTTGCATACCGTTGGTTATTTTTCTTCTATATAACTGTTGAAGTAAGTGTGTGTGGGGGGGTTGGGTGGGGTGGGTGGGTGTGTGGTTGTGTTGTGTTTCAATTTAAGGTCCATACACGTTTTAAATAAGATTAGACACAAAAAGGCAAACAATTCAGAAAAAAGGTTAAGGAACTTTCTAACTACTGTAACCATAATACAATGAAAGAAAGACATTTACTTTATGAACATCTCTATAACTAATTAAGGTTCAACAGATTTTTTTTTAAAAAAGAGACACATCATGTATTCCACGCCAAAAGAACACTGGGGAAAAAAGGTAACACTTTAAAAAACAATACCATGATGGGTCGAATGCCTCTGCTTTAAATCAATAAATGCCATATTACTCACAGAACTCTCTTTTTATATTTTATATATAATATATATATATAAATATATATATAAAAATAATATTATATATATATATATAATAAAATATATATATATATATATATATGTGTGTGTGTGTGTGTGTGGTGTGTGTGTGTGGTTGTGTGTTTTTTTGCACGCACGCCTGCCGCGCCCGCGCGCGAACGCGTAATGCGTATTTGTGGATGAATGTGATGAAATAAATGTTTATTCGTCTCATTTCCTGATTAACGGCTAAAAGTCATGGGCCCCTGAAGGCTTCCGTGTTTTCCCCAAAAAGAGGGACAGAGCAGCCACAAAAATCCATGTTCCACCAGAGTTTTCGCCGTTCAAGCCAGTGTGGATTTTCCACTCTTCGCCGCGTTCAGCTGAGCAGGATATAAAATATTATAACACTGTCTTCACAGTGTGTGTGTGTGTGTGTGTGAGGGCTGAAGGTGTGGGTGGGTAGGGTTATTTGGTTTTGTGGTTGACGTGAAGAGAAGGCACCTCCACACGGGGTGAAGTGTCAGCTGATAGCGGTGATTATCACTACAGGCACTACTACAGGTGATGATGGATGACACCTGTTGCTGATAAACTCTTTCCCTGTAATTCTGTACTGGGCGTCGTTTCTGTCTTGTTTTCGTTTCTCTCTCTCTCTCTTCTCTCTCCCTCTCTCTCTCTCCTCTCTCTCTCTCACTCTCCTCTCTCTCTCTCCTCTCTCTCTCTCTCTCTCTCTCTCTCTCTCCTCTCTCCTCTCTCTCTTTCTCTCTGTGAGAGTATAAGTATTGATTATTATTAAGATGTATCCCCTACGGGCGGGGACTAGATGTAAAAAAGCACATGAGTGCTTATTCATTATCCTCGAAGTAAAATAATTTGTCATTGTCATTGTCTCTCTCTTTAATACCGTCCAAAGAATGATGTAAAATATATAATAAATGCTAACAAATTTGATAACATCAACAGACTAACATGTCAAGATTTTAAAGATTATCTTCTTTAAAAAAAAAAAATGTTTTGGGGGGATAACTTTTATAGAAAGCTGCATATGATAACCCCCACCCCCACACACAAAAAAACCCAACGATCATGCTTATCTTATCACTAACCTGAAATAAAACTCATTGATTCATTTGTTCTCTTCTTTGAAACAAAACCATTGTTAAATAACTTTTGTTTTGCTTGCAGATTTCCCTGTAAAGGCGTTGGCAAATGGGCCTAGATTAACCCTACCTAGTCTTTTGTTGGGAAATATTGGCTTTGATGGTCCCCAATCCAATTTTTTCCTGCCAACGGAAAGACCTTCAAGCGCTGACTTGGGTCCTGTTGCTTACTTTTGTTGTTGATTCACTTTCGATTTTTATGTTTTAATTATCATGACAGGCACAAGAATGCACAGACCCATTGAGCCAACGAGTGAGCGAGCAAGAGAGAATGCGAATGCGAAAGTTTTATTCATTATAGTCCTTTGGGTCCCATGACAGGAGAGAGAGAGAGAGGGGGGGGGGGGGGGGGGGGAGAGAGAGAGAGAGGAGAGAGAGAAAGGGGAGAGAGAGAGAGATGATCTTTGAATGATCTATTTTCAAAGGGGCACAGAATAAGCATTCACATAAGACGAAGAAGGTAAGGGACCAAGTCAAACTTAGAAATGTACAACGGAGGAGAGAGAGAGAGAGAGGAAAAAGAGAGAGAGAGAGAGAAGAGAGAGAGAGAGAGAAGAGTTTTGATTCATTATCATTCATTTATGTATAACACTCACTTTTCATGCAAGGGCATTAAGGTAAATTGACAACAATAACAATACAATATCAATTTGCAAAAAGAAACAGTCTCAAGAACTTACATAAAAAAAACGTCAAAGGGACAAGAGCCTTGTTCAGAAACATGACAATCTCTATTCGTGTACCCATCTATCACCCGAGCTGATCTAAACGATTAGGATCTGAAAAATTCACAAGGAATAATGTAAACCCTGGTGGCAACTCTGGGAACAGGACAACAAAAACAAAAAAAGTGTATTTCACTTTCCATCTGTTTTACAAATTGACAGAGTGAATCAGCTCATGCCTGTTTGTAACGATGATGACGCACTGCATACAGAAATCGCTGAGTAACTTGTGATCACATAATTTAATGTCAGTCTGAATTGAGTAGAAAGACATTTTCACGCAGATACCCCGTAGGGTTTCAGGACCTGTAGGTAAAACAGACCTTCTCAACTCTAAATTCTGCGCTGGAATTCCTTCTTTTCTTTCCTCTCTTTGTTTTGCCTGTTCCCTAACTTCCTCACCTCCTTTTTGTCTCTTGCTTTCTTGTTATCTCCTGCCTTTTTTTCCCTAAAACGCTTTAAAGTACAAAAGTCTCCTAAGCCGAAGTCCATAATTTGGTATATTCATTTTCTCTCATATGATGACAAGGCATTTATGCCACTAAGCATCAACGACGACGAAGAAGAAAACTCAGGTACAGACAAAAAGTGTTATAGACACGAATCTTTCACTGTCATTTCTCGGGAAATCTATTTTGCCACCTCTAAAATCAACCTTTCTTTGAATTCATTTAAACCCCCTCCCTTGTTCAACTTTACACACCCAATATGCTAAGTCGCTGTGATGGGCCGACTTGGAGACTTAACAGCAGCACAGCACATTTTTGCTCATATACAGACAACAAATAGTAGATTCTGAGTGCTTTAGACCACGAAGGAAAGAAATTCAATAAAAACTTACCCATTTCAATGATACGAAGAAGAGAGAGAGAAGAAGAGAGAGAGAGAGAAGAGAGAGACGAGAGAGAGAGAGAAGGAGAGAGGAGAGAGAGAGAAGAATAATGAAAGAATGAATAATGAATGATGAAAACTTTATTTTTCAAGGGTAAAGATAGCAACGCATTTTTTCCATCGGCCTTGTCTGATAAGGGACTATCACAAAACAAGGGGAAAAGCCACTACAACAAAGACACAGATTAAAAAATAAGTGTATATTTAACAGTACATATCTCTAACTGGCCACTTAATGCAAGAGATACACAGATTTTTAGATTTAAAAAAAATAATTTACTTTTCTTTATATCGGGATAAAGGGAAAAAAAAATATATACGTGAATAAACACTAATCCACAGAATCGACATGAACATGAAACTGATACCTGATTTAATTTAATAATAATAAAATAGAAGCACACGCAAAAAAGAGGGGAGAGAGAGAGAGAGAGAGAGAGAGAGAGAGAGAGAGAGAGAGAGAGAGAGAAGAGAGAGAGAGAGAGAGAGAGAGAGAAGAGAGAGAGAAATGAAGAAAAGAGAGAGAAGCATTTTCAGGTTCATCAAAATCAAAATAAACCAGATATCAAATTCTGACTTTAAGCACCACTCCCAACCTTTTCTTAAAATACTATCAATAAAGATATCATTTAAGTACAAAGCCCAAAGAGCCTATAGAAAAAAATTTTTAACAACCCCGCCAACAACACATCAATACAACAATTGGAATTGGCCAATCAGTTAAAACCACCAATACTTTCCAGAGGATGGTTATTGATTGAAGAAGGAAAGAATATTGTGTGCATTTTGGACGACTTAAATAAGCCTATAAATGTATAAACCAAAAAATTTAATAAAATAATACATTTCATATATAAGAATACCAAAGAGAGAGAGTGAACGAGGAAAGAGCGATACATCTCAATTGTAATGACCATCTAATAAATGGGATGTAACACAACACCACACAAACCTCTCACCTATGATACAGCTATTATAATAAAAAGAGAGAGAACGAGAGAAAAGAGAGAAAAGAGAGAGGAAAAGAGAGGAGAGAGAGAGAGAGAGAAGAGAGAGAGAAGAGAGAGCAGTCTTAAGATAGAAGCTTACTACGCATTTTTTCTTCTCATCAACAGCAATATCTGTCTGTATTTGACGAAAATGCTTTGGCTGCTTAATGCCGACATTCAAGCCCAGCGCATCAATTTGGCGTGGAGAGAATATTATCTTTTAACCTTTGTGGGAAAAAGGCAAAAAAATGGACCAAGAAGGCAGAAATAGACAAGAAGGGGTGACGGAAAACAGAACAGGGAGAAACAAAAGAGAGGGACAAAAGAGGGAAATCCTGGGAATAATTCCAGAAGGTGGGAAGTGTTCAGACTGACAGGCCCGGGAAAGGCAAGCAGAAAACTGCTTGTTTAAAAAAACCAATCCACGTTTAAAAACCTCAATTGCTTTAGCTGAAACAAGGCTGTGGTCTTTGACCACATGTCCCTTGTGGTTTTGTTTCTGTTAAATGGATGGTTCGCTGAAGAATGTTTCCTTTCTTTCTTGCTAACCATTGACTGGGTTACGGGTGGTAAAGTGTGTTTTCTGTGTTTCTTGGGAAAACGGAATGGGGGGCTACGCTATGTAGAAATGGTTTTCTGGTTTCTTAGTGATCAATGGAGGCTTATCTATGTACAATGTGTGTCTTTGGTTTTTGTTAAACATGGATTGGGTTTTGGCTATGTACAATGTGTGTCTTGTTTTTGGTTAATCAGTGGATTGGTTTGGCTAGTACAATTTGTGTCTTTGTTTTTGTTTCAGGGATTGGTTATGGCTATACAAGTGTGTCTTTGTTTTTGTAATCAGGGATTGGGTTATGGCTATGTACAATGGTGTCTTTGTTTTTTGTTAATCAGTGGATGGGTTATGCTATTAAATGGTGTCTTGTTTTTTTAATCAGTGGATTGGGGTATGCTATTACAATGTGTTATTTTTTTTTTTTGTTAATCAGGGATTGGGAATGGCTATGTACCCAAAGTGTGTCTTTGTTTTTTTGTTAATCAGGGATTGGGTTTTTGGCTATGTACAATGTGTGTCTTTGTTTTTTTGTTAATCAGTGGATTGGGTTATGGCTATGTACAATGTGTGTCTTTGTTTTTTGTTAATCAGTGGATTGGGTTATGGCTATGTACAATGTGTGTCTTTGTTTTTTGTTAATCAGTGGATTGGGTTATGGCTATGTACAATGTGTGTCTTTGTTTTTTGTTAATCAGTGGATTGGGTTATGGCTATGTACAATGTGTGTCTTTTTTTTTTTAAACCCGTGGATTGGTTAATGGGTGTCAATTGTGTCTTTTTTTTGTTAATCATGGGTTGGTTTATGGCTTGTAAATGTTGGTGTCTTTTTTTTGGGTTAAACAAAAGGGATTTGGTTAAAGCTTGTAAAAGTGAGTTTTTTCTTTTGTTTGTTATTTTTATGGGTGTTACCAATGTAGTGTTTTTTATTTTTTGTTCATCACTATGGGTATCTGCTGTTATGAGTTTTTTCTTGTTTGTTATCATAGTCTTTTGGTAGTAAACGGTCCCTTTTTTTCCTTTTTTCAGGCACGTAGGCAAAAGAGTTGTCCTTTTCAAAATTTTGAAAACACGTTGATAGGGAAACAAATACAGCTGCGGAAAAAAATAAAAGGTAAAGGGTTTGGGGAGCCCCCTAGTGCAGCTTTCCGCTCTTGGGAACAGCCGGATTAGGGGAAATTGCCGTGACTAAAAATGGTGACTGCTTGTTTGTTGTTAAAAATCAGCGAAATTGAATTCATCTTATTACATGTGGGACCTGTGTTAAACAGTGGGTTTTTATGTTTGGTCACAACATATGGTGTACGCTGTTGTAGTGTTTTTCATGTTTGTTTATCATTGGCTTTATCGGTTAGTGAGTTTTTTCATTGTTTGTTCAACATTATGCTGTACGCTTGTAAAGTGGTGTTTCATTGTTTGTTAATCACTTGGCTGACCGCTGTGTTACAGTTTTTTTCATTGTTTGTTCATTACACTTAGCTGACGTGGCTGTGAGACATGGTTTTTTCATTGGTTCATCAACACTTTTGCTGTACGCTGTTGACATGATTTTTTCATTGTTCATCAACACTATGGCTGTACCGCTGTGTTGACAATGAGTTTTTTCATTGTTTGTTCATCACTATGGCTGTACCGCTGTGTTGACTGTGAGTTTTTTCATTGTTTGTTCATCACTATGGCTGTACCGCTGTGTTGACTGTGAGTTTTTTCATTGTTTGTTCATCAACACTATGGCTGTACCGCTGTGTAAACAGTGAGTTTTTTCATTTTTTATCAACACTATGGCTGTACTGCTGTGTTGACAGTGAGTTTTTTCATTGTTTGTTCATCAACACTATGGCTGTACCGCTGTGTAAACAGTGAGTTTTTTCATTTTTTATCAACACTATGGCTGTACTGCTGTGTTGACAGTGAGTTTTTTCATTGTTTGTTCATCAACACTATGGCTGTACCGCTGTGTTGACAGTGAGTTTTTTCATTGTTCATCAACACTATGGCTGTACCGCTGTGTAGTGAGTTTTTTCATTGTTTGTTCATCAACACTATGGCTGTACCGCTGTGTAGACAGTGTGTTTTCTCTTTTGCTTGTTAATCAGTGGATTGGCTGTATGACTATGTCCACAGCGTCTTTCTTTCTTTGTTTATCGCCAGTGGGGATGTACAACCATGGGGTGTAGAAAGGGGAGACCACACAGGAGTCCTCTCACAGAGCTGTAGATAATTTTGTTTGTAGGGCTGACTGTTGATGAGATCATATCTTTGTGGTTGTGATCAGATATGATATCTTTGTGTTGTCGTCAGACACACTTGTCAACAGCTGTACAATGTTTCTCAAGCTGACTGTTGATGAGATCAATGCGTTGTGACCAGACACGCTTGTCAACAGCTGTGTGAGATCTCTGTGTTGTGATCAGACACATTTGTCAACAGCTGTGTGAGATCTTTGTGTTGTCATCAGACACACTTGTGTCAACAGCTGTGTGAGATCTTTGTGTTGTGATAAGACACATTTGTAAACAGCTGTGTGAGATCTTTTTGTTGTCATCAGACACACTTGTGTCAACAGCTGTGTGAGATCTTTGTGTTGTCATCAGACACACTTCTGTCGACAGCTGTGTGAGCTCTTTGTGTTGTCATCAGCCACACTTCTGTCAACAGCTGTGTGAGATCTTTGTGTTGTCATCAGCCACACTTCTGTCAACAGCTGTGTGAGATCTTTGTGTTGTCATTAGACACACTTCTGTCAACAGCTGTGTGAGCTCTTTGTGTTGTCACCAGACACACTTTTGTCAACAGTTGTGTGAGATCTTTGTGTTGTCATCAGACACACTTGTCAACAGCTGTGCGAGATCTTTGTGTTGTCATCAGACACACTTTTGTTAACAGCTGTGTGAAATCTTTGTGTTGTCATCAGACACACTTTTGTTAACAGCTGTGTGGGATCTTTGTGTTGTCATCAAACACACTTGTCAACAGCTGTGTGGGAAGATGTAAACTTCGGCAAACCTACTGCTTTCTGAAAAATGGGCCTGCCAGTTTTGACTGTGACACTAATCCGCCTTTGCTTGAATGCAGAAAATAATCCCCTTGCACATTGTACCCCTTGGTTTTTCCCACACAAACCCAAAAACAAATGTATACAAGGTTTCCCGCACATGGGATGCTAGGTGGGGTCAGGGGAAAGGGAGATACAATAATAATGATAATAATAATAATAATAATAATAATAATAATATATGGAATTTATATAACGCTGAATCTTGTAAAGCAACAAATCAAAGCGCTCAGATTTTTTTTCATCGAGGGTAATGGAATAAGCACTCATGTGCTTTTTTTACATCCAGTCTCCGTGTGTATGCGGTTTGTAAATTTTTTCATCTGTTCCCACCGGCACACAATGGCCTACTCTTTCGAAAAGCGAAACAGGATTTAACGTGTGCGCAAGATAATCTGCATGCGTTCGCACACGGGGCCTCGGTTTATACTCTCATCCGAAGGACTTTGACATTCAGTTCGATTTTTTGTCAAACTGGGAAGAAAGGGCGAGGCTGGAAATCAAATCCAGAACCTCGCGGTTTACTTGTTGGCAGGCAAACGTCTTAACCATCCTGCCACCTTAATTCCTTCTGTGTCATCAGACACACTTGTCAACAGCTGTGTGAGAAGATTTACGCTTCGGCAAACCTGCTGCTTTATGGGCCTGCCAGTTTTGACTGTGGCAATAATCTGTCTTTGCTTGAACGCAGACAAGAATCCCCTTGCACATTGTACCCCTTGGTTTTCCCAAACAAACCCAACTACAAATGTATACACATGTGATGGTAGGTGGGGTCAGGGGAAAGGGAGATACAGAGCCCAGATGGAAGAGATGGGACATTTGAAACAGGTTTCATTTCTTGATGAATGCTATATTATATGTGGAATCAGAAATAAATTTGTTATTAAAAATCAAATACGAAAGACAAAGAACGCAAAAATTGTGTACAAAATTAAGTGACTAATCACACGTTGATTATATATCAAGCAGATATTCATCAGATTGTGTTGAGTGGTTTGGAAAAGAGAGAAAATGAGAGTATTTAAACATGTTTTTAGTGTACATTCCACTTTTAGCCAATAGATAATAATTATAGTTGATGTTTTTGTTGTGTCAAATAAGTCTACATGATTTAAATGGCAATAAAATATTCTGAATCTGAATCTGAATCTGAATCAACACAGCACACTATAATACCCCACCACACAACACAACACAGTATAATACCACTCCACCCAACACTTTGGAACCACAACACGCAACAATACACGTAACACAGCACACTATAATTCCACACCACACAACACACAATGACACACAAACAACACAGGATAAGACCACACCACACAACACAAAATACCACACACACAGCACCGATAGTACCACACCACACCAAACACAATACCACACAAACACAGCACAGGATAATACCACACCACACCAAAACACAATTACCACACCACCAGACACGATTAGTACCACACAACAACACACGATTAATTACCACACAAAACAGCACACTATAATACCACACCACACAACACAAACCACCAAACAACACAACGCACTATGTTACACCACCACACAGCCACGATACCACACAAAACACACACTAGAATACACACCACACAGGCACAGAATACCCACACAACACAGCACACTATAATTTCAACACCAACAACACACTATGAAGCAACCACAACACAGAATAATACAACCACACAACACAATACCGCACAACACATACACACTTAATACCACACCACAAACACCACTATGAAAACAACACATCACGGTGATAAATACCACCAACACACTATAAATACCACACACACAAAACACACTATAATACACAAACACACACCACACCACACACGATAATACCCACACCCCACACACAACACCACAATAACCACAAACACAGCACACTATAATACCCCACACACCACACAACACACGATAATACACACAACACCACACAACACACACACAAACAAACAACCACACTATAATACCACACCCACACAGCACACAAACCCCACAATACAAACACACGATATACCACACACACCAACAACACACAATACCACACAACAAGCACACTATAATACACCACCCACATACACATACACTCGATAATACCCCCCACCCACACCACACAAACACCTACAATACACACCACACCAACCACACAAACACACAATACCACCACCCACACAACAACAATACCACACCACACACACTATAATACCAACACCACACTCAACAAACACAACCAAACAAACCAACACACTATAATACCAACACCACACAGCACAATACCACAAACCACAACAACTATTATACCCACACCACCACACAAACACACATCACCAAACAACAAGCATTACTTATAATACCCCACCACACCACACAACACACATACCACCACACCACACATCACACAATACTCACCACACCACACCACACAACCCACGATAAAATTCCCCACACACACACAACACATACAATACCACACACACACACTGCACACTATAACACACAATACACACACGATAATACCACACCCACCACACCAACACTCTCAATACCACCACACCACCCAGCACACAATACCGCACAATACAAAACGATTAATACCACACCACACCACACGACACACAATTTTACCGCACAACACAGCACACATATTATTACCCCCACCACACCACACAACACACGATAACACCGCACAACACAGCACACAATACACCCACACAACACACTACAATACCACACCACACCACACCACACCACAAACACACAAATACCACACCACAACACCAACACACAAATACCACACCACACACCACAAAAACAATACCACCACACCACACACACACGATAAACACCCACCACACAACAAACACACAATACCACCACACCACAACAAACCCACACATACCCACAACACACGATATACCACCACCACAACACACACACCACAACAACAATACCACCAACCACACAACACCACTACAATAACCCACCACACCACACAACACAGAAAATACCACACCACACAAAACAACACACTACACACACCACACCCCACAGCAGGCGCTCACCCTCTATACTCACAGCCTACCCACAGGTGGTTGCCCCATGTGGAGAAGAAGAAGCCAGGCTGCAGAGGGCACTGACCCTTGAAGACTCCGAAGTTTCGCTGCCGGACACTGGGCACTGCTATGCTGCACTTGTCAGCAGCCCCAGGGGCTTTCGGTAGAACGCTGCCACCAAGCAAGGGGGCGAGTACTGGTAGTGGTGTAGTCAGTCACTCTCTTCTCTTCTCTTTCTTCTCGTCTTTTTCTTCTTCTTTCCGTTTTTCTGTTCTCTTTCTGTCTTCTATCTTTTCTTCTCTCGTTTCTTCTTCTCGTTTTTTTTCTCTTTTTTCTCTTCTCTTCTCTCTCTTCTCTTCTCTCTTTTTCTCTTTTCTTCTTCTAGTATTCTCTACTCGTTCTTCTCTTCTTTTCTCTTCTTTTCTTTTCTCTCTCCTTCTCTCTTTCTTTTTCTCTCTATCTCTTCTTTCTCTTCTTTTCCTCTTCTCTTTCTCTTCTCTTCTCATATTTTCTCTTCTTCTCATCTCTTCCCTTCCTTCTATCCTATTCTCTCCTCTCCTCTCCTCTTCTGTCTTTTTCTTCTCGTCTTTTCTCTTCTCTTCTTTTCTCTCTTCTCTTCTATTCCTTCCCTTCTTCCACTTCTCTTCTCCCTCTTCTTCGTCTTTTCTCTTCTCGTCTTTTATCTTCTTTACTCTTTCTTCTCTCTCTTCCTTCTCTTTCTCTCCTTTTTTTTCTTGTCTTTCTCTTCTCTTCTTTATTCTCTCCTCTTCTTTCTCTTCTCTTTTTTCTCTTTTCTTCTCATCTTCTCCTCTTCTCTTCCTTCTCTTCTCTTCTCTTTCTTTTTCTCTTCTCTTCTCTCTCTCTCCTCTTTCTCTTCTCTTCTCTTGTCTTCTTTTCTTTTTTCTTCTCTCCTCTTCTCTTTATTCTCTTCTCTCCTTTCTCTTCTTCGTTTCTCTTTTCTTCTCTTTCTCCTCTTCTTTCTCTCCTCTACTTTCTCTTCTCTTCTCTTCTTCTCTCCTCTTCTCTTCTCATCTTCCTCTTCTCCTCTCTACTTTTCTCTTCTCTCTCTTCTCTTCTTCTCTTCTCTTTGGCTTCTCTTCTTCTCTTCTCTCCTCTTCTCTTCTCTTCTTTCCTTTCTCTTCTCTCCTCGTCTCATCTCTATCTTCTTTCTCCTCTCTTCTTCTCTTCCTTTTCTCCTCTCTCCTATCCTCTTCTTCTTCTCTGTTCTCCTTCTTCCTCTCTCTTCTTGTCTTTCTCTCTCTTCCTCTTCTGTTCTGTGCTGTTCTCTTCTTTCTCTTCCCTCTTTCTCTACCTTTCTACTCCTTTCTCTCCTTCCCATTTTAAGTTATGTAGACTTACTTTGGCACACAAAAACCAATCAACTTAATTTTATCGAGTTTGGCTAAAAGTGATGTTTACACTAAAAACAGTTGTAAATTTTTCTTCTTCTTTTTCTCCTTTCAAAAAAATTCTACACATATCTGATGATATCTGCATGATATATATTCAACTGTGATTATGTCATTAATTTATGTACACAGTTTTTGCGATTCTTGTCTTTCGTTTTGATTTTTAATTAAACCAATTATTTCTGAGTTCATGATATATATGCATTCATCAAGTAAATGAAAATTATCTTCAAGTTTGTTACAGTTGTCTACTTTTTCTGTCCTCTCTGGATATTATTTGGTCTGTTCCCTTTCTCTATCTTTAATTGTGACGCTTGTTGCCGAAATTTACAAAATGTCTTCGTATGAGTTTTGTTTTCTAGTTTATAAGTATGGTTCCAATCTGTATTCTTTGGTAGCAAAAATCATAAAAATTTTAGTTTTGCAAACTCTTTCTTTTGGTAAGATCCAAAAATGTTTTATACAGGTCCTCAAGTTTTCTTTCTAACGCATAACTCAACCATGAACATTAAGGTGCTTTGGTTCTTCAGACATGTTTGTATCAATTGTTGTACAGAATATTTTTCACTGATGTTTATCCACTTTATTCGTATGTATTCTTCTGTTACCAGTAATCGTATATTATTCTAATATTAGAGTTCTGTTTTGATTCCCTGTCAAATGAATTCCAAAAGATATTATCTGCATATGGATTTTAAGGTCGTCAGTGGAAATCTCCCTAATTCACCCAAAGTGGGTAGTACTAAGGCTTTTTATGAACTCCTATCATTTGTTTCAAAATTTTACATGGAAATTCTCATACAAAAACTGATAGGATAAGAATCGCATTGAACAGTTTTATCAGTATGAAAATCTGTCTCCATTAAAACATAAAAAGGAAACAAAACTCGGCTACATAGGTTAAAACGGGTTATCGTGAGTCGATAAACGTTATTTATAGTAGTGTGTGTGTGGCTGTGGGACGTGTGTAGTTGGTGAGAGTGGATCTACACACAGAGTGGACTTACCGACTTAGTTGTGAAAGAGCATGTGTCTGAAATGCTGTTTTTTGTATGAGGGGCATCTGTCCTATTAGGGATGTTTGGTCTACGCAGATACCCAAAGAACAATGGATCATGACACAATAAGTCCGGTAAATCGTATTGTGTTGTATCGTGTCGTATTGTTTGTATCGTATTGTACGCAGAAACCCTTTAAATCAAGGCAGATATCTCTTGCGTGAAGTTCCTTTATGCCTTCCTCATCCCCCACACCCCACCCCACTCCACTTCATTCCCCACAAGAGCAGCGCCATCCGTTGTTTTTTTTCCTTTCCTGTCTGCCACTGTGTTCCTTATCTCAATAGCTTTTTGCTACAGGATTTTGCCAGGGACAACTCTCTTGTTGCCATGAGCTATTTAACGTGCGCTGAATGTCTGCTGCACACAGGACCTCGGTTTATCGTCTCCCACCATGAAAGTAGCCGCATTTCTATTTTAAGGATGCATGCTGGGTATGTTTGTGATTCCCTAGCCACCGAACGCTGATATTAATTACAGAATCTTTCACGTGCATTTTTATCTTCTGGATATGTATATACACAAAGAGATTTTTTTTTAAACTGGCAGGTCTGCACTTGAAGTTGACCTGAGAGATCGTAAACATAAAAGCCCACCTTTAATTCACGAGAACCAGTCGAGATTCGAACACGCGATTTCATGGACCCATAGGATTGAAGTCAAAATTGTCTGAACCACTGGGTGAAAGGATCTGGCTGCAGGGAATGGCTTTAAAAACCTGACACACTAAAACAGTCATCGTCTGTCCTAGCTGTACCCTGTGGAGAGAGAAAGCGAATGACGTCATTAGACCTACCACAGGGGGCTTCAGTGAAGACCCCCCTTACCATAGTCAAGAGGAAGAATGAATGTCTGGTTGTCAAGTCAAAAACGCTTTAATCATCCCATGAACGGCAATTACCACACTGACAGGCATGTTGATACGTATCATAATCTCGAAAGACACAAGAAAGCTATATTTTCTATTGGGTATGAACATTCCATGATAAAGTCAAAATGAAAGTCTCTCTCTCACACACATACTCACACACACACTTCACTCACACACACACACTCACTCACACTCCCACTCACTCACACACACACACACACACTCTCTATCTCTCTCTCTTCTCTCTCCTCCTCTCTATCTCTCTCCTCTCTCTTCTCTCTCTCTCACACACACACACACCACACACACACACACACCACACACACACTCACACACACCACACACACAACACAACACACACACACACAATACACACACACCATGTAGGAATACTATGTTATAAAGCATTGATTGGAAAAGACCATGGTAAAACTTATCATTTTTCCGCCGTGCACGCACGCACACCACGCACTCCACTCACGACACCACGCACACACGCACGCGAACACACACACTGCACACACACACACACACACTCACCACACACACCACACACACACACCACACACACCAATATAGTATTTTTTATTCAACGTCTTTTCAAAAGCTGATATTAGACAGGGAAATAGTAGAAATAAAGATGAAAGCAACAATAACTAACAACTTGAACATCGAATTACAAAAGTCTACCAGCTGGTGATGCTATTATTATGTTCTGATGTTAACGAGAGAGACATATTTTACCATTGGTTTAAACAAAATTGTCTGCGTTCAGAGCAACGTAGCACTACTACATTTGCTAACATTTGAATGCCAAAGTGAGGACGTCCATCACTAAAATAAACTTTCTTATTTGAGATATACTTTCTACCTTTTAGGTCTGAACAAACGTCAAATTGATGAAAAAATAAGGATAAGTACTGTTTAAGCGTTTAAAGATTGTAACACAAATATCAGGATGAGAAACAACAAAATACCAACGAAGATAACAAGAGAGTCAATGTATCAGGCAATGTAAGGCGGCTCGCTACGAGGATTATGGACCATAATTATGGAGACTGTTACTCCTTCGCTTCATGGTCTATGGTGAGTTCGGGAAAGTCTTCTGTTAATGTTACAATTGAATCAAGGACTTTATACTTTTGGTACAGATTATGCACAGGTCAAAATGCAAATAAATTTTCCTGTTTAGTATATAGATTATTGTATAAAATGAATATCCCACGAAGATTTCTTCAGATATCAGACAGCATCAAAAACATTTGATGAGAGCTTATGGCTGTTTTGTAGGTTGTTAGACGTAGTGACTTGTTGGTGTGGGGATCTAGTTGAATCAACAAACTACTGACTGCATTTACAACTAGTTTGAAGCCAAAGTCAAGCAATGCTTATGTGACGCGTTTATTCGTAAGTAGTGAATACAGAAGATATTGATACGAATCATAGAATGTTTAAAACAAAATTTTGTGTGGAAAAGTATTTACTCTTATTGTCAATCCAATGTTTCTGTTCAATTTGCAAGTTCTTAGTTTCGCCACAAATAATAACAATCTGCCTGTTAATATGTCATTTGTGAGGGAGTTCAAGAAATGAAAGCTACTGTACAAAATTGGCAATTGTGGTGTTTTTGGTGACGAATGTATATTACTTCTTTATCTGTCAATGTTTAAGGAAACTTCATTAAAAAGAGTTTACAAAATATTATCGCTAATCATCTAAACACTTTGAAGTATGAAGTGTTCAAATTATAAGACTCTCTGCTCTATGTTGTTTCAAATGATTTGGTAGTATCAGGATATTACATGTAATCTTGTCAAAGAGTTTGATATGACTCAAAAGACAATCGTTGTTCTACAGTAATGTGTTCGAAGATCCAGTTACATGGTTCATGTATGATGTTCAGTTGTGATTTTGTTCATAATATTGTGCAAAATCCTTCATATCCCTTAAGGGATGACAGGAAATAAAGAAATTTGAAATTTTACTATTCAAAATATCCTTAGCATCATTGAATGATGTGTTGATAAAATTATTAATTTCCCCATGTTAGTAATATTGTAAATTTAAAAGGAAAAGTGAAGGTAGAAGCTATGTTGGGGAGCATCGTGCAACAGCTTTGGAGGAAATATAATACATTGTTTTCATGAATAGGTCTCAGTTTTGAAAAAGATTTACAGATGACTATGTTCCGATGCACATCAAGAAATTACAATTCCTTAATATTTGAGGGACTCAGATTTTTCTGATAACAAAACTTCGTGAGTTGATCATCTTAAACTGCATTGAAGCAAAGTTAAAAAACAATTCAGTGCACATTGACTCTGTAACTCTACCCCACACTTCATTCCAACAGATTCTTCAAAGTCAGATACACAGCCAAAATAAACAACAGTGCCCGTTTGTCGGATGCAACGAATCAATGAATCTTTTTTTTTTAATTCCCCTGGAGAGGACAGAGGATTCTTTGAGTATAATTAGGCATCCCCACTTTGTGAAATTTTGTGCTAGAAATCTCTCCTTTTCTATCACTTCTTTGTTTCTGTCTTTTTCCTTAACCCACCCCCCTCCCCCTCATATCTCTCTCTGTCTGTCTGTCTGTCTGTCTGTCTCTCTCTCTCTCTCTCTCTCTCTCTCTTTCTCTCTCTTCTTCTCTGTCTCCTCCCTCTCTTGCTTATTCTTACTTTATTTTCTCTTCTCGGAGAACAACACTTCTACACAGTCATCTTTCCAATCAAAACAGCAGACAGAAGTCAGGCGAGGTGGGAAGGGAGGGAGGGAGGTGAGGAAAGCGTCTAAAAGCTTGAACCACTGTCCTCCCTCCCCAACCACCCTCCACAGCCCCCACCCTCACCCCCACCCCCACCCTCACCTCGACGGCATCCCCTCAGCCTTCAAGCACGTCCGTGGAAGGTTGGTTGTACTACAGCGTTGGTGTTTTCAGCCCTATCGCTGAGGTCAGCCAGCTGCACTACCTCACACTTGGGTTGCTCAGCAGATGGTGAGCGGCAGATGGGGGGGGTGTGCGGTTGATGAAAGCAGTCCCTCTTTGCAGTACTTCGTTGTCGTCGAATCTGCATTGTAGTGCCGAGTTCACCTTGAAGGGCGCCGTTTTGTCCTGTGGTTCCAGGATGTTCTCCCAGGTCCTCATTGGCACAGGCTGCAGGAGAAAGAAGAAGGTGGTCGGTGGTGGTGATTGATGATGATCAATATTTATATATTTTATATTTATATATATATGTGTGTGTGTGTGTGTGTGTGTGTGTGTGTATTTATATATACTATATATATATATAGTATATATTATTATATATATTATATATATCTTTATATATATATATATATTATATATATTACATATAATATATACAACATATATTTATACACACACAACACACACACTAACCACACTTATATATATATAAGATGACGGTTTATTTTTATGTGATTACAACACACACAACACACACACACCCACACATATATATATTATATATATATATATATTATTACTATATATATTTATATTATATATATATATATATATATATGTGTGAGTGGGGTGTGTGTGTTGTATTTGTTGTATCACATATAATAAAACCGGTCTTCATTCTACCATCATTTTTACGCAGGTTGACTCTCAGATTCAAAGCAGTGTTACTCCTGAAAATCTCCTTCTCTTATAACAAAAATGGCATGCTGCTTTGAAGATATTAACTGGATGACACAGAACAAATTACAGCTAAATGCAGATAAAACCGATGCCATGCTTGTAGGTGTCAAACTCTCTTCCATTACAACAACTTCATAGACCTTCGGTATACATCGGGTCCTCCTTATCCACTGCGGGAAAGTATTTGGTGTCGTTTATCGACAAACAACCCTCTCTTGAAAAAGTTCATCACCCAGACATGTCAGTCGTGCTACTATCAATTACGGCGTAATTAGTGCAAATTCGAAAGTACCTGTCCACAGATGCAACAGCCTAAAACTGTGTCACTTTTCTCATTCTTTCACGTCTGGACTATTGCAAGTCTTCTTTTGTCTGGTCTGCCAGCATCACTCTATCCACTCCCTTCCACGTATACAAAAACTCCACAGCTCGACTAGTTTCAGAAGAAAAAATCTGAGCACATTACCCCTCCCTTGGGATCTTCACTGGCTGCCTGTGCCACTGAGAGTAAATATAACAGATCAGTTACCCTCTTGTTGCAAATGTCGCCCAAAACTGCACCCTCCTACCTCTGTTGAAATGTCTTACTCCTGTACCTCCTTCCCATTCCCTCCGCTCTACTGCAGATACCTTGTGCCTACGAATATCTAGATTCAAACCAATTACTGATTGGCCGCCGCCTCTTTCTATGTTTCGGGTCATCGGCTTGGAATGAGGCTTACCTCTCTCTCCTCGCCAGATATATTGATGACACTTTTAAATCAGCCCTCAAGACATATTTATTTCAGCCTACGACTTCCCCTCTCCTGTTTCATATCAGAGTTTCCCACCTTGACTAACCCATGTCTATCACCTGCTAAAGTATACCACCGGTGAGATGTGTGTGCTTTTGAAAAACATTTGACTTTTGAATTTATTTTTCATAGATTTTGTTGCAGGCATCCTTGCTTGTAAATATGGTTTGTTTTTAATATTGATTAGTCATCATCGATTTGCATGGGTCTGTGGAAGTTTTTGGTTGAATGCATGCGCTTGATTTGTCTTTGCAAGATTTAAGCAGCTATATAAGTTTCCATTATTTTTATAATATATATAATATATATATATGTATATATATATTTATATATTATATATAAATAGATTAGATAGATAGATAGATAAGGTTTGTCCATATACCAATGTGGTCGTAGGGGAGGCAGGCGTCTGAGGCTCACTTCTCTAGGGCGAGCATTATTGAGGGCCGGTGCCCATCTCCTCTCCTCGCTGCTTTACATTCCCTTACACTGAGTGCAGGTAACCATTTACAGCTGGGTGGAACTGGGGGACTGTACTGAAACCATGGCGCGCAAAAAGGTCACCCATTACTTGGTAACACGCTCCGTTCGCTGCTTAACTTGGCCTGGGGAAAAAGTGACGGTGTTCGACCACTGAGCTAAATATTTAACTGAGAAAATATAGTGGAGAAAAACAAAGTGCAAGTAACCAGTTACAATTTCATTTTCATCATAAAAGTGATTTTAGTCAAAGATTCAGGGGGAAAAAATCACTACAAGGTATAACTTTGGCGGCAGTATTTGGGAATACCTGAGTAAGGAACATGCCTTTGGCCTGACCTGACTGAGTTTCGGCTCTTTGTTGGTCACTCTTTAGAGGTCCCGGCAATGATTAAAACCTCACTGATCTTGTGTGGTACCTAACAGCAAGACACTTTTCATAATATATATATTTTGAGAGGATTGAAGAAAGCTGGTGCAAGGTCTTCAGTGATGCCCCAACGGTCTATTAGACTACAGTGTAGGTGAGGCGAGATGTGTTGAGATAGTGTGTATGTCAGGGATAGGAAGAATAGTATGATGATGATAATACATGGTGTGTATGTCAGGGATAGGAAGAATAGTATGATGATGATGATGATGATACATGGTCTGTATGTCAGGGATAGGACGAATAGTATGTTGATGATGATGATACATGGTGTGTATGTCAGAGATAGGAAGAATAATATGATGATGATGATGATGATAATACATGGTGTGTATGTCAGGGATAGGAAGAATAGTATGATGATGATGATAATACATGGTGTGTATGTCAGGGATAGGAAGAATAGTATGATGATGATGATACATTGTGTGTATGTCAGGGATAGGAAGAATAGTATGATGATGATGATACATGGTGTGTATGTCAGGTATAGGAAGAATAGTTGTTGTGTTGCGTGATCATGGGTCGCTTGTCAGGGATAGAAGAATTAGTATGATTGTATGATAATTTCATGCGTGTAGTCAGGGTTAGAAGAATAGTATGATGTAATAAATGGTTCTTGTGTATGTCTGGGAGAGGATGATAGTTATGATGATGATGATAAATACATGGTGTGTATGTCAGGGATAGGAAGAATAGTATGATGATAATACATGGTGTGTATGTCAGGAATAGGAAGTATTGTAGGATGTTGATGGTGATACATGTGTGGATGTCAGGGTTAGGAAGTAATAGTTGTGATGATGATACATGTGTGGTATGTCGGAATAGGATACCACAAATTACAACCTTTGACACAAGACCACACAATATAATACAATATCACACCATTCAACACTGTAACACCTACAAATACAATATTACACCCTACAGTTAACACAATGACCAAACACCACATGTATAAATACCATTTTGTTTTTTTTTTAAAAAACCCAGTTTTTGTTTATTTTTTTTACAACACATATATTACCAACCCTATATCATATGACACCAACACCACTATGACATATTACCCTATGCCACCACACCACTATTGACATATTACCTGTGAGTCTCAACACACTTATGACTATTTACCCTATGCCACCACAAACTATGACATTTACCCTGTTACCCATGCCACACTCACTATGGACATATTACCCTGTGACACAAATCACTCACTATAGACACATTACCCTATCCACCACCACTATAACATTATTACCCTGTGGACACAAACACTATGACATATTACCCTATGCAACCACACACTATGACTATTTCTGTGACACAACACACTATGACACATTAACTATGTGACACAATACATATGGAACACAACACACCATGACTCAACTCACTTGGCACAAAAACGCTATGGCACAATCATTATGGCACAAAATAATACACACCACACAACACAATGTTGAATACCGCACACACACAACAATACCACACAAAAACACACACACATACCACACCACACACACACACACACACCACACAAACACCACACACACAACACACACACACCACACAAACACCAGTCTGTGCAGTGATTATTAACCCAAGAAAGTCTGCCCAGTTTAGTCTTTTGAAACATGATATCATTTAATATATCTATTTTGTTTTTTCGGATACAATGTGATAGATTTGTCAAAGTTTTTTTAATTAATGATTAAAATATGAATACACTCTTAACGTAAAATTAATCTCTTGATTATGTAAATTTTAAAGTATTATGTAATTTGTTGCCGTGTTGTTTTGGTATAGTTAGGGACAGGTTAAAACAATGATAAAAATGAAACATTTTTATTTAGAGATATTATACGGAAAAAGAAACAACTACATTCATAAAATGATATGCTCATGGTTTGTTTACCAACATTGAAAAGATCTCTGTGTTCATATTGATAAATAACAAATGAGTAAAACATGTGAATATTATCGTGGAATATTAGCTAGTATCTATGGAAAAGTTGAGGAATTAATTATGTAAACAAACGAAATGAGTACACATAAAAGACATGTTGATAGTTATACGATGTAATAATTTTTTACAAGAAACACATCTTAGATAAAAATCTGTAGAAGATGTAACTCTACCAGGATATATGTCAGTGCACTATGCAGACCAAAAGAAATAGTCTGTCCAGTTGCTTCAGGAGGTATTTCAGTTTTCATTAAGGAAGATTTAGAAAAGTATAAAATTGATTACCGAAAAAATAGTTCAGATATTGTGGGGATGCAAATGATTACAGGAAAAACTCATTAAGATCATCAACAAGATTATTTTATAGGATGTATGCATATATTCCACTCCGAATTTTCTTCTTGGGAGAGAAAGTTCATACACAGAAAATATGGAAAATCTTTTTAGAACAAGCATAGAAAGTTTGTCTGAAAGAGGTCAGATAATTACTTGCGGAGATCTAAATGCGCGATCAGGAAGGACTGACTGACTTTTAGAAATAGATCCAGAACCAAGTTTTACTACAGTTTACCTGAAGAAAATGCATATGACAATGCTATTCAAAGTTTGCTCAATGGATAGGAATTGTACACAAATAGGTAGACTTTTAACTATATTTGTTACCGACAATCAATTATATATATTAAATGGCCGAACATTAGGAGATTTAAGGGTGATTTACATGCTTCAAAACTCATGGTAGAGTGTTGTGGATTATTTCATTGTTCAAATCATTTATGAAGAGTGAAGCATATTGTAAGTTAGAGATTTAATGGAATACTCTGATCATTGTCCACTGATTTAGATATAGAATATACCAGATATAGACAAAAAACACGTTTGCAGAGGGTCTATCAAAATAGTAAGAGACACAAAGGCAGAGTATAATACTAAGGATTCACCAACAACAAACACATTTTTGTATGGGATACAAATTCCAAAGGGACAATTGAAAAGGCACTTCTACTACCAGCATACATCACACTAAACACAAATAAAAACTGAACAAATACAGTATTAAAACAAATAAAACAAGTGACAAAGCAGCCTGATTCCGCAAAAGTCGTAATGAATTTTCCAGACAGCTGTTCTGATTCTTTCTCAATGTAGCACATTTAAGCTTGAAGACCAGAAAAGTCAAATCGGTAAGAAGAATTAACACAATTAAAAAAATGGTTTGATTCAGAATGTAACAGTACAAGAAAAGAAGTCAAGTCTCTATAAATGCAATAAATTGAACCCCGTATAAACCTGAAACTTCGAGGAAATACTTTATGGAAAAGATTCACATTGTAATACGTTAATAAAAAAGAAAAAGAAAATCTTCAAAAATTCATAGTATCACTGCTACATGATGCCATTGACGAAGATCCGAGTATTATTGTGGAAAACTTTACCAAAAATTAAAAGAAAGGAAGATGGGATTAAAACATCGATAATCATATTAGTAGCAGTAATGGACTGAACAACTTAAAAAAACTTATGGTAAAGAACGCAATTAGATCAGACCACAAATAAGCAAGTCAAATCAGGTTTAATGAATTAAAGTATTAATGACCCACTGCTAGATAAGCAAATTACAACAGAGGAAATTACAAATACAATCAAAAAGCTGTGAAAACTAACAATCTCTGGAAATGTTTGGAATCACAAACGAATGATTCAACTCAGTTTCATTCTAATGTTATAGAGATATGCGGAATATTTTCATTATGTAGTATTAGAAACGGTATTATATCCCTCGGATGTGCTGGGAAAGTAGGGTGAATGTCCCAATCTATAAAACGGATGCATATCAACCAGATACTACAGTGGAAATAACGTGACCAAACACTATTGGGAAAATTTTTGTGTCATAAAAATGAACCATAGAATTCTGAATATTTAGAAAATAACAATTGTATTGTCACGTGAACAAGCTGGTTTCAGGAAAGCAAGGCAGAACAACGGACCATAATCTTTCCTACTTAACAATTTAATAGATAGTTTACGGAAAAGTAAAAACTAAAAGACTTTATTGCTTGCTGTGTTAGATTTTCAGAAAGCTGTTTGATAGTGTGTGGCACGGGGTCTTCTTGATAAGTTAACAAAATAGGAATAACAGGCAAACTTTTAATGTCATTAAAAACATGTTATTCCAAATGCAACTTTATTTACAAAAATCCGAGGCAAAACACACAGATGAAATCATAGTCAGAAAAGGGGTACATCAGGGAAATCCATTAAGTTCTACATTATTAATGGTATATGTCAATGTTAATAGTTACAATATTCTGATGAGATAGATTCGCCTTATATAACCGCAAAAGACAGAATTCCTTGGTTACTCTATGTCTTGATGACCTGGCATGGCTATCAACACCAAAATAGGTCTTCAAAACTAAACTGACAAACTGCAAGATTATGTTCTAAATTGGGGTTTAAAGCTAAACATAAACAAAAACAAAGGTACTAGGTCTTTACGAGATCACCTCCTAAAATTCCAATTCATTTTTAAATGTGGAGGCATGTAATTGAAACAGTAGAAACTTATATAAATTTCTAGGTTGGTCGTTTTTCATCAGAACGGGAAATGTCATAGCAACACAAGACATTTAGTAAAACAAAGCACAAAGCAATATCGCCCTTTTAAAAAGAGCAATTCATGGACAAAATTTAAGACTACTTTTATTAATGCGTTTATTCGACTCAACTGATATAACCCTGTTTTAACCTATGGAGCAGAGTTTGGTTTGCCTTTTTGTTTTAATGGGAGCCAGAGTTTAATATTGATAAACTGTTCAGGCCGATGTTATCCATTCAGATTTGTTTATGAGAATTTCCATGTAATTTTGTAAACAAATTGATAGGAGTTCATAAAAAATAGCATTAGTACTACCCTTGGTGTGAATTAGGGAGTTTCCCCTGACCTTAAAATCATATGCCAGATAATATCCTTTTGGATTCATTTTGACAGAATCAAACCAGACTTTTATATTAGAATAGTATACGATTTGTGTATCAGAAAATACACACGATAAATGGTAAACACAGTGAAAATATTCTGTACACAATTGGATTCAAAACATGTTCTGGAAGAACAAAGCATCTTAATGTTCATCGGTGGGAGTTATGCTGTCGTGTTAGAAGAAAAACTTGATGACATGTATAAAACATTTTGGATCTACCAAAAGAAAGAATTTGCAAACTTAAATTTTATGATTTGCTACCAAAGAATTAAGTTGGAACCATACTTAGTAAACTAAGAAAAACCAAAACTCATAAGTAGACATATTGTAATTTCGCACAAGCTGTCACATATTTATGATAGGAAAGGGAGACACCAAAATATATCCTGATGGGACAGAAAATGTAGACACTGTAACCAAAAATTGTAAGATGAATTTCATTTCTTGATGAATGCTATATTATATGTGGAATCAGAAATAAATTTGTTATTAAAAATCAAATACGAAAGACAAAGAACGCAAAAATTGTGTACAAAATTAAGTGACTAATCACACGTTGATTATATATCAAGCAGATATTCATCAGATTGTGTTGAGTGGTTTGGAAAAGAGAGAAAATGAGAGTATTTAAACATGTTTTTAGTGTACATTCCACTTTTAGCCAATAGATAATAATTATAGTTGGATGTTTTTGTTGTGTCAAATAAGTATACATGATTTAAAAGGCAATAAAATATTTGAATCTGAATCTGAATCTGAATCAACACAGCACACTATAATAACCCCACCCAAAACACAACACAGTATTAATACCACTCCACCCAACACTTTGGAACCACAACACGCAACAATACACGTAACACAGCACACTATAATTCCACACCACACAACACACAATGACACACAAACAACACAGGATAAGACCACACCACACAACACAAAATACCACACACACAGCACCGATAGTACCACACCACACCAAACACAATACCACACAAACACAGCACAGGATAATACCACACCACACCAAAACACAATTACCACACCACCAGACACGATTAGTACCACACAACAACACACGATTAATTACCACACAAAACAGCACACTATAATACCACACCACACAACACAAACCACCAAACAACACAACGCACTATGTTACACCACCACACAGCCACGATACCACACAAAACACACACTAGAATACACACCACACAGGCACAGAATACCCACACAACACAGCACACTATAATTTCAACACCAACAACACACTATGAAGCAACCACAACACAGAATAATACAACCACACAACACAATACCGCACAACACATACACACTTAATACCACACCACAAACACCACTATGAAAACAACACATCACGGTGATAAATACCACCAACACACTATAAATACCACACACACAAAACACACTATAATACACAAACACACACCACACCACACACGATAATACCCACACCCCACACACAACACCACAATAACCACAAACACAGCACACTATAATACCCCACACACCACACAACACACGATAATACACACAACACCACACAACACACACACAAACAAACAACCACACTATAATACCACACCCACACAGCACACAAACCCCACAATACAAACACACGATATACCACACACACCAACAACACACAATACCACACAACAAGCACACTATAATACACCACCCACATACACATACACTCGATAATACCCCCCACCCACACCACACAAACACCTACAATACACACCACACCAACCACACAAACACACAATACCACCACCCACACAACAACAATACCACACCACACACACTATAATACCAACACCACACTCAACAAACACAACCAAACAAACCAACACACTATAATACCAACACCACACAGCACAATACCACAAACCACAACAACTATTATACCCACACCACCACACAAACACACATCACCAAACAACAAGCATTACTTATAATACCCCACCACACCACACAACACACATACCACCACACCACACATCACACAATACTCACCACACCACACCACACAACCCACGATAAAATTCCCCACACACACACAACACATACAATACCACACACACACACTGCACACTATAACACACAATACACACACGATAATACCACACCCACCACACCAACACTCTCAATACCACCACACCACCCAGCACACAATACCGCACAATACAAAACGATTAATACCACACCACACCACACGACACACAATTTTACCGCACAACACAGCACACATATTATTACCCCCACCACACCACACAACACACGATAACACCGCACAACACAGCACACAATACACCCACACAACACACTACAATACCACACCACACCACACCACACCACAAACACACAAATACCACACCACAACACCAACACACAAATACCACACCACACACCACAAAAACAATACCACCACACCACACACACACGATAAACACCCACCACACAACAAACACACAATACCACCACACCACAACAAACCCACACATACCCACAACACACGATATACCACCACCACAACACACACACCACAACAACAATACCACCAACCACACAACACCACTACAATAACCCACCACACCACACAACACAGAAAATACCACACCACACAAAACAACACACTACACACACCACACCCCACAGCAGGCGCTCACCCTCTATACTCACAGCCTACCCACAGGTGGTTGCCCCATGTGGAGAAGAAGAAGCCAGGCTGCAGAGGGCACTGACCCTTGAAGACTCCGAAGTTTCGCTGCCGGACACTGGGCACTGCTATGCTGCACTTGTCAGCAGCCCCAGGGGCTTTCGGTAGAACGCTGCCACCAAGCAAGGGGGCGAGTACTGGTAGTGGTGTAGTCAGTCACTCTCTTCTCTTCTCTTTCTTCTCGTCTTTTTCTTCTTCTTTCCGTTTTTCTGTTCTCTTTCTGTCTTCTATCTTTTCTTCTCTCGTTTCTTCTTCTCGTTTTTTTTCTCTTTTTTCTCTTCTCTTCTCTCTCTTCTCTTCTCTCTTTTTCTCTTTTCTTCTTCTAGTATTCTCTACTCGTTCTTCTCTTCTTTTCTCTTCTTTTCTTTTCTCTCTCCTTCTCTCTTTCTTTTTCTCTCTATCTCTTCTTTCTCTTCTTTTCCTCTTCTCTTTCTCTTCTCTTCTCATATTTTCTCTTCTTCTCATCTCTTCCCTTCCTTCTATCCTATTCTCTCCTCTCCTCTCCTCTTCTGTCTTTTTCTTCTCGTCTTTTCTCTTCTCTTCTTTTCTCTCTTCTCTTCTATTCCTTCCCTTCTTCCACTTCTCTTCTCCCTCTTCTTCGTCTTTTCTCTTCTCGTCTTTTATCTTCTTTACTCTTTCTTCTCTCTCTTCCTTCTCTTTCTCTCCTTTTTTTTCTTGTCTTTCTCTTCTCTTCTTTATTCTCTCCTCTTCTTTCTCTTCTCTTTTTTCTCTTTTCTTCTCATCTTCTCCTCTTCTCTTCCTTCTCTTCTCTTCTCTTTCTTTTTCTCTTCTCTTCTCTCTCTCTCCTCTTTCTCTTCTCTTCTCTTGTCTTCTTTTCTTTTTTCTTCTCTCCTCTTCTCTTTTATTCTCTTCTCTCCTCTTCTCTTCTCTCGTCTTCTCTTTTCTTCTCTTCTCTCCTCTTCTCTTCTCTCCTCTTCCTTTCTCTTCTCTTCTCTTCTTCTCTCCTCTTCTCTTCTCTTCTCTCCTCTTCTCCTCTCTTCTTTTCTCTTCTCTCCTCTTCTCTTCTTCTCTTCTCTTCTTCTCTCCTCTTCTCTTCTCTCCTCTTCTCTTCTCTTCTTTCCTCTTCTCTTCTCTCCTCTTCTCTTCTCTACTCTTCTCTCCTCTCTTCTTCTCTTCTTTTCTCCTCTCTCCTCTCCTCTTCTCTTCTCTGTTCTCCTCTTCTCCTCTTCTTGTCTCTTCTCTTCTCTCCTCTTCTGTTCTGTTCTGTTCTCTTCTCTTCTCTTCCCTCCTCTTCTCTCCTTTCTCTCCTCTTCTCTCCTCTCCTCTTCTATCCTCTTCTCTTCTCTTCTTTTCTCTTCTCTTCTCTTCTCTTCCCTTCTCTTCTCTTCTCTTCTCTTCTCTCCTCTTCCCTTCTCTTCTCTTCTCTCCTCTTCCCTTCTCTCCTCTCCTCTTCTCTTCTTTTCTCTTCTCTCCTCTCCTCTCCTCTCCTCTTCTCTTTTTTTCTCTTCCCTTCTCTCCTCTCCTCTTCTCTTCTTTTCTCTTCTCTCTGCTCCTGTACCAGGTGGAATGCCAAGTGCCTTGTCTTTATCTGTGCTTGTAGTGGATCGGTGGTCTAGAGGTAACGCACCTGCCTAGCAAGCGAAAAATCCGGGTCGGAAATGTGCGGTGGTTTGATCCCCGTTTGGGCCAAAAACTTTTCCTCCGTCCATTAGACCATGAGTGGTGGTCTGGATGCTAGTCTTTTGGATGTCACAATAAACCGGGGTCACCGTGTGTTACATAGTATTATTTAGCGCGCGTAAAAGAACCCACGGCAACGAGAGAGTTGTCCCTGGTAAAATTCTGTAGAAAACAAAGCCACTGTGATAGACAAACAATTACATTTGCAGACAGGAAAAGAATGAATAATGGGTGGCGCTACTCTTGTGGTGACGTGCTCTCCCGGGGGAGAGGGGGGGGGAGGGGGGGGGGGGGGGGAGCAGCGTGAATTTCACGTAGAGAAATCTGCGGTGACTTAAAGTGGTATGAAAATGAAAATGAAAAAAAAAGCTTTTTCTGGCCTCAGCCGACATTCCGACCTCAGAGCAGCTTGCTTTGTGTGTGTGTGTGTGTGTGTGTGTGTACAGAATGCATGCTGGGTATTTTAGTGTTTCCGGGACTCACCGGATGTTGACATGAATTACAGGATCTTCTTCCATATTTGATTTTTTGTATGAATATATACACAGTCGCCGACATGAATGACAAGATCTTTTTGTAGAATCTGGTTTT
>CM054148.1:48922208-48928137 GCA_028751875.1 Rapana venosa | reverse complement strand
ACCCAAAAACCAACACCAAAAAAACCAACCCCAAAAACACACTACAATACCACACCCCCACACCACACAAAACACAATACCACCACACCCACAACACACTACCCCACCACAACCACATAATACCAAAACCACACCACACAACACACAACACCCAAAAAAAACACAACAACACATAATACCCCACCACACAGCCACAATACCACACAAAAACAAACAAATAATACCACACCCCCACCCAAAAACACACATCACCAAACAACACAGCATACTAAATACCCCAAACCAAAAACAACACACAAATACCACCACCCACACCACAAAAAACCCCCACAAACCCACCACACAACAACGATATAAAACCCCACCACACCACACAACCACCTCACAATACCACACCACACCACACAGCACAACAATACCACACAATACAACACACGATAATACCACACCACACCACACAACCCACTACAATACCACCACACCACACAGCACACAATACCACACAATACAACACACGATAATACCACACCAACCCCACACAACACACAATACCACACAACACAGCACACTATAATACCCCACCACACCACACAACACACGATAACACCCCCACCACACAGCACACAATACCAACCCCCCACAACACATACAATACCACACCCCACCACACCACACCACAAAAAACACAATACCACACCACAAACCCCACAACACACAATACCACACCACCCACACAACAAACCCAAAACCACCACACCACACAACACACGATAACACCCCACCACACCACACAAAAACACAATTCCACCACACCACACAACCCCCAATACCACAACACACGATAATACCACACACACACCACACACCCACAACACACAATACCACCACACCACACAACACACTACAATACCCACCACACCACACAACACACGTAATACCACACCACACAACACAACACACTACACCACACCACACCCCACAGCAGGCGCTACCCTACTATACTCACAGCCTACACAGGTGTTGCCCCCTGTGGAGAAGAAGAAGCCCAGGCTGCAGAGGCACTGACCCTTGAAGCACTCCGAGTTGGCTGCCGGACACTGGGCACTGCTGCTGCACTTCGTCAGCAGCCAGGGGCCTTTCGGAGCTGCACACAAGCAAGGGGGCGAGTCTGGCTAGTGGTGTAGTCAGTCACCTCTCTTCTCTTCTCTTCTCTTCTCGTCTTTTCTCTTCTTCTCTTCCCGTCTTTCTGTTCTCTCTTCTCGTCTTTTCTTTCTTCTCTTCTTTTCTCTTCTCGTCTTTTCTTCTCTTTTTTCTCTTCTCTTCTCTCCTCTTCTCTTCTCTCTTTTTTCTCTTTTCTTCTCTTGTTTTCTCTCCTCGTCTCTTCTCTTCTTTTCTCTTCTTTTCTTTTCTCTCTCCTTCTCTTCTCTTCTTTTCTCTCCTCTCCTCTTCTCTTCTCTTCTTTCCTCTTCTCTTCTTCTCTTCTCTTCTCTTATTTTCTCTTCTTCTCTTCTCTTCCCTTCCCTTCTCTCCTATTCTCTCCTCTCCTCTCCTCTCTCGTCTTTTCTCTTCTCGTCTTTTCTCTTCTCTTCTTTTCTCTTCTTCTCTTCTATTCCCTTCCCTTCTCTCCTCTTCTCTTCTCCCCTCTTCTCGTCTTTTCTCTTCTCGTCTTTTATCTTCTTTTCTCTTCTCTTCTCTCCTCTTCCCTTCTCTTCTCTCCTTTTTTTCTTCTTGTCTCTTCTCTTCTCTTCTTCTATTCTCTCCTCTTCTCTTCTCTTCTCTTTTTTCTCTTTTCTTCTCTTCTCTCCTCTTCTCTTCCCTTCTCTTCTCTTCTCTTCTTTTCTCTTCTCTTCTCTTCTCTCCTCTTTTCTCTTCTCTTCTCTTGTCTTCTTTTCTTTTTTCTTCTCTCCTCTTCTCTTTTATTCTCTTCTCTCCTCTTCTCTTCTCTCGTCTTCTCTTTTCTTCTCTTCTCTCCTCTTCTCTTCTCCTCCTCTTCCTTTCTCTTCTCTTCTCTTCTTCTCTCCTCTTCTCTTCTCTTCTCTCCTCTTCTCCTCTCTTCTTTTCTCTTCTCTCCTCTTCTCTTCTTCTCTTCTCTTCTCTTCTCTCCTCTTCTCTTCTCTCCTCTTCTCTTCTCTTCATTTCCTCTTCTCTTCTCTCCTCTTCTCTTCTCTACTCTTCTCTCTCTCTTCTTCTCTTCTTTTTCTCTCCTCTCTCCTCTCCTCTTCTCTTCTCTTTTCTCCTCTTCTCTCCCTCTTCTTGTCTCTTCTCTTCTCTCCTCTTCTGTTTCTGTTCTGTTCTCTTCTCTTCTCTTCCCTCCTCTTCTCTTCCTTTCTCTCCTCTTCTCTCCTCTCCTCTTCTATCCTCTTCTCTTCTCTTCTTTTCTCTTCTCTTCTCTTCTCTTCCCTTCTCTTCTCTTCTCTTCTCTCTCTCCTCTTCCCTTCTCTTCTCTTCTCTCCTCTTCCCTTCTCTCCTCTCCTCTTCTCTTCTTTTCTCTCTCTCCTCTCCTCTCCTCTCCTCTTCTCTTTTTTTCTCTTCTCTTCTCTCCTCTCCTCTTCTCTTCTTTTCTCTTCTCTCTGCTCCTGTACCAGTGGAATGCCAAGTGCCTGTCTTTATCTGTGCTTGTAGTGGATCGTGGTCTAGAGGTAACGCACCTGCCTAGCAAGCGAAAAATCCGGGTCGGAAATGTGCGGTGGTTTGATCCCCGTTTTGGGCCAAAAACTTTTCCTCCGTCCATTAGACCATGATGTGGTCTGGATGCTAGTCTTTTGGATGTCACAATAAACACGGGTCACCGTGTGTTACATAGTATTATTTAGCGCGCGATAAAAGAACCCACGGCAACGAGAGAGTTGTCCTGGTAAAATTCTGTAGAAAACAAAGCACTGTGATAGACAAACAATACATTTGCGACAGGAAAAGAAATGAATAATGGGTGGCGCTACTCTTGTGGTGACGTGCTCTCCCGGGGAGAGGGGGGGGAAGGGGGGGGTGGGGGGGAGCAGCGTGAATTTCACGTAGAGAAATCTGCGGTGACTTAAGTGGTATGAAAATGAAAATGAAAAAAAAGCTTTTCTGGCCTCAGCCGACATTCCGACCTCAGAGCAGCTTGCTTTGTGTGTGTGTGGTGTGTGTGGTGTGTACAGAATGCATGCTGGGTATTTTAGTGTTTCCGGGACTCACCGGATGTTGACATGAATTACAGGATCTTCTTCCATATTTGATTTTTTGTATGAATATATACACAGTCGCCGACATGAATGACAAGATCTTTTTGTAGAATCTGGTTTTGGCATAATTATGTATATACTCGGATGCTGACGTGAATGACAGGATCTTCTTCCATAATCTGACTTTTTGCTTATGTACATACCTGGTCTCTGACATGAATTACAGGGACTTCCTGCATATCTGCATAAAGGAAGGAAGGTGACAGGATGGTTAAGACGTTTGCCTGAGAGTAGGCCATTGTGTGCCGGTGGGAACAAATGACAAAATTTACAAACCGCATACACACGGGGACTGGATGTAAAAATGCACATGAGTGCTTATTCCATTATCCTCGATATAAAAAAATGTCATCTGAGCGCTTTGATTTGTTGCTTTACAAGATTCAGCGCTATATAAATTCCATACATTATTATTATTATTATTATTATTATTATTGTTATTGTTGTTGTTGTTGTTGTTGTTATTATTATTATTATTATTTTCTGATTTTTGGGAAGAGAATTGAGGCTCAGGCAGGTCTGCACTTTAAGTTGACTTGGGAGATAGTAAAAATCCCCTCCACCTAATTTACCAGAGGCTGCTGACAAAATTCAAACCCACGACATTATGGATTTGCTGGACTGCAGTCAAACGCTCTTAAACCACGGGCTAAAATCACTATAGCGTGCGTATAAACTAAACTACCATGAAATGCTTGCCGGTGTGTGTGTGTTGTGTGTGTGTGTGTGTGTGTGTGTGTGTGTGTGTGTGTGTGTGTGTGTGTGTGTGTGTGTGTGTGGTTGTTGTTGTCGTTGTCGTTGTTGTTATTATTGTTGTTTTTATTGTTGTTTTTAACATTATAATTCCGTGTGCTATGTTTAAAAATGTTAGGTCAGAAACAATATTAGGATAAATACTATAGAAACCACCACTTACCAAGTACTAAGACAAGTTCATTAATGCAAAAAACAAATACTTTCTCACAGTCAGTGTGGGCTTTCTGTTTTTGTTCTTTTTTTTCAATTATGTGAATTTCTTTTTGTAATATACAACGAACCTTAGAAAAAGAAGCTTTGGGTAAATCGATCAATTCAATTCAATTCAATTCAAACAGTTTATAATCTCACAAACAGAGAAATTAGTGTAGGTTACAAGCTATACATAAAAACAATAAGCAGAAAAAATAATTATCAAAGAAAAATACAACAGTATCCAAACATAAGCACTACACATCAAAAGATTTTTTTAAATGGAAGTCTTTGACGATTAATCAAAGAACATAGACTCAGACAGATGATCGCACTATTGACATCACAAAAGCTTCTGATTAAAAAAAAAGATCTTCTCCCCCCCCTCCCCCACCCCCCCCCTCCTCCACCGTTCCCATAAGAAAACTCAGAAAAAGTGCAAAAAAATCTAATAAATACAAAACTAGCCGAAACAGAACTAAAACTGCAGGCCATGAAAATTACAAACCAAAGCCCATAAGAGTTGACTCAGGAATACCCCAAGGCCCAGTCCTTGGACCCTGTGTGTTTAATTGCGCCTTCAAAGAGAGATAGAACCTTGGTGTACCTAACAATGACACCATAGATAAAAAGTGAAACTAGCCTTCAATGAGAGATAGAACTTGGTGTAGCTAACAATGTTACCATAGATAAAAAGTGAAACTAGCCTTCAATGAGAGATAGAACCGTAGTGTACCTAACAATGACATCATAGATAAAAAGTGAAACTGGCCTTCAATGAGAGATAGAACCTTGGTGTACCTAACAATGATACCATAGATAAAAAGTGATACTAGCCTTTATTGAGAGATAGAATCTTGGTGTAGCTAACAATGATACCATAGATAAAAAGTGAAACTAGCCTTCAATGAGAGATAGAACCTTGGTGTACCTAACAATGATACCATAGATAAAAAGTGATACTAGCCTTTATTGAGAGATAGAATCTTGGTGTAGCTAACAATGATACCATAGATAAAAAGTGAAACTAGCCTTCAATGAGAGATAGAACCGTAGTGCACCTAACAATGATACCATAGATAAAAAGTTAAGCTAGCCTTTTTTTGAGAGATAGAATCTTGGTGTAGCTAACAATGATACCATAGATAAAAAGTTATACTAGCCTTTATTGAGAGATAGAATCTTGGTGTAGCTAGCAATGATACCATAGATAAAAAGTGAAACTAGCCTTCAATGAGAGATAGAACCGTAGTGCACCTAACAATGACATCATAGATAAAAAGTGAAACTAGCCTTCAATGAGAGATAGAACCTTGGTGTAGCTAACAATGATATCATAGATAAAAAGTTAAGCTAGCCTTCAATAAGAAAGAGAACCTTGGTGTAGCTAACAATGATACCATAGATAAAAAGTTATACTAGCCTTTATTGAGAGATAGAATCTTGGTGTAGCTAACAATAATACCATAGATAAAAAGTGAAACTAGCCTTTATTGAGAGATAGAACCGTAGTGCACCTAACAAACTAGCCTTCAATGAGAGATAGAACGGTAGTGTACCTAACAATGGTATCATAGATAAAAAGTGAAACTAGCCTTCAATGAGAGATAGAACCTTGGTGTAGCTAACAATGATACCATAGATAAAAAGTGAAACTAGCCTTCAATGAGAGATAGAACCTTGGTGTAGCTAACAATGATACCATAGATAAAAAGTGAAACTAGCCTTCAATGAGAGATAGAACCGTAGTGCACCTA
>CM054148.1:48897208-48919708 GCA_028751875.1 Rapana venosa | reverse complement strand
GCCAGCACAGCTGCTTGTCACTGTCATGGCGTTGGGTGGTGGCTTCTCTGGTCCGTTATGCCCAGGATTTTATCCGAAAACACATACTGCAAGCTTTATACCTCTTGAACGAAGCGGAGGCGTCAGAAAATGGTCTATTATATTTTGAATAAATTTATAACATATTCTAATTGATGAAAGAAAAAAAAATTGAAGTGGAAAGGTTAAAGTGAAGAGAGACAGAGACGCGAGCCTCTCAGATGTTGTCCTCCTTGTTGGGTGTTCCCCAGCTTAACACTCTGGAGATCACCCAGAATATGCGCTCTGACTCACTCATCCCACCTGGGAATCGTTGTGAGATTGAAATTGCACACTGAATGAGAAGTGTACGTGTATGAGACTGGGTTTTTTTTTTTAAGTACTTCGCCGAATAGGCAACCATACTCCGACTTCAGAGAACTTTTTGGGGGGGTCCTTTTAAAGTCAAGTCAAGTCAAATTTTTATTTCCAGATGGTACATTGAATAAGCAATGCATTTGCTTTTTTCATCAAGCCATCTATCTAAGAACAAATTTCTTAATGATTATACTAAAATACTACATTATTGCATCATTTAAAGAGAGTGTAGGTTGTTATGTTGAGAAGTTGCCATGGCTGAAGGCGACTCTCCACATGTTACAACACAACATCATTTTACAGTTAGGCCTTGGCCCTGCGCTGACACCGGTCCATCTATAACTGACCCCGCTGTTGGCCTGCGCCATGGGAGGTCAAAGGAGAATCCATCCTGTGCCATTCCCCTGCTTCTCCTTCTAAGGCCACTCCACCCACAGCAGTACAGTACAAAGATGCGAACGATGCGTTTATTTTATTTATTTATTTATTTATTCTTTTATTTAATAATAATAATAATAATAACAATAATAATAATCATGTATGGAATTTATATAGCGCTCAATCTTGTAAAGCAACAATTCAAAGCACTCAGATGACTTTTTTTTAAATGCGTGTGTATGCGGGTTGTTGGGGTTTTTTGTCATCTGTTCCCACCGGCACACAATGGCCTACTCTTTCGAAAAGCGGAACAGGATTTAACGTGTGCGCAAGATGTTCTGCATGCGTTCGCACACGGGGCCTCGTTTTATAGTCTCATCCAAAGCATAATGGAATAAGCACTCATGTGCTTTTTTTCATTCAGTCCCCCGTGTGTATGCAGTTTTGTCCATTTTGTCATCCGTTCCCACCGGCACACAATGGACTATTCTTTCGAAAAGCGGAACAGGATTTAACGTGTGCGCAACATGTTCTGCGCGCGTTCGCACACGGGGCTTCGGTTTATAGTCTCATCCGAAGGACTTTTGGGGAGAGTGGAGTCTGCACTGATGTTAACTCCAGAGGAAAAGTCCTCTTGAACGGGAATCGAACCCGGGTCAGCAGATCATTAAACATCACTGTAACTACCAAGATGTGTGTGTGTGTGTGTGTGTGTGTGTGTGTGTGTGTGTGTGTGTGTGTGTGTGTGTGTGTGTGTGTGTGTGTGTATGTGTGTGTGTGTGTGTGTGTGTGTGAATGTGTGTGTGTTTGTGTGTGTGTATGTGTGTGTGTGCTTTTTACGGGAGGGGGGGGGGGGTTGATGTTCGTTCCTCGGCTAGAGCCCTGAGATTCACCAGTGGTGAGGTTTTGCATATGCGACCTTTTTTTCCCCCCACAATGAAGTTAGTATTGTAATGTGTTGTATTGCAATGTATTTATTGTAATGTATTGTAATGTATTGTATTGTATTGTAATGTATGTATTGTATAATGTTTATACAATACATTTTCCTCTGGAGTTAACATCAGTGCAGACTCTACTCTCCCCAAAAGTCCTTCGAAGGAGACTATAAACCAAGGTCCCGTGTGCGAACGCATGCAGAACATCTTGCGCACACGTTAAATCCTGTTCCGCTTTTCGTAAGAGTAGGCCATTGTGTGCCGGTTGGAACAGATGACAGAATTCACATATCCGCATACACACGGAGACTGGATGTAAAACAAAGAACATCAGTGCCTATTCCGTTATCCTCGATATAAAAGAAGAAATAAAGAAATAAATACTCTTAAAGACCAGGAAGGCAGGCAGGCAGGAGAAGTAGGGAAACCAATCAACACCAACGAGGTGACACTCCACCACGTGACCTGTCAGAGAGCTGCAGAGGACAGACAGGGATGAGGGAAGAGTGCCGATAGGTATATACGTCATACATTTTTGCTTTAAGGTAAAGGCGTTCCCATAACCTATGCGGTTGTTGGGGAGCGAGGCGTCAGACACCTCAACTTCTCCAGGGGCCAGCATATTCAGGGTGGCGGCGCCCATCTCCTCTCCCTCGCTGCTTTAACCTTCCATGACCCTAAAGAGGCAGGCACCCATTGACAGCTGGGTGAACTGGGCGACTGTACTGACACTTGTTGTGATACAAAATAACTCCAGAATAATTAGTTACTCTCTGACTGAACAATCAACAACAACAACAACAACAACAATATCGGTGGTCTAGAGGTAACGCACCTGCCTAGAAAGTGAAAAGTCCGGGGTCAAGGCGTGTGGTGGTTCGATCCCCGTTTGTACCTGAAACTTCTATCCCATCCACTACACCGTGAGTGGTGGTCTGGGTGGTAGTCTTTCGAATAAGACGATAAACTGAGGTCCCGTGTGTAACACGCGTTTAGCGCCGGTAAAAGAACCCACGGCAACAAGAGAGCTGTCCCTGGCAAAATTATGAAGAAAAAAAATCCACTCTGATAGGGAAATAAAATATACATACAGACAGGAAAAGAAAAACAAATAATGGGTGGTGCTGCTCTTGTGGCGACGCGCTTTCCCCTTGGGAGAGCAGCCCAATGGGTATACAATACAATACAATGCAACGCAACACAATACAATACAGTACAACATAACTGCAGTCCTTCGGATGAGACTATAAACCGAGGCCCCGTGTGCGAACGTATGCAGAACATCTTGCGCACACGTTAAATCCTGTTCCGCTTTTCGGAAGAGTAGGCCATTGTGTGCCGGTGGAAACAGATCACAAAATTTACAAAACCGCATACACACGGGGACTAGATGTAAAAAAGCACATGTGTGCTTATTCCATTATCCTCGATTAAAAAAAATAAAAAATCTGAGCGCTTTGATTTGTTGCTTTACAAGATTCAGCGCTATATAAATTCCATACATTATTATTATTATTATTATTATTATTATTATTATTATTATTATTATTATTATTATTATTATTATTATCATCATCATCATTATTATTATTATTATTATTAAAGGCAAAAAAACACTCATGGCGTGGCACGCTGCTACGTTGAGACGACGATGCCAGGAGGGATGGCTCTGTCAGTCTTTGCACTTGAGGGCGACTTTCTGTGCCAGTGCTGGCGCTGTGTTTGACCAAGACACTGACTGCACTGTGACCACGCCTTGCCTGCCACAGTACAGATGGCTGGCTAGGCGCTCTTGCCATTCATTGTAGGCTGACTGAACTGAAGGGCGTTTGCATGTACTGAACGACGCTGTTGGTAAACATAACCTCTCTCTCTTTCTGTCTGTCTGTGCTGCTGTGTGTGTGGTGTGTATGTGTGTATGTATGTATGTTTGTATGTATGTATATGTGTGTATGTATGTATGTATGTTATCTGTCTCTATGTTCTCTCTCTCTCTCTCTCTCTCTCTCTCTCTCTCTCTCTCTCTCTCTCTCTCTCTCACTCACTCTCTCGCTCGCTCGCTCGCTCGCTCTCTCCCTCTCTGAAAGATGTCAACGTATTGTTACCTTTTAAGTTTACGTCTGGCGATCTCGATGATCTGTCTAAATAAAATAGAAATTACTTCTGTCCTTTTTTTAAAGTCATCTTGTAGTGAATGGACTTCAAGCAAATAAGAAAAAGAACACTCTGTCCACTTTATGTAAGACTTGAGAAACACCAACCGCCATGGCGCAGTGGTTAGCGCCTTGGATTTCGGACTGGAAGGTTGCCAGTTCGAGCCCCATAGGAGTCATAGGGATTTTTCGTACTCCAGCCGGCTCCTACCCAGAGTGAGTGTGCTGTGGGCTCAGTGGGAAGAATTCATCCACTTTACGATTGCGAGTTGAAGAGTGTTGCTAAAATTACCTGACCAACAGGTGTCTGTATCTCTCGGGCCCAGTTGACGCCGGAATATATTATGATAGTAAGCGTAGAGTACAACCCTGTCAATTAGTCTCAAAGCAGAGGTACTTTCATAGCAGTATCCTTACGTCATCTTCATTATCATTGATCATCATGCAATTTTGAATAAAATTAAATGCCTCTGATTCAGTGGTCTCAGTTGCTCTGGTCTCATGGTGACCTCAGATTCGGTTTCCCCATGCACTTCTGTGCCTGTGGTGAGTTTGTGTCGAAGCCTTTGGGGTTGGAGGTTCGCCGGGGACGGTCATTGGAGGGATGTTGTGGTGGTTACCACCTTGAGTGGGTCACTCACTCAGTCTGGCTCCGGAACTGAGCTAATACTGTCGTTAGGAAGGGGCATAGTAGGTGGAGTCCTGCGTATGTTTATTCAGTACAGGCACCACTGAACACTACACAGTGACCCAGCAGCAGTGTAGGGCCCCTCTGGCTGGTAGCCTTACAGTGGCCTGATATTGATGGGCTCCCTGTGGACTTTCAACCTTGATGATGTGACATAACAAATTTGGGTATGCCTGTGGATAGATGATTGAAATGAGCGGCATTCATATATTAATTGTGATTTATTTTCAGGAGAATTTAATGTAGAGTTTGCTATCGCTTTTGACATAATTAATCATTTACTTTTCGTACGAAAACTTGCTTTGCGTTGCTTAAACCCTGACTCACTCAGACTTCCTCAGCAACAGAAGACAAACAGTTTGTTGAGATTCAGTAAAATATTCTCTTTTGTCAATAAAAATAATGTGTACCACAGGGTTCAGTTTTAGGTCAAAACTTATTTTCAATTTACATCAAGGATCTTCCGTTCCATACTTTGCCATCATGTGAACTCTCTGCTGATGACTCTACGCTCCACACACACACGCGCGCGCGCGCACACACATACACACACCATGCCTTAGGGCAAACAGACTGTATTGGTTTTCATTATTTTGTTAGGGTTTTTTTTTATTCATTTATTCTGTGGCCAGCCACAGAAGACGCTGTACCAGAAGTAATACCTAGAGCGCAACTCTAAAGTCTTCGGAGACAGACGGCTGCCATCTATTCTTTCATCTCGAGTTTGAATAATGCATGCCATGCACCGACTGTCTTCTCTCTCTCTCTCTCTCTCTCTCTCTCTCTCAGAACTCTCCCTTTGGGTAAAACCGCAGGAAGAAAAGTCCAAGGAAGAGACGATGATGAATAATGAAGCCGACAGAAACTGCACGGCAAACACGCCTGCTGTTTTGTGTGTTTGTGCTTCTGTCTCTCTGTTTCTGTCTCTCTCTCTCTCTCTCTAATATGCTCTTTACGTGGATCTGTGAGCGCTTTTACTTATGCATGCGCTATGCATGTGTGTGAGAGAGAGAGAGAGAGAGAGGGGGGGGGGGGGGGGGGGAGGGAGAGGAAGAGAGAGAGGGTGAGAGAGAGGAGGTGTGTGTGTGTATGTATGTGTGTGTAGCTGTCTGTTTGTATGTCTCCCTGTCTGGTATGACTGTGTGGATGTGAGTGTGCGTGTTTGCATGAGTGTTCATGCGTGTGCGCGCCCTTACCGTGCACATGTACGTCTGCGAGTGACGATTGCCCATGTGCATATGCAATAAAGTGCAGTTTCAGTTATGTCCCAAACATTTCAAACCACTACTATCTTGACAGCCAACTCCACTCCCCCAAAAGTTCTTCTGATGAGACTATAAACTGAGGAGGTCCCGTGTACGAACGCACGCGGAACATCTTGCGCACACGTTAAAACCCGTTCCGCTTCTCGAAAGAGTAGGCCATTGTGTTCCTGTGAGACTGGATAACAAAATGTACACAACTGCATACACTTGGGGGGCTGGATGTAAAACAGCACATGAGTGCTTACTCCATCACCCTCGATGTCAAAAAAAAAAAAAATTTAAAATATAAACTGCACGTCTTTTTTCTTTCGTTCCACAGCTGAGATTCAGGTTCACCAATGGGGAGATTTGCCCACCGTGAAGGTAGCCGCAATCCGACTTCGGTGATGTATACTTGGTATGTTTGTATTTCCGTAACCCACTGAAGGCTGACATGAAGTACGGGATCTTTGACGTGCATATTGATTTGATTTTCTTCGTGTGTATAATTATACACTAAGGGAGTTACGGCACTGGCAGGTCTGCACTTGAAGCTGTTCCGAGAGATCGTGAAAATCCCACCTTTACTTTTTACCAGACGAACACGAATACGAAATCTTTACTATCTCAAAAGGGCGAGAAATTCATGTGGGTTACAAGCAAGCATAGCTAAAAAAACAATCAACAAGTAAATATACAATAGTGCAGATCAGCATCACAGACCCAGGCAACCATTTCCCCCACTTTAACACTTTTCATCCACATATGGACATATGCATAAAAATAAGCATTCATGGGAACATGCGCGTGCACACACACACACACACACACACACACACACACACACACACACACACACACACACACACACACACACACACTCACACAAACACACCTACGTGTGTGCGCACACATACACACGCACATGTTTTATCATAACATTTTGTACAATAAAATTTACAATAATATATAGTAAATAAAAATGATTTTTGAAAAGAAAAGAAAAATAAAAGAATATATTTCTTTTAAATGAAAAGAAAAATTTAAAAAGAAAGGAGGGGGCTTCACTCTTCTTATCATCTACACCTAATCAAATCAATCTCTCTCTCTCTCCTCTCTCTCTCCTCTCCACTCTCTCCTCTCTCTCTCTCTCTCTCTCTCTCTCTCTCTCTCTCTCTCTCTCTCAGTCCTGGTTTCTTGTCATTGTGAGATCCTTGTTCAATATCAGAACAGGCTGGCAAATCAACCATAGATGCAATATTTATTGTGAAACAACTGCAGGAAAAGTATATGGAGAAGAAAAAGCTTGAAGCACATCTTTGTTGACCTGGAAAAAGCTTTTGATAGAGTACCCAGAAAGGCAATCCAATGGGCCTTGAGGAAACAAGGTGTACCGGAGCACACCATCTCAATGGTTATGACTTTGTACAAGAACTCCAGATCAAAAGTGAAAACTATCATTGGAACGTCAGAAAGCTTTGAGATAAAAGTAGGAGTGCACCAAGGATCCGCATTGAGCCCTCTGCTCTTTATCCTCGTGATGAATGAAATATCCAAGGAAGTGGAGAGGCCAGAAGAGATCTGGGAACTGCTGAATGCTGATGACTTAGTACTGGTAGCTGAGAACAGTGATGAAGCTATTCAAAGATTTGGCAGTTGGAAACAGAGATTAGAACGCAGAGGAATGAAGGTAAATGTTGACAAGACCAAAGCAATGACAGTTGGAAAAGACCGCAGAACACATAGAGAGCAAGGCAAATACCCGTGTGGTGTCTGCCACAAAGGTGTAGGCAAAAATTCGATCAAATGCTCCAAATGTCAATATTGGTGTCACAAAAGATGCTCAAAGCTCAAAAATCTGAAGAAGGAGTATTTGTCTGCCCCAGTTGTATGAATAAGAAGGGTGAAGACAATACCGATGCAGGAAAGGAGGAGCTAGAATTTGAACAAGGGAACATAGAAGTGGTAGACGAATTCTGCTACCTGGGAGAGATGATGAGCTGCGAAGCAAAATCTGAGTTAACTGTCAGAACCAGGATTGTGAGTGCTTGGAAGAAATGGAAAGAATTGGCAAGTCTGCTCAGAAATCAGAAAATCACACTGGAGAGACGCTGCCTGATATATAAGGCCTGCATTAGACCTGTTCTCCTGTATGGCTCGGAGACGTGGGTTTTCACAAAAACCGTCGAACGTTTGTTGAAGAGCTGTGAAAACCGAATGCTACGCTACATGACAAAGATCAAATGGGAAGACAGGATCACGAATGAAGAACTATGGAGAATGTGCAAAGTTGATGATCTGAAGTCTGTAGCTAGTACCAATAGACTGCGCTGGTTTGGGCACGTTCAACGGAAAGCAGACCACCACATCATAAAACGAGCAATGAACTTCGTAGTGGATGGAAAGAGACCAAAGGGAAGACCTAGCAAGACCTGGGCTGCCTGTATTGCAGATGATCTTAGAGAAAGGGGCATAAATAAGGAGGAAGCTCGAAACAGAGAGATGGAGAAGGCTCATCAATGTCAAACCTCCATTGGGAGAAACATGACAAAAAAGGAAGAAGAAGAAGAAGAAGAAGAAGAAGAAGAAGAAGAAGAAGAAGAAGAAGAATGTGGGGATAAAGCTGTTTTTACTTCGGAGGGTTTGGAGTGTGGGTACTCTATAGCGTTTTTGAGATGGTATGAGTTCAAAATATTTAGCAAGTACATGTCTACCATCACTCACGACTTCTGCTCTGTCTTTCGCACAACATTCATAAAGATCGATTAGTTTCATTTGGGTACAACCCACAATTTTGCCACAACATGTTACAAATCTGTTAGTACATTTTTGTTTTTGACATTCAGTGTTTTACACCAACATACTAAAGAAAAAGAAATGAACGACTCAGTGAAGCATCTATAGAAAGTTTGCAAAACTGATTTGAAGACTCCTGAGAAAAGATACGAGAGTGACATTTATTATTTACCATATCTGTATTAGCAGTAAAGTTTAATTTGTCATCGATGACAGCACCTAAGTACTTATATTCATGAATCCTTTCGACTTTTATACAATCAATATGAAGATCTGGTACAGGTTCTGGGGTTTTGCGGAAGTCAATTAGCATTTTTTTATAGTCTTTTTAACATTCAGGTCCAGGTAGTTTCTTTTGCACCTGGATGAAAACTCTTCGACTTAACTACAACACGTAAGATGAGAGTTGGACAGATCTACAAGAACAGAATCATCAGAATATTTAATAAGTGGTGTAATATCAGTACCAGTACAGTCATTGGTATAGAGAGAGAAAAGGATAGGAGACAAAACAGTGCCTTGAGGAAAACCAGTGGATGTTGACTTTTCAGCTGATATTGCTTTCAAAAGTTCATACCCTAAGAATGAGACGAGGACAGACATAAAGTGAAAGTAATTTGAGTGTAAAGAGATGGGGTTGGATGGTATTGAAGGCAGAGGAAAAATCAAGAGTATGCAACAAAAGAGCCAGGTTTTCCCAGATGAGAGTAGGTATTGTGCAACGAGGTGAGAGTACTATCATTTGTGCTCCTGTTTGCTTTATATGAAAGGTGGAAAGGTCTAGGTTAGAGGAAGTGCACAGACGAATGCGTTTTAGGATAATACGTTCGCAAAACCATAACTATTGGACCCCCCTCGAGATTTGAACCATGAAGCACTTGTAAGCTTCACCTTCAATACCCGAATCTGTATGGCCTGTCGCACTATTACCAGTGCTACGTTAACGGTATTGTTGGCTTAGCAGTGAACTTTTCTTTTTGGTTGCAATTGCATGCATTGAACGTCTGTATGGGGGCAGTCTAGCCTGGGAAAGCACTGGATGTTGTTTCTTCGATTTACCCGAAAACCAGTCTCATGCTCCTTGATTTGTTGAACACAGAAGAATTGTCATGTGAAGTTTCTATTGACCAGGAAATGCCAGAGGATTATTGCACCCGCTGCTACACGTGCATGGTTTTGTTCAACATTAACATTCCTTCTTTAATCTCACACCTAGGCTTTGCCTTGTAGGATGCTGAGGCCGCAAGTAAAACGCATCCCAACTTCTGGAAATTCTGTTGCAGGAATTTCCCCTTTTTCATTGACCGCCTGATTACTTTGCCTTGTTCCTTTCTCCTTTGCACTGTTTTTGTCTATTCTCACTTCCTTGTTCAATTCTCACTACCTGTTCTTTAGGAGCACTGAGCCTTATAATTAACGACTTTCCCCAGATCCAAGCGAATTCTGTGCTAGGATTTCCTGACTTTCCAGGCGCTTGTTCTGCTGCGCCCTTGCATTTTTTGTCATATGTCATGCAACAATGTTGCTTCCTGAGCTTTTGTAGAGCTATAGAAGAAAACACTATCTCCATTCAATGTTGTGGGTGGCTCTCCATGAACGCATAAACTAGAGCCAGACTCCACGTTTCATCCTCCAAGCAGAATCATCTGAACTTTCTGTCCGTTGATGGTAGGCACTAGCTCTAAGATTAGTTTTCATAAAAGCATATGGGAAAGTGCTGTCTGTATGCAGTGTGAAATTGCATCTGTCAGATCTGTACCGAACATGCTATCTGTTGATACTGTATGGCAATTATGATCTGTAGATTAGTTAAAGGTAACTGTATAATGTAGAAAGTGATGATCTGTATGATAGGTGGGAAATGCTATCTGTATGATAGTGTGAGAAAGTGCTATCTGTATGATAGTGTATGGAAAGTATAATCTGTATGCTAGTGTAGAAAGTGCTATCTGTATGATAGTGTATGGAAAGTATAATCTGTATGATAGTGTAGAAAGTGCTATCTGTATGATAGTGTACAAAGTGCTATCTGTATGATAGTGTAAGGAAAGTATAATCTGTATGATAGTGTAGAAAGTGCTATCTGTATGATACTGTATGGAAAGTATAATCTGTATGATAGTGTAGAAAGTGCTATCTGTATGATAGTGTACAAAGTGCTATCTGTATGATAGTGTATGGAAAGTATTATCTGTATGATAGTGTAGAAAGTGCTATCTGTATGATAGTGTACAAAGTGCTATCTGTATGATAGTGTAGAAAGTGCTATCTGTATGATAATGTAGAAAGTGCTATCTGTATGATAGTGTAGAAAGTGCTATCTGTATGATACTGTATGGAAAGTATGATCTGTATGACAGTGTAGAAAGTGCTATCTGTATGATAGTGTATGGAAAGTATGATCTGTATGATAGTGTGGAAAGGGCTATCTGTATGACAGTATAGAAAGTGCTATCTGTATGATAGTGTAGAAAGTGCTATCTGTATGATAGTGTAGAAAGTGCTATCTGTATGATAGTGTAGAAAGTGCTATCTGTATGATAGTGTAGAAAGTGCTATCTGTATGACAGTGTAGAAAGTGCTATCTGTATGATAGTGTAGAAAGTGCTATATGTATGATAGTGTAAAAAGTGCTATCTGTATGATAGTGTAGAAAGTTCTATCTGTATGATAGTGTAGAAAGTGCTATCTGTATGATAGTGTAGAAAGTGCTATCTGTATGATACTGTATGGAAAGTATGATAGTGTAGAAAGTGCTATCTGTATGATAGTGTATGGAAATTATGATTTGTATGATAGTGTAGAAAATGCTATCTGTATGATAGTGTATGGAAATTATGATTTGTATGATAGTGTAGAAAGTGCTATCTGTATGATAGTGTAAAAAGTGCTATCTGTATGATAGTGTATGGAAATTATTATTTGTATGATAGTGTAGAAAGTGCTCTCTGTATGCTAGTGTAGAAAGTACTATCTGTATGATAGTGTATGGAAAGTATGATCTGTATGACAGTGTAGAAAGTGTCATCTGTATGATAGTGTAGAAAGTGCTATCTGTATGATAGTGTAGAAAGTGCTATATGTATGATAGTGTATGCAAAGTATGATCTGTATGACAGTGTAGAAAGTATGATCTGTATGATAGTGTAGAAAGTTCTATCTGCATGATAGTGTATGGAAAACATGATCTGTATGATAGTGTATGGAAAGTGCTATCTGTATGATAGTGTAGAAAGTGCTATCTGTATGATAGTGTAGAAAGTGCTATCATACTGCTATCTGTATGATAGTGTAGAAAGTGCTATCTGTATGATAGTGTAGAAAGTGCTATTTGTATGATACTGTATGGAAAGTATGATCTGTATGACAGTGTAGAAAGTGTCATCTGTATGATAGTGTAGAAAGTACTATCTGTATGATAGTGTATGGAAAGTATGATCTGTATGACAGTGTAGAAAGTGTCATCTGTATGATAGTGTAGAAAGTACTATCTGTATGATAGTGTATGCAAAGTATGAACTGTATAACAGTGTAAAGGTCACTGTAGAGTGTAGAAAGTACTATCTGTATGATAGTGTATGCAAGTATGAACTTATAACAGTAGAAATGCATCTGATGTGTAGGAAAGTAGCTGATCTGTATGATAGTGTAGGGAAAGTGCTATCTGTATGATAGTGTAGAAAGTGCTATCTGTATGATAGTGTATGGAGAGTATGACCTGTATGACAGTGTAGAAAGTGTCATCTGTATGATAGTGTGGAAAGTGCCATCTGTATGATAGTGTGGAAAAAATTATATGTATGAAAGTGTGGAAAGTGCTATCTGTATGATAGTGTGGGAAAAATATCTGTATGCTAGTGAGGAAAGTGTGACCTGTATGCTAGTGTGGAAAGTGCCATCTGTTTGCTAGTGTAGAAAGTGTGACTTATATGATAGTCTAGAAAGTGCCATCTGTTTGCTAGTGTAGAAAGTGTGACTTATACGGTAGTCTAGAAAGTGCCATCTGTTTGCTAGTGTAGAAAGTGTGACTTATATGGTAGTCTAGAAAGTGCCATCTGTTTGCTAGTGTAGAAAGTGTGACTTATATGGTAGTCTAGAAAGTGCCATCTGTTTGCTAGTGTAGAAAGTGTGACTTATACGGTAGTCTAGAAAGTACCATCTGTTTGCTAGTGTAGAAAGTGTGACTTATATAATAGTCTAGAAAGTGCCATCTGTTTGCTAGTGTAGAAAGTGTGACTTATATGGTAGTCTAGAAAGTGCCATCTGTTTGCTAGTGTAGAAAGTGTGACTTATATGGTAGTCTAGAAAGTGCCATCTGTTTGCTAGTGTAGAAAGTGTGACTTATATGGTAGTCTAGAAAGTGCCATCTGTATGCTAGTGTAGAAAGTGTGACCTATATGGTAGTCTAGAAAATGCCATCTGTTTGCTAGTGTAGAAAGTGTGACTTATATGGTAGTCTAGAAAGTGCCATCTGTTTGCTAGTGTAGAAAGTGTGACCTATATGGTAGTCTAGAAAATGCCATCTGTTTGAACAGCATGTGACAAGGATTTCTGGAAAGCAGAGTTGTTACCCGCTGGGGGACTGTATACTTGCTTTTGATTTATAAAAATAATAATAACAACAACAAAAGGTGACATTGTACTATAACTGTGGGTGTTGGGCGAGAAACTGATGAAATATGTATTGATACACGAACCTTCTGACACTGGAAGGAAGGAAGGTGGCAGGATGGTTAAGACGTTTGCCTGCCAACAAGTAAACCGTGAGGTTCTGGGTTCGATTCCCAGCCTCGCCCTTTCTTCCCAGTTTGACAAAAAAATCGGACTGAATGTCAAAGTCCTTCCGATGAGACTATAAACCGAGGCCCGTGTGCGAACACATGCAGAACATCTTGCGCACATGTTAAATCCTGTTCCGCTTTTCGAAAGAGTAGGCCATTGTGTGCCGGTGGGAACAGATGACAAAATTTACCAAAAAAACGCATACACACGGGGACTGGATGTTAAAAAAAGCACATGAGTACTTATTCCATTATCCTCGAGAAAAAAATAAAAATTAAAAATAAACTGTTCTTAATCCCTCCCCCCCCCCCCCCCCCCTCCACACACATTCATGTAGAGTTTCATATGACAATCTGATGAAACCTCTGTAGTTTCCCATGGTTTCACATGAACCTAATGAAACTTTACATGTGAATTTAGTACATGTTATATGATTCTGATAAAATCATTGTAATTCCGTGAATCTTACAAAATAATGCGCCCTCTCTCTCTCTCTCTCTCTCTCTCTCTCTCTCTCTCTCTCTCTCTCTCTGAGTGGCTTCCCTTGCTTGGCTGTCAGCAAGACGCTTTCTCTCCAGCTATGTGTAAGGGTTTTATTTGGTGGTTTACTAGTTGTTTGAATAATTCAAAATGCTAGTCTATGGACTCCCAGCATTCAGAATGTATGTTGAACACAGCACTGCATGAACAAACGCTGGGTATGTCACTGGCACCCCCTGGAAATGCCAGTGTCTCTGTTGGTATAAATGACATCCCCACCTGGAAATTCTGACGTCAACTCCAGGGGAAAATCCACTTATACAGGTGTCTCCCTGGTGGTTTGATCCCATGTTATCAGATCACGAGCGCAATGCTCTAACCACTAAGCTGTCTCGCCCCCCATAAGTGATACCATTGGCACAGTGCACTTATTTCTTTCAATGTGTATGCCAGTCATGTGGTTGTCAGAATGTGTCATAATAATGTATGGGATTTACATAGCGCTGAATCTTGTAAAGTAAACAAATCAAAGCGCTTGCATTCAAATCATTCACACGCATGCAACCGTCCACAAATATCAAGATAAACATATATCAAATTTGTACACACAACACACTTGGGTGGGGGTGGTGGAGGTGAAGATAGCTAATGAAAAGTAGAAACAGGTAACAGGGGAAGATCTCAAGTAGAAAATAAGTGTGTTTTTAGGCTAGATTTGAAAGTATCAAATTAAGGCTTTTGATGAAAAGGAAGAGGGAGGTCATTCTATGTGGACGGACCGGAAACAGAGAAAGAGCAAGGGCCAACAGTGGTTTGTTTAAATCTGGGTGTTCGAAAGCACAAAGTATCTGCAGCTGAACGAAGGGAACAGGACGGAGTGTACAGGTGAAGACAGTTACAGATACGAGGGTGCAGATTTGTGGAGACATTTGAAAAAAAGGGTATTAATCTTATACTTTATTCTTTATGAGACAGGCAGCCAGTGAAGAGATTGTAAAAGAGGAGTGGTGTGTTCAGATTTTTTATTTCTGAGGACTAGTCGAGCTACAGAGTTTTGTATGCGTTGAAGGGAGTCGATGGATGATGCCAGCAAACCAGCCAAGAGAGAATTATAGTAGTCCAGAGGAGAAAGAATGAGAGATGTGACAAGTTTGGATGTTGGGTCAGTAGACATATACTTGCGAATTGCACCTATGCACCGTATTTGATAGTAGCAAGACTGGCAGGTCTGGATGATGAATTTTTGCTTAGAGAGTGTGTTGTCAAGAACCACACCTAGATATGTCACAGAGCTTGACAAAGGAACTGACGTATTGCTGAATTCCACTGAAGTCGTTGTGATGGAGGAAAGTTTATGTTTGGTCCCTATGAGCATGGCTTCCGTTTTATCGGCATTTAGCTGTAACTTATTTTGAGTCATCCAGTTTTGAATGTCTAGAAGGCAGTGGGCCATATTTTTCAGGAGGGAAGGCAGATTTTCAAGGGTATTGCTGCTTTGAAGCTGAGTGTCATCAGCATAGAAATGATGATCAAAATGATGTAAGTTTATTACGTGTGAGAGTGGAGCAGTGTAGACAGTGAAGAGAACAGGACCCAGAACTGATCCTTGTGGGATTCCACGTTTCAGTTTGACAGGACTTGATTGAATTTTGCTGACTATAACTTTCTGGTATCGGTTTGTGAGGTATGAACTAAACCAGCTGGTGGCAATGCCATTAATACCAAACATATTCTGGAGGCAAGAAAGAAGAATTGAGTGATCAATAGTGTCAAAGAGAAGAGTGGGAAGGGAGATTTTCCCTGCATCAGCAGCGAGTAGAAGTGTATCATGAAGATAGATGTTGTCAGGACACACACCACCATTTCTCAAGACATCAAAAGAAAAGCCAAATTTGTAAGCAAACAGTTTATATCATTCCATCCATTATAAAAGCCACATCTACCCAACTTTATTTACAACATCTCTCTATTATAAACAACAAACATCATAATTGTAAATATAACGATGATAGAATAGTAGTGGAATAAATAATCATCTGTTCAAAATTATGTACAAAATCACTAGTATAATTATTATAGAACATCTCCTGAACTTTTTAAAAAAAAATAAACGTCGAATGTTTACTTGGTAACTGATCACAGTCCAATACTATAAGCTAATATCTATTGACAACATTGATACCTTTAAACAATCATTAGCATACAAAGCGTTTAATAAACACACTTAATATAAACCAAAAATTCGCACTTTTCACGACATTTACAACATTGCCTACTGATTTAAAACTCCAATGACCAGTCATTTCTGCCAAAACAAAACGCCATGTTAAATAATACAACATGAGAGAATACTGGATCCTTGTCAAGGTGTTGTTTTTGTTTATTAATTGTGTGTGCTGTTCTTGAAGTTAACGTCTAATCACATTAGGCCTAAAGGATTAGACACAGTGGGGTATGCGTGTTCCTCAGACGGAATCACTTGTCGATTTATAATTCCTTCTTCTAAAAAAAAAATATATCATCTCGATACTGTGGCTGGAACAATAAAGGGACTAAATTTCATGGGATTGGGATTTTTGAGGGTGTTGTTGTTACGTTGGCTGGGGTTTTGTTTGGTGGTTTTTGTTGTTGTTGGGTGGTGTGTTGTTGTTGGTGTTGTTGTGTTGTTGTTGTTTTTTTTGGGGGGGGGTATTTTTACCAGTTTAATATCCAAAATATTGGCATGTAGTTCACTTCTTCATTAGAAACCAGAGTAGACCAAATTCAAACATTACTACGGTAGCCTTTTTCTTCCAGGTAAAGGTAAAAGAGCGGAGAAAACTGAAAGTTGTAGCAACAAGGCCTACTTTTGTCTGTCTAACGAGCAAAAAATGCCTTGCGCAGCCTAAAAAAAAGAAAAAAGTTCCAAAAGCCCCAAACTTGTTTAAATTGTGATGTAGTGACATAGCAAAACTCAACATTAACAACTGGAGGTTCCACTATACACAGAACTGCGGACCCATTACTCCAATGCTGTCAGCAAAGGTATAACCCTAAATAATAAACTACAGGTTGTTTTTTTTCCACAAATTTACAAGAATTTGTCATTATCTTTTGCACAAGCACACACCATGATGAAAGAAAAGAGAAGAGAAAAACAGCATCAAAAACGCAAGTATTCTGTGTATGTAACTTTCCAAATCTAAACTGGAAACGCTGGTGCATCATTTGAAATGAGGATCGAAACAGTCATTTAACACAGTTGTTTACCTACATTTGTTCCCCCCCCCCCCCAACCTCCTAAATCTCTCTCTTCTCTCTCTCTCTCTCTCTCTCTCTCCTCTCTCTCTCTCTCTCTTCAAATAAAAAACGCGAATTTTGCTTAAAACATGTCCTGTTCTAACAATTACAAAACAACAACGAAACAAAAAAACAGTATTGTATTCTAAGTAATAAACGACAGTTCAATACGTATCATACCATAACAATGACTTAAGGACAAACCACAAGGTTGCATTGAAGTACTACAGCATCAACATGTCCTGCTATAACAATGACTTTCACAACAAACACAATATTGCATTGAAGTATAAAGGCAACAGATCAATTCATATGACTTAACAACAAACACAATCTTGCACTGAAGTATATAAAAGCAACAGATCAAAATTTATTCATATCCTGCTGTAATGCTGACAGCAAACAAGCTTGTGCTGAGTTAAAGGGAGTTAAGTCAAGAGAACGGGAAAGTCTGCAGTGAGTTATATGTACGGTGTCCTTAAATGGTTTATGACGCTAACTGGCTAAAAGCCGTTAAGCTGCGCAAACCCGGTCCGGAAGTAAGTGGATTTTTTTTTTAATGCTTAGCACATCGCTTTAGATCAACACAGATGAAAACACGACCTAGTATAACGAAAGAGATATCACTTAAGTAAAAACTCAGTCGAAGAAGTAAAACCAGTAGTCCCTAACTTTAAAAGAAAAATCTGTTGAGAGTAACCCAATTGGTTTTGCAATTTGTAGTCAGTGCACTGGCACCCACCTGGTTCAGTAAACAGGAGAAAGAAAGTACAGTCATTTCGGCATTAAACCAATACAAATACATTCAGTTCACAACTGGATTATATTCTCATTGTACAGAGCACTGATGGGACAAAAACAGCCTTGACCTTGCTCTGGCATCCGAGCATTATTTTACCAGAAAACGATACCCAGCATTTAACACGAAGTTTCCAGACCAGGAGTCTGTCCACTTCATAACTTAAACTACTTAAGGACACCACAAATATGGGGTTACATTGCCAACACTTGGAAAACCAACACTAGAGATTCAAATATCCACAGTTTGTTTCCGCTGTGTTCTAACCACTGAAGGCTAGGTAGGGGTTCACACCTGCCACAACCCTGACTGCCGAGATGCCCCTGGTCTAACAAAAACCGGCATTTATGTTTGACGTCATATCTACGTCATAATATTGCCTGTGTGACGTAACTGGTGAAAAGCAGCGTCACTTCATGCAGTTGGTTTAGTTTGTTCTTTCTCCAAGTCAGTGGAGCCTAAAGTGAACTAAACCTTGATTTTGAATGCATGCAATATTTTACTGTTATTGCCCCCAGCTCTATCTTCTACAAAGTCTAGGCCCTTAAAGTTAAACGGATTCTAGCACGCAGTTAACAGACCTTCAATCTGGGATGAGAAATGCCCACAACGATATTTTCCCGGAACACTTCAATCCGTATCAAAGCTTTTTGTGAAGTTTCTGGGAATTTGTTTTTCGTTTCTCATTTGGCCTTTGTGCTATCGACTAGATCTATATGAAAGTGCTGTTTTATTCATTAACCTTTGAGTATTATCGTTTGATTTGTATGTTCTGTTTAGTCGTCTTCATGTGTGGCGAATGTGCATAGTAAACGTTAGCGGCTTCAATACCAGTACTTTTCTCTGTGACAGAAGTTGCTGGTTTTAACGTATGCACTGCAGTTTTGTTGTTGTAGCTGCTGTAAGTGTCTAATTTCCACAAAAGCGCGCGCGCGCGCGCGTGTGTGTGTGTGTGTGTGTGTGTTTCTGGGGACAGATGGGCTACCGAAGACTTGTTTCTCTATCCATTTTAGGACCCTATCCAAAAAAATCCCACAAAACAAAAAACAAGAAAACTGAATGATACTTCTCCTATCTCCCCCCTTCCCCCCCAGACAACAACAACAACAACAAGCAAAACCTCGGGAAGTAGCTGTACATACCAAGTACCAGAATACAGACAACAACGGCATCCAGCAAGAGCTGTCACTCTCTAGTAGTCACGCATGCAGCAATGTCATCATACACACAGCCAGCATAGAGTTGTGTGTTTTTGGTCTTCAGTCCATTACGTCACACAACCATCTTCACGTCATCCAGCCATCATTACGTCAACAGTCATCTGGCTGCTCTCACATGGTAAAACATGGTATCTCCTTTTCCAAACGTTTCAAGAAAATCCTGAGGGGTTCTTGGGGGGGGGGGGGGGGGGGGGGGGGGGGGGGGGGGTTGTTTTTTGTTGTTTGTTGATGGATTTTTGGGTTGTTGTTGTTGTTTTGTTGTTGCTGTTTGTTGTTGGTTGTTTTTTTGGGGGGATGGTGGGGGGGGGGGGGGGGGGGGGGGGGGGGGGGGGGGGGGTGGGTTGTTCGTTTTGAATGTTTGTTTACAAATCTAGTTGCAGAACACAACAGAAATAGAAGGCTTGCTTTAACACCCGCTGCAACTGAGGGTTTGTTTTGTTTTGTTTTGTGTTGTGTTGTTTTGTCGTTCTTGGGCTAGAGCTCCCAGGTTCACCAATGGCAAGATTTTTGCATATGCCACCGCCCACCTCCCCCACCCCCACCCCACCCCCTTGAACATTTAGGTAGCCGTATTCCAACTTGGGGTTTTTTTAGATGGGAACTGAGGCTACAGGACAGTCAGGATAGTAGCCTGCTCTCTCTCTCCGAGTTTGCAATTGTCGTGGGTTCTTTTCACGTGCACAAGTCCACAAGCACACGGGGTCTGACTGGTTTAGAGTCTCCTGCCAAACACTTGACAGGCAAGTTCGACTTTCCTGTCAGACCTGTTGAATTTAGACGAGTAGGAATAACTACATAATTATCCAAATATTTGGGGGCGGTTTGGTTTTGTTTGTGTCGTCCTCGGCTAGAGTTCCAAAGTTCACCAATGGTGAGATTTTACGTATGGGATCGGGGTTTTTTTTGCTCACCATGCAGGTAGCCGCATTCCGACTTCAGGGATGTATGCTGGGTATGTCTGTGTTTCCGTAACCCACGGAACGCTGACATAAATGACAGGATCTTTCACTTGCATATTTGATCTTCTGCAATGTGTGTGCATACAAAGGGAATGAAAGCATTGCCAGGTCTGCATTTGAAGTTGACTTGGGAGATCGTAGAAACTCCCACTCTTATTTCACTAGAAGCTGCGGAGATTCGAACCCGCGACTTCATGGACACAAGGGATTGAAATGGAACGGTATTAACCACTGGGCTATACCGGGTATCGGTTTTGTTTGGTGTGTGTGTGTGTGTGTGTGTGTGTGTGTGTGTGTGTGTTGTGTGTGTGTGTGTGTGTGTGTGTGTGTGTGTGTGTGTGTGTGAATAAAATACCAAACGGGATTTTCTTATAATGTTGGAAATGGAGTTGATGTATTTGACCCCTTTATTTATTTATTTATCTATTTTTTTTTTTTATATCGAGGATAATGGAATAAGCACTTATGTGCTTTTTTTTTTAACATCCAGTCCCCGCGGGATGCAGAACGAACACAGCGACAGGACAAAAAATCACATTTGCATATCTTTGTGTGTGTGTGTGTGTGTGTGTGTGTGTGTGTGGTGGGTGGTGTGTGTGTGTGTGTGTGTGTGTGGTGTGTAGTGTGTGTATGTGTGTGTGTGTGTGTGTGTGTGTGTGTGTGTGTGTGTGTGTGTGTGTGTGTGTGTGTGTGTGTGTGAATAAAATACCGAACGGGATTTTCTCAAAATGTTGGAATGAGTTGATGTATTTGACACCTTCATTTATTTATTTATTTTTTTTTTTTTTTTTATATCGAGGATAATGGAATAAGCACTTATGTGCTTTTTTTTAACATCCAGTCCCCGCGGGATGCAGAACGAACACAACGACAGGACAACAATCACATTTGCATTATCTTTGTGTGTGTGTGTGTGTGTGGTGGGTGGGTGTGTGTGTGCGTGTGCGTGTGTGCGTGTGTTGTGTGTGTGTGTGTGTGTGTGTGTGTATGTGGTGGGTGTGTGGGTGTGGGTGTAGTGTTAATGAGGAGGACGGTGGTGTCACACGGCCGAGGTCACTTCCTGACGACACTGATGGTGACCACAGGCTGGTGGTGACCGTCAGCGATGGTGACACAGCTGTCCTTGTTGACCACCCCGCGTCTGCACGTCCTGTCGCTGCCGTACCTCCACTATCTGCACACACACACACACACAACACACACACACACACACACACACACACACAACACACACACACACACATTAACACACACACACACACACATACATACATACAACATACATACATACAACACACACACACACACACACACACACACACACACACACATACATACACACATACATACATACATACATACATACATACATACACACACACACGAACACACACACACACACACACATTAACACACGAACACACACAAACACACACACACACACACATATTAACACACGAACACACACGAACACACACGAACACACACACACATACACCACAACACACACACACACACACACACACACACACACATATAACACACGAACACACACGAACCACACACACATTAACACACGAACACACACACACATTAACACACGAACACACACGAACACACACACACACACAACACACATACACATTAACACACACACACATACACACATATATACATACATACATACATACATACATACATACATACACACATATATACATCATACATACATACATACATACACACACACGCACGCACACACACACACACACACACACACACACACACACACACACACACACACAACACACACACAATTCTGTCAAACTTCAATACAGTATTGACAGATTGATTATTTGGACTCAATTAAACCACATGTCCTTAAATGCACAAAAAAGTGTATGTACGTATCAGCAAGACAGAAAAGGCAAAAAATGAATGATAGGTTTCAACCTCTGTTGTTGGATAACGGAATAGTTGAAGAAGTTGACTCACATAAAATATTAGGTGTTACCATTGACAAAATATGACTTGGACTGATCACATAATGTCACTAGGTAAACGCCTAGCTCACAGGCTACTTCAATTATCCAAAATAAAACACTTTCTAAATAATCATTCTCGAAAACTATTTTTTGCGGTCACATTCTACCAATCATTGACTATGCGTCAACTATTTGGGATACCTGCAGTGGAACAAACTTGAAATTCATTCATCGTTTATATAAAAGAGCAGTAAAACTTGTATGGTTAAAAACAAGCACCCTGACAATTGAGGATTATAAGCAAATAAATGTCCTGACATTTCGAAACCGATTTTTATTCAATAAAGCTGTATTTATGCAAAAAGTTGTTAATCAAAATGCACCTCCCAAGATTACCAAAGCTTTCAAAGTTAACCAACATAGA
>CM054148.1:48874708-48887208 GCA_028751875.1 Rapana venosa | reverse complement strand
GCTGGGTGAGGGGGCGTCACGTCAGGAGCCGTCCGTTCGAGGGTGCAGCCCAGCGTCCGGTCACCCGTCCTGCGATGTCCACCTGCGGTCAGCAGTCGGAAAGCTCATCACATAGTCAGTCGTCAGTCAGTCGGTCGGGTCGTCGGTCGCAGTCAGCATCGCAGTCAGTACAGTCAAGTCAGTCAGTCAGTCAGTCAGTCAGTCAGTCGGTCAGTCAGTCAGTCCGGTCAGTCAGTCAGTCAGTTCAGTCAGTCAGTCAAGTAAAGTCAGTCATCAGTCGGCAGTCAGGTCAGTCAGTCAGTCAGCCATGTCACAGTAGTCAGTCAGTCATAGTCAGTCAGCCAGCCGTCAGTACCAGTCAGTCAGTCAGTCACCAGTCAGCAGTCCAGTCAGTGAGTCATTTAGCAGTCAGCCAGTCTCAGTCAGCCAGCTCAGTCAGCCAGTCAGTCAGCCAATTAGTCAGTTAGTCAGTCAGTCACTCAGTCAGCCAGCCAGTCAGTCAGTCAGTCAGTCAGTCAGCCAGTCCGCCAGTCAGTCAGTCGCCAGCCAGGCAGTCAGCCAGTCATTCAGTCAGCCACTCAGTCAGCCGGTCAGTCGGCCAGTCAGTCAGCTAGTCATTCAGTCAGCCAGTCAGTCAGCCAGTCAGTCAGTCAGCCAGTCAGTCAGTCGGCCAGTCAGTCGGCCAGTCAGTCAGTCAGTCAGTCAGCCGTCGGTCAGTTAGTCAGTTAGTTAGTCAGTCAGTCAGTCAGTCAAGTCTAGTCAAGTCAGTCAGTCAGCCAGTCAGTCAGCCAGCCAGTCGGTCAGTCAGTCAGTCAGCCAGTCAGCCAGCTAATCAGCCAGCTAATTAGCCAGTCAGTCAGTCAGTCAGTCAGTCAGTCAGTCAGTCAGTCAGTGAGCCGGTCAGTTATTCAGCCAGCCAAGTCAGTCAGTCAGTCAGTCAAGTCAGTCAGTCAGTCAGTCAGTCAGTCAGTCGGTCAGTCAGTCAGTCAGTCAGTCAGTCAGTCAGTCAGTCAGCCAGTCAGTCAGTCAGTCAGTCAAGTCAGCCAGTCAGCCAGTCAGTCAAGTCGGTCAGTCAGTTAGTCAGTCAGTCAGTCAGCCAGTCAGTCAGCCAGTCACAGTCACTCAGTCAGTTAGTCATTCAGCCGGTCAGTCAGTCAGTTAGTTAGTCAGCCAGCCAGTCAGTGAGCCAATCAACCAGTCAGTCAGTCAGCCAGTCAGTGAGCCAGTCAGCCAGCCAGCCAGCCATCCAGTCAGTCAGCCAATCAGCCAGTAGTCAGTCAATCACTCAGTCAGTTAGTCAGTCGGTCAGTCGGTTAGTCAGTCAGCCAGCCAGCCAGTCAGTCAGCCAGTCAGTCACTCAGTCAGTTAGTCAGTCAGTCAGCCAGCCAGTCAGCCAGCCAGCTAGTCAGTCAGTCACTCAGTCAGTTAGTCAGCCAGTCAGCCAATCAGTCAGCCAGCTAGTCACTCAGTCAGTTAGTCAGTCAGCCAGTCAGTCAGTCAGCCAGTCAGTCAGTCAGTCGGCCAGTCAGTCAGTCAGTTAGTCAGTCAGCCAGTCAGTTAGTTAGTCAGTTAGTCAGCCAGTCAGCCAGTCAGCCAGCCAGTCAGCCAGCCAGTCAGCCATCCAGTCAGTCAGCCAGTTAGTCAGTCAATTACTCATTCAGTTAGTCAGCCAGCCAGTCGGTCAGTCAGTTAGTCAGTCAGCCAGCCAGCCAGTCAGTCAGCAAGCCAGTCAGCCAGCCAGTTAGTCCGTCAGTCACTCAGTCAGTTAGTCAGTCAGTCAGCCGGCCAGTCAGTCAGCCAGCTAGTCAGTCAGTCACTCAGTCAGTTAGTCAGCCAATCAGTCAGCCAGCTAGTCAGTCAGTCACTCAGTCAGTTAGTCAGTCAGCCAGTCAGTCAGCCAGGCAGCCAGTCAGTCAGTCAGTCAGTCAGTCAGTCAGCCAGTCAGCCAGCCAGTCAGTTAGTCAGTTAGTCAGTCAGTCAGTCAGCCAGCCAGTCAGTCAGTCAGTCAGTTAGTCAGTCAGTCAGCCAGCCAGCCAGTCAGTCAGTCAGCCAGCCAGCCAGCCAGTCAGTCAGTCAGCCAGCCAGCCAGTCAGTCAGTCAGTCAGCCAGTCAGTCAGTCAGCCAGTCAGTCAGCCAGTCAACCAGTCAGCCAGTCAGTCAGTCAGTCAGCCGGTCAGTCGGTCAGTCGTTCAGCCAGTCAGTTCAGCCAGTCAGCCAGCCAGTCAGTCAGTTAGTCAGTCAGTTAGTCAGTCAGTCACTCAGTCAGTTAGTAAGTCAGTAGTCGGTCAGTCAGTTAGTCAGTCAGCCAGCCAGTCAGTCAGTCAGCCAGCTAGTCAGTCAGTCACTCAGTCCAGTCAGTCATGGTGGAACGGTGCCAGTCACATGCACCGGTCTAGGTCAGACGACACTAAAGGTAGAATTATTCATAATGGTTTTATCATTTTATCTAGGCAAGTGAATGAAGCATCTAAGTATGTACACGTATACTTACATATATAATATACATATATATATATATCATATATATATATATATATATATATATATATATATATATATATATATATATATATATATATGTGTGTGTGTGTGGTGTGTGTGTGTGGTGTGTGTGTGTGTGTACCTACATAGATGTACATATAAAAGTAAGGTAAAGGTGTCCCACAACCTATGTGGTCGTAGGGGAGCCAGGCGCCAGAGAAGGAAATGCTGCGGAATTGTGATGTGAAAGCATCATTCTCTTCTTCTCTATGACATCCGTTCCCTTTGCTACTTGCTTGGTGTGCTGGCAAGGCCTAAACATCACAAAGAGCACATTTCTCTCCATGTCTGTCTGCCTGTCTGTCTGTCTGTGTGTGTGTATGGCTGTCTGTGTCTGTCTGTCTCTCTGTCTGTCTGTCTCTGCCTCTATCTGTCTGTATGTCTGTCTGTTTGTCTCTCTCTTTCTCTCTCTGCCTCTGTCTGTTTGTCTCTTTCTTTCTATCTCTTTCCCTCTCTATATCTCTGTCGCTCTGCCTCTGTCTGTCTGTCTGTCTCCCTCTCTCCCAGACAAATAGACAGACAGACATAATATCTTCTTTGTAAGGTGTAGACCTTGCCAACACACCTCTAGTAAGTACAAAAGGGAACGGATGCCCTAGAGAAGAAGAGAATGATGCTATCGCGTTACAATTCCTCAGCATCTCCTTCACAACAGAGCCACAGGGCCTGACAAGACAAAGACATGAAAAGATGTGGAGCGATAACTGATCCCTGTGGAATACCCATTGTTGGAAACCGTAAAGTAGAATAGGAATTTCCAACTTTGGCCTGAATACATCTTTCTGAGAGAAATGCTTTAATATAATGATACATATTACCAGATAAGCCAATAGTTTTTAGTTTATATAGTAATCGTTTATGCCAGACCTGATCATATGCTTTCTTTATATCAAAAAAGGTGGCAAGCACATTTTTCCTACTAGCAAATTGGTGTTTAATTTCCGTACTGAGTTTAATCAGATGATCTGCTGTACATCTACCTTTTCGAAAACCTGCCTTCAATATTCTTCTTTATGATCTTCCTCAGTGCCTCTCCAGTAATGCCATCCACGTCCAGTATGCTGATGACATTTGTATGTGGATGAATGTTACGTTGAAAAAGAAAACACCAAAGAGGCATCTAAACTATAAAAAAAAATATGTATCACTTGAGCTAAACAAACTTAATGACTACATTTTTGAGAATGGTCTTTCATTGTCTCCTGAAAAGACTAATCTCGTACTTTTCAATAATGGCACTAACCCTCCAGTTCTACCTGTTTTCCAAATAGATGGGGAAGTGTTGGAATATAAAACTTTGGTGAAGTTTTTAGGAGTATATTTTATGTCTACACTAAGTTGGAATTATCACATTGATTATTTAAATACTAAGGCTCGGAAAAGTCTTAATCTTCTGAAAGTTATTAGTAAACAAGTGTGGGCTTATGATGTAGCTGTTTTAAAACATTTGGCATTATCTTTAGTATGTTCCAGACTCATTTATGGTCAGGAAGCATTTTTCAAGTGCTCCAAAATATTTATGACAGAAAATGACAAGACTAGACTGCAAGGCTTTTCGATTAGCTCTTGGGGTACCTTTTCATGCATCGTCCATGGGTACCTATAAGGAGATAAGAACTTTGTCATTAGACAAATATCGACAACTGGCTGTGGCTAAATATCTCTTACGTTGTTCAACACAAGAAACCAATGTGGACAACGAAATTAGTATAAGATCTGATGTCAACTTTCCAAAAAGAGCACATTCTATTCGCTCTGTTACCACAGCTAGAACCTATACTTCTCAATTATTTGATCAAGCAGATATATTTCATTATTCCTCTTTAACGAAAAAAGGTAATGAAAATATTCTTAGCGCATCAGTAAAAGAATATATACAAACTACATATCCAAATCATTTAAAAATCTACACAGATGGTTCCCTTTTGAACAATAATGAGGCGGGTGCAGCGTTTGTCATACCATCTTTGAAAATAGAGAGATCATTTTATGTAGGAAAAAATCGATCTATTTTTACAGCTGAATTGTCTGCTATTTTGATGGCTTTATATTATCTTCTAGATTTTCCTAAAGACATATTTCAAAGCTTTTCTGTGTTGATTCCAGGTCAAGTCTACTTGTCCTGAGAAACTTCAGTTCAAAAATGAGACAAGATCTCATAATTGAGATTAGTCATCTAATTCATTTTCTGATGATACGAGGCACTGGTGTTACCTTTTGCTGGATACCCTCGCACTGTGGTATTTACTTTAATGAAAAAGTTGACAGAAAGGCAAAATGTGGAGCTGAGCATATCGATGGGTCTTGCAGCATAAGTGTTCCTTTATCCATCCATGAGGGCTATAGCATGTTACAAAATGCATGTTGGAAACACTTTAAAAAGAAACTACAAAGTACCGGTTATTCCTGGAGTGATGATGTAGCCCATGTATTATCTTTTGATAAGGTCAAATATCGTAATTTACATGAATATAGAAATGTTGTATCTCTTATCTACAGGTTTAAGCTCAATGCTTTTAGAACTTTTTTTTTTTTTAAAGCAACATGAATCTGTGGTGAAAATCTTACCAATGATCACATTCTTTTACGATGCAGAGATCTGAAAAACATCTTGCCTGCCTTCCCAGTCCGTAGCTTACAGCAAGTTCTAAAAGACATTCCATTAATGAAAGAAATTGTATTGTCATTAAGCCATACTCCTATTTTCAGACTCCTCTGATATTAGGATAGCTTCAAGTCATATGAATTGGAAAGTTAGTATTTTTGCTGTTTGATGTTTTTGTGGTTGTTTTTTTGTTGTTGTTGGGTGGGTTTTTTTGGTGTGTTGTTTTCTTCAGAATTCTTGTTTATGCTTTTTTCATAATAGTTGTTTATTGCGATTGATTAGTTATATGCATACCCCTCCCCCCTACACACACACACACACACACGCGCACGTGCGCGCGCGCACACACACACGCACGCACACACACACACACACACACACATACACACACTTTCCCGTCTGATATCACTATTTAGTGGAAGGACGTTAAACTGAAGAACTACTACAAAGACATGACAAGACAGTCCTTTCTACCTATTCTTATCCTATTCTTTTATTCTTTTATATCAAGGATAATGGAATAAGCACTTATGTGCGGGTTTTTTACATCCAGCCCCCGTGTGTATGCGGTTTTGTAAATTCTGTCATCCGTTCCCACCGGCACACAATGACCTACTCTTACGAAAAGCAGGAACAGGATTTTAACGTGTGCGCAAGATGTTCTGCGTGCGTTCGCACACGGGGCCTCGGTTTATAGTCTCATCCGAAGAAGGACTTCAAGGCAAAGTGCAAGGAGGGAGGGAAGGAAGGAGAGAGGAAGACAGAGAAGGGGTCAGATGGGAGGAAGACAACATGTCAGACTGGACAGGTCTGAGGTCAGGTCTAGGGGTAGGGGGCGGGAGGAGGGACGGTGGGAGGGGGGGGGGGGGGAAGGGAAGGAAAGGGGGGGGGGGGGGGGGGGGTAGCCTACTGGTCAGAGCGTTGCGCGCGCGCTCGCGATCTGACGGCCCGGGTTCGAGCCATCACCGCGACGTCGTCCAATCGAGGGAATTTATTTTCCCCCTGGGGTTAACATCAGTGCTCAATCCATTTCTCTATAAAAGTCCTTCAGATGAGATCATAAACCGAGGTTCAGTGTGCGTGAACGCACGCGGAACATCTCGCGCACACGTCAAAACCCGTCCCGCCTTTTGGAAGAGTTGGCTATTGTGTGCTGGTGGGAACGGATGACGTTTACAAAACTGACGTGCGCACTTGTGGACTGGATGTAAAAAAAAAAATTAAGCATAGAAAACAAACAAGAACGCATGAGCACTTATTCGTTATCCTAGAAATAAAATCACAACGTACACACCACACACACCATACAACAAACCACACCACACTCAACCCCATAAACAAAACACCCCACAAACACCACACCACTACAACACGCACGACACCCCACACACCCCCACACTCACACACTCACAAAATACGCACACCCCAAAAACACACAAACAAAAACACAACAAAGACACACAAACACACTCACCACATCAACAAACACACACACACACACACTCACTTACTCACACACACACACACACACACACACCACACCACACACACACACACACACACCCCCAACACTACACACCACACCAGCAGAAGGAACACGATTGAGAAGACAACTGCACAATACTGTATAATAGACACTATTCTGACTGCTACACACCGAGTTCAAATCTCCTCCAAGAGGAAACCCATCAACAACATCCACACCCACACCCCACAAAAAGGTTCAGATTGAGGAAGAAACCTGCAGGGGTACGTGGGGGAAGTGACGCGTAATCATCTGTGCCCATTAAAACCGTTCAAGGTTTTTCGTAAGAGTTAGCTATCAGTTGCCGTGCAAGTCTTTGGATGGGCATAAACTGAAACACTTGCAACACACGAGTCAGTTGGAAATAAAAGCTTTCTGAGTGCTTATTGCCATTATACGGATATAAAAGAATAAAACACACACACAAACACAACACCCAACAAAAAAAACACACAAACACACACACACAACCACACACACACACACACACTCACACACAAAACAACACACGCACACACACACAAACACACACACACGCACACACACAACACACAACAAACACACACACGCGCGCGCGCACCACACACACACAACACTGCACACACACACACACACACACACCACACACACTCACAACACACACACACACACACACCACACACACAAAACACACACACACAACACACACCACACACACACACACACAACCACACACACACCTGTCGGCTGTACTCTTTACTGATGGCCGTCAGTGCTGATTTTTCCTCGTGTCTGGCATCCACAATGACCTTGTTGTCCTGAACTTTGACCTTCACCTCTTCCGGCTGGAACTCGCTCACTCGAACCTGAACAGGGATTTTTTGCGGGGGGGTCAATTTTTTTTAATATATATATTCAGAATCAACACATTGTGTAGCATAATACATCGTAATCTGAATCTGAAGATATTTACCAGCTTATATATATATATATATAATATATATATTATATTATATAGAGGAGAGAGAGAGAGAGAGAAGATAGATAGATAAAAGGAAGAGATAGATAGATTAGATATAACGAGAGAGATAGATAGAATTGAAAAAGATGAGAAGAGAGAGAGAGGAGGGAGAGAAGAGAGTGAGAGAGAGAGAGGAAATAACTCAACTCGAAACTGTTTAATAGATAAATATTAAACTTTTAGGCTTTTTTTCAAAGCTCTCAAATTTCCAACAAACAAAAACAAACAAAAACCCACCGAAAAAGTCATATCCTGTTTTAAGCCAAATAATATCTATTATTTATAAACACTATTTTAATGAGAACTAATCAATGAGTCTCTCTACAGATCACAATCTTAAGGAAAGACAAGCTAACAATCAACAAACAAACTCATACCAATTTTATATAAAAACAACCCTATCTATTACCGAGGACGTCAGACGACTAACAGGACAGAAAGAGACAGATCATCTACGGCAACCTACAACACATGACATCGTCCGAGCAAGGAATCAAAAGGGAGAGTTAGAGAAAAGAGAAGGAAGAAATGAACCCAGAGAGTCGGATGATACAAGCAAGGAGAAGATGCAGAGAAGAAGAGCAAACTTTTCTACTTTGGTTTCTTTCTCCTTCATTCAAATATGTGGGATGAGGGGTGGGGCGGGGGGGGGGCAGGTGGTGGTGGGGGAGGGTAAGGATATCTTTTACCCATAAACCACGTGGGTGACGGAAAGCATATCTATCTATCTATCTATCTACCTGTCTGAGTGTCTATCTATCTGTCTGCCTGTCTGCCTGTCTCTCTGTCTATCTATCTAATCTATCTATCTATCTATCTATCTATCTATCTATCTATCTATCTATCTATCTAATCTATCTACCTATATATCTATCTATCTATCTACCTACCTACCTATCTATCTATCTGTCTGCCTGTCTGCCTGTCTCTCTGTCTATCTATCTATCTAATCTATCTACCTATCTATCTATCTATCTAATCTATCTACCTACCTACCTATCTATCTATCTATCTATCTGTCTGTCTGTCCATCTATCTATTTTTATCTATTTAATTATCTATCTATCTATCTGTCTGTCTGTCCATCTATCTATCTATTTATCTATCTAATTATCTATCTATCTATCTGCCTGTCTTCTACATAATTATGCCATCTGTGTTTGGAAACTCCCATTGTCTCTGTCTTCTCTGTCATCTGTCTCTGTCTCTCTCTGTCTCTCTCTCTCTCTCCCTCCCTCCCTCCCCCCTCTCTCTCTCTCGTCTCTCTCTCTCATCTCTCTCTCCTCTTCTCTCCTCTCTCTCTCTCTCTCTCTCTCCTCTCTCTCTCTCTCCTCTCTCTCTCTCTCCCCCTCGTCATCATCTTCATTGCTGTCGTTTTTATTATAACCATCATTATCGGTCGGCACTGCCATCGTCATCACTACCCCGCATAGTAGAACATCATTATCTCTACTACTACTACTACTACTACTACTACTACTACTACTACCACTACCACTACTACTATATTGGCGTCGACGATAGCGACGACATTACTACCTTCTTGTTCTTGATGTATTTGTATATTCTTGGTGTATTTTCTCTTTTTGTCGTTTCCTTTACTCTTTTTCTTTTCATCTTTTTTTTCTCTCTTTCAAACATATTGCTTTGCTTTGGTGTTTATACTTTTTTTTTTTCCTTTTGAGGGCTGGATGAAAAAAAGTCATTGTACTTATATCTATTACCCTCTTTAAATAAAATTTTGCATTTGTATTCTGTCCATCTATCTATCTCTATCTCCCTATCATCTATCTCTCTATCTATCTACCTCTCTCTCTACCTACCTACCTTCCTATCTACCTACCTACCTACCTATCTATCTACCTATCTATCTATCTATCTATCTATCTATCTATCTATCTATCTATCTATCTATGTAACTGTGTTTCAGCATTGCAATACTTCTAGACAGGAAGCGTCGACCGTAGATTTGAGTGCACATAGCTACAGGCAGTGATACTCTTCCCACACTTCCTCTTTAAGTTACTTCCCTTGGTCTGCTTCTTTCCCAAACGTTTGACTGACGTGTTCTACATAGCCAGAGCGACCTGGGTGATGATATTTTTGTGGGAAAACGTCGCGAAATCGTGGTTTGTCTTGTAAAAAAAAGAAGAAGAATAAAACGATAAAGATGCATGGGTTTTTTTGTAATCATGATGACCACAGTGCTACTGATGGAGAGAATTCAAATTCTGGTGACGACAGCGTTTCTGGAACAGATTAAACATTGATGTGACACCTATTTCCTACCTGGGATCTCACCCCCCCCCCCCCAACCCTCCGCCATGGGTACACCTTACATCTGTCCCAGCTTTCAGCCAGCCTCCTCCATATCCATCTCCATCACCTTGATTTAGTGCGTGATTCTGTGTGTGTGTGTGTGTGTGTGTGTGTTGTGCGTAAATTTAAAATCTGTTAATGTTATTGTGAACTTGTGCGGGAATGACTTGAATGCAAGCACTTTGGTTTGTTTACTTTGTAAACATTCGCGCTATAAAAACTCCGTGTATTATTGTTATTGTAAAAAAAACCACAACATTACTAGTGTATCATTTGCATTATTCCTTATTTTTTCCCCATCTCATCTGAACAAAATATCTGCCCCTCACCCCCCCCCCCCCCCTTCCTCAGCCTATCGAAGTGAGTCGAGATTTTTTGCGTCATAGTTGGGATTTGCACATGATGTCAATCTTAGGTAACACAAATTGCATGTCTCAATGACACGCGTGACCCGCTCCTCAAAAAGGCTTGTAAGTCTTCACGGCAATAAAACTTGGTTCATATCATTCTGGAAAAAAAAAAGAATGCAATAATCATAGTTTACACTATCTGTGTCTGTCTCTGCTGTTCAACCATGATACGGAATCCACGCCATGATATAGTGACATGTTTGTTCTTAGTTTTTTAAATATTGGATTTTGTGCCAAATCCTATTCTTCTTCTCCCCTCCCCCCCCCCCCCCCCCCCCCCCCCCCCCCCCCCCCCACCCCCCACCTTCTCCTTTATGAATGGGCTTGGAAGCTGACCACACTTTAACCCTCGTCACTGTCATTCGTCACTGTCATCGTCTTCACTTCACTTCACTGACCTGACTCTGAAGACCTGACGCCCCTCGGCGTCAGTTTCAAACAGGGACCTCATGGCGTCCATGGTCAGCAGGCTTGGCGAGGAGGGGGAGGTCAGTTTGTCTGAGGGCTTCAGCACGAAGAAGTCTTGCCGCATCCTGTCAAAGTCATCCTGCCACTGCTTGCGGCGCTCCTGCATGCGCTCTTCCACGTTGCTCCACTGCCGAATCTGTCGGTCCTGGAAACTGAGCGAGTCCTTCTGTACCGGGATGTGCACTTCTGACTTGTACAGGGCCGCCATGCCACTGCTGTTGCTGCTACCGCTGCTGTTGCTGCTGCTGCTGCTGCTGCTGTTGCTGCTGCTGTTGTTGCTGTTGCTGCTGCTGCTGTTGCTGGGCTGTACTACTGTATTGCCCTGTACTGCAAAACCAGGGCGTGCAGATCAGTATAATAATATTTTGTTTTTAAAAAAGGAGGACAAGAGATGGTTATAGTAAAAAAAGGTTTAAAAAAAAAAGGTAAAGGAGTCCCATAACCTTTAAGGTCGTAGGGGAGCGAGGCGTCAGAGGCCTCACTTCTCTAGGGCCAGCATACTGAGGGCGGCGCCCATCTCCTCTCCCTCGCTGCTTTACCTTCCCTGACCCTAAAGAGGGCAGGTACCCATTTACAGCTGGGTGAACCGGGGGAACTGTACTGAAGCCAAGGCGCGCAAACGGTCACCCATCCAACTGGTAACCATGCTCGACGCTGCTTAACTTGGCTGGGGGAAAGCGAGTGCTCCGACCACTGAGCTACCCCGTCCCTGATGGTTATAGTAAAGGAGCGCAAAGATCGTTTACATCAGAGGAGGACAAGAAATGACTATTTCCAAAAGCTGACAAGAGATGGTTCATTCGCAGGATAACAAGATACTGTTGCATTAAAGGAAGGGAGGAAGAGTAAGAGATCGTAGCATCAAAGGACAACAAGATGTTGTTGAATCAAAGAATAACAAGATATTGTTGCATCAAAGGACAACAAGATATTGTTGAATCAGAGGATAACAAGATATTGTTGCATCAAAGGACAACAAGATATTGTTGAATCAGAGGATAACAAGATATTGTTGCATCAAAGGACAACAAGATATTGTTGCATCAAAGAATAACAAGATATCGTTGCATCAAAGAATAACAAGATATCGTTGCATCAGAGAATAACAAGATATTGTTGAATCAGAGGATGGCAAGATATCATTGAATCAGAGGATAACAAGATATTGTTGAATCAGAGGATAACAAGAGATCGTTACTTTAAAGGGTAGAGATCGTTACATCAATGGATGGCAAGATATCGTTACTTTAAAAGGTAGAGATCGTTACATCAATGGATGGCAAGATATCGTTACTTTAAAGGGTAGAGATCATTACATCAATGGATGGCAAGAGATCGTTAGTTTAAAGGGTAGAGATCGTTACATCAATGGATGGCAAGATATCGTTACTTTAAAGGGTAGAGATCGTTACATCAATGGATGGCAAGAGATCGTTACTGTAAAGGGTAGAGATCGTTACATCAATGGATGGCAAGATATCGTTACATCGCAAGAGATCAATGCCTCAAAGGAAGAGAGATCATTACATCAAAGGAAAAGAGATCCTTACATCAGAGGACAAGAGATCATTACATCAGAGGAAAAGAGATCATTCATCAGAGGAAAAGAGAGTCATTACATCAAAGGAAAAG
>CM054148.1:48867208-48869708 GCA_028751875.1 Rapana venosa | reverse complement strand
ACTGTATTGTGGTGATCAACTACTACCGTCTACACTTCTTGCTGGGCACGCACAGGATAGTTACTAAGTTTGTTCTTCATGCAAATAGATAGATAGATAGATAGATAGATAGATAGATAGATAGATAGATAGATAGATGGTATAGGTAGACAGACAGACAAATACACAAACAGACATACAGTCAGTAGACAGACGACAGACAGACAGAAGATGATAATAGATAGATAGATAGATAGATAGATAGATAGATAGATAGATAGATAGATAGATAGATAGATAGATATGACAGAAGACAAATACACAAACAGAATAAGTCAGACAGACAGACAGACAGAAACAGACAGATAATAGATAGATAGATAGATAGATAGATAGATGATAGATAGATAGATAGATAGATAGATAGATAGATAGATAGATAGATAGATGGACAGACAGACAGACAGACAAATACACAGACAAACAGGCATATTCAGACAGACAGACAGACATACAGACAGACAGACAGACAGACAGATAGATAGATAAGATAGATAGATAGATAGATAGATAGATAGAAGATAGACAGACAGACAGACAGACAGACAGACAGACAGACAGAAGATAGATAGATAGATAGATAGATAGATAGATAGATAGATAGATAAGACACACACACACACACAACACATAACACAAACACAACACACACACACACACACACAAAACACACACAGAGATAAGGTGTACTTCCTGACGCACGAGTTCGAGCTTTCACCGACAGACGCTGGGGTTTTTTAACACCAGTACTGACTCCACTCCACAGAAAGTCCGGATGAGTCTATGAACCGAGGTCCGTGTACGAACGCACGTAGAACATATTGTACACACATTAAAACCCGTTCAGCCTTTCGGAAGAGTAGGCCACTGCATGCCAGTAGGAAGGGATGCCAATTTTTTTTATAAAATGAAACAAACAAACAAAAAAACATGCCCATTGGTATCGTGTTTAAATATCATTCCCGAAGTCGGAATGTGGCTACCTTAATGGTGGGGTAAGCTGTCGTATACGCAAAATGTCACCATTGGTGAACCTGAGAATTCTAGTCGAGGAACGGAAGAAAAATGGAATGGAATGCTGACACTGACTCTATTGTCCAACAGGGATAGCAACGTGTCTGTTTTCTTAAAAAACTAGATTTGGGGTTTTTTTGTTCTTTATTTTTTTTTTATTGATAACAATATTCTTTGGCGGGTTTGTTACATACAAAGCTTCCATGCTTTTCATTCTATTTGTTGGCACAGTAATCCAGATGATAAAGGAAAAAAAATAAAGAACGGTTTTTCAGAGGATTGTGGGAATCTACTCAAAAATAATTGGAGGAGGAGAAGAAGAAGAAGAAGAAGAAGAAGAAGAAGAAGAAGAAGAAGAAGAAGAAGAAGAAGAAGAAGAAGAAGAAGAAGAAGAAGAAGAAGAAGAAGAAAGGAATCTCTGTTCCATCTGCTGCCAGCAAATAGCGCTTCAGACGACTGCTGTCTCGGCCAATAGGCCTGCTCCTAATGCCCTCTTTCCTCAACTTCAATTGTTACCCTAAGAATCAAGGTAGCAGGACGGTTTAGACATTCACCTGCCCAACAAATAAACCGTGAGTTTGGGGTTCCATTCCCGGCCTTGCTCTTTCTTCCCAGTTTGACAGGAAAATCGAACTGAATGTTAAAGGCTTTTTGAGGAGGAGACTGTAAACCTGTCGACCCCGTGTGCCTACGGACTTGTGCATATCAAAACAATCCATGACAGTTGAAATTCGAAAGAAGAGCAGGGAGGTACCTCCCGACTGTCCTGGTAAAGTTGGCGGATTCATTTCCCAACTGTATCCCCGGAAGTCGGAATGTGGCTATGTTTATTCTTGATCTTTCATTTCAGGGATAATGGAATAAGTACTCATGTGCTTTTTTTTCCATCCAGTCCCCGTGTGTGTAAGCAGTTTTGTAAATTTTGTCATCCGTTCCCACCGGCACACAATGGCCTACTGTTCTGAAAAGCGGAACGGGTTTTAACGTGTGCGCAAGATGTTCTGCGTGCGTTCGCACACGGGACCTGAGTTTATATTCTCACTCGACGGACCGAAGTCGGAGTGTGGCTATGTTAATGGTGGGAGGGGAGGGGGCGGACGGTCGCGACTACAAAACTCTCACCATTGGTGAACCTCGGAGCTCTAGAATATTACCGTCAGGATGTCTGCCCCTTTCAGTGTTCCAACGGCAAAGCAAACAGAAAAAGACATTCTCTTACGCCATCAATCACTCAGATTGCAATTTAATCATGACATTATCTTCTACCCCGATCGCACATTTCTCCTCCTCAATATCATCTGGAATATCATTTTTATGTGCCATGCCCAGTTCATATTCAGCCGGCATGCGTATGCGTGTGTCACAAGGTGTGTGTGTGTGCATGTACGCATAGTGTGTGTGTGTGTGTGTGTGTGTGTGTGTGTGTGTGGTGTGTTGTGTGTGTTTA
>CM054148.1:48859708-48862208 GCA_028751875.1 Rapana venosa | reverse complement strand
TCCCTCCTCTCCCCAGGATAAAACAAACAAACACCCAGAGACAGATAGACAGAATGAATGAAAGAAGTAGAAAGAAAGAAACAAAAAACGACAACAAAAAAGAATGAAAGTGGAAAACAAACCAAAAGAAAGAAAAGAAACAGAGCAGAAAGACAGACAGACAGACAGACAAACAGACAGACAGACAGATAGACATAAAACCCACACACCCCAAAAACGTAAAAAGGCAGGAAAAGAAAGACAAGACATCAAACCCACAGAAAACCAGTAAACATTGAGCATTACACTAGGGTCACCCATAAAGTATGCTCTTTCGATCCAGAAGGCCCATAGAGCCGGAGCTTATCCCGGTTTCTGTAGCGTTAAGCGAACTGATGGTTTTTCACCACCCCTGTGACAGGACGCTAGTCTGTCGCCAGATACTTCCCCAGCAGAGCTGGTACCCACTTGTACACCTGGGTGGAGTGAGGAAAATAGGAGTAAAGTGTCTTTCCCAAGGACACAACACCGAGCCGAGCGGGGATCGAACCCGCGACCTCTGGATCACGAGTCGACCGCCTAAACCACTCGACCACGGTGCCTCCTCTGAGTCACCCATGTTAGGTGAGAAAGAAGGGAGTGAACACTGAATAATTATATAACGCTGATGAGAATGCAACCCAGGCCCGTGACTGTCACACTAGAGGCTGCACTCCACCTTTAGCTGCCAGTCGTGTAGTATCTTCTAAAGGTTATATTACATAAGTGTTAGGTTCCGGATGATGTAGTATCTTCTATAGAGTGCGAGTCAGAAAAATGTTTGCTGGTTTTCACAGATTGTTAAAAGTATTTTTTAATGCATTGTGCACTTGTTTTTGGGGGTTTTGTTGTTATTTGTTGTTGTTGTTGTGTTGTTGGGTTGTTGTTTTTTTGCTGTTTGTTTGTTGTTGTTGTGGTTGTTTTTGTGTGTGTGGTGGTTTTTGGTTTTTTTTTTGGGGGGGGAGTTTGAGGACATGGAACAATAGCAGGTAGTCACGAGAAAGTTGGAAATGATCATGAATGAGGATTGTTTGTGTTCCTACAGTGTTGACCCCCCCTGCATATTGTGGTCAGGCAGCTAGCAGACGACAAAGGACTGAGGGGGCACAGTGTTTAATGAAAAAGTAGTTCAAACCTACCAAAATTTGTTTGAACTATCCTGAGTTTTGAGTCAGGGGCTAGTCTTTCACAAAAAAAAGTGATTTTTATTTCTGTGGATGCCTTATGTGAGCAGTACAAATGCAAGAGCGATATATGAATATTGAAGGAAAACTTCCAAAATCTAACCCTTATGTGTAACCAAATTGGAGCCCCAGGGCCCATGACTGTCACACTAGAGGCTGCACTCCATCTTTCGCTTCCGGGTCATGTAGTATCTTCTATAGATTGCTACTCAGAAGGAAAAAAAAAATCTGCTGATTTTCAAAGATTTTTTTAAAAAAGTATTCCAAGTTCGGGGATGATGTCTAAACACATGCAGTCATCGGTTCATACCTGCGTACAATGGCCTACTCTTCCGAAAGGATGAACGGGTTTTAACACGTACGCAAGATGTTCTGCATACGTTCGCACTCGGGACCTCGGTTTATAGTCTCAGCCGAAGGATGTTCAAGGAAGTGGAGTCCATACTGATGCTTACTCGGGTTCGATTCCCGTTCAAGGGGATATTTTCCTCTGGAGTTAACATCAGTGCCTTGGCCCAGGCCAAAAGCTGAGTCGTTTGAGTCAGAGACTACATAAAGTTGATGTACTGTTGTGCGAATGCTTCAGCCAGACAGCTCTTCATAACAACCTGCCTCTCCTTTTAGAGATAAAATTCGAAGTGGCATTGTGTGCCAGTGGCGAACATATGAAAAATTACAAAACTCTACACGGTGACTTCTGATACACAAGCCCAGTAATAGTAGTAGTGCATGTTCCTTGACCCAGTGTAATAAACAGAAAAACAAAAAAACAAATATCAGTGTGACGCATAAAATCCTTGGATGGATAAACCACCTCAATGTGTGATCGAACCCAGGATTTTCCAATCCTGCTTCCGCCGTAAGAAAGGCCATGTGTGTCAGAACAGATGCACAAAACTGACAAATACACAACGGGACTGGTGTGACAATAGTGTTAATTCCATTACCTTCGCATCAAAAGAACTAATAAATAACAACCTGTAAGAAAATCCTTTATAAAAGGGGGAGAAACAAAAGATTGACCAGAATCGGGGTTTGGCCCAGCCTAAAGCTGTGTGGCAGTTATCGATTGCCAGCTAACTACCAAGACTTACACTAAAATGTTATGTTGTGAAATGTTGTATTGAGATTGATTGCCTTCAGCCATGACAAGCTCTTAACATAACAACCTGTATGCACTCTCCTTTTAAAAGGGAGGAGAAAAAAAATGACCCCTGAAGTCGGAGTATGGCTGCCTGCCTATATGGCGAGGTACTTTAAAAAAAAAAAACCAGTCATACACGCAAACTTATTATTCA
>CM054148.1:48839275-48854208 GCA_028751875.1 Rapana venosa | reverse complement strand
GCTGTGTGTGTGTGGTTTGTTTTTTGGGTGTGTCGAGTGTGTCGCGAGCGTGTGTGTCTGTGTATTTCTCTGTTTCTCTCCTCTCTATCTCTGTCTTTCTGTCTCTGCTTCTATCTGTCTGTCTTCTGTCTGTCGTCTGTCTCCTCTTCCTCTACTCTTCTCCTCTCCCCTCCCCTCTCTTCTCTCTTCCTCTCTCTCTCTCCTCTAAGTTGGGAAGATTGGGGATGAGTCAATATAAAATTGGTGTAAATAGATGATAAATGTATGATAATAAAATATGATGTGATAGAATGATGTGAGACAGATCAAATCAGATCATAAAAAAATATATAATTAAACAAATTTTAACAATCGCAACAAAATGTATCATATCGTGTCATGTATAGATTGTCATATGAAATTATATGTAAGGGATAAGCAGATCACAGTAATAGGGGGGGAAAAAATGAAGAATACAAACATGAAAAGCAAACTAATCAATCGAATCAAAAAAAAACTAAAGTAGAATTAAAACAAAAACAACAAAAAATTCATTTTTAAACAATTTTTTATTTTAAAAGAAAACGTTATTAAACAACACATTGTTAAAAACAACAATTAAAAACCCAAAAACACTTCTTTTTTTCCTAAAACTCTTTCTAAAACGCAAAACTAACAATTATTTTAAATCAAACTATGCAACTGGACAACAGAAGGGGAGAGAGAAAGAAGAGAGAAAGGAGAGAAAGTAAAGAGAGAGAAAGAGAGAGAGAGAAGAGAGAGAGAGAAGAGAAGAGAGAGAGAAAGAGAGAGAGAGAGTAGAGAGAGAGAAAAAGAAAGAGAAAAAGAGAGAGAGAGAGTAAAGAGAGAAGAAAAGAGAGAGGTGGGGGGGGGGGGGGTTAAAAAAGGGGGGGGGGGAAAAAAAAAAAAGGGGGGGGGGGGGGGGGTTTTTTTTGGGGGTTTTAAAAAAAAAAACCCCCCCTCTCCGGGGAAAAACCCCCCCAAATCACAAACCCCCGCCCCCCCCCCCCCCCCCAACCCCCCCCCCCCCCCCCCACCCCCCCCCCCAACCCCCACACACAAAGTTCCAAGTCCACTTCTCACTGTAAAAGGGGAACAGGATCAAACCCTAAACACACACACACAACACACACCACAACCACAACACACCACACCAAATTCCGTAAATCCATTCTCACGCAAGAGGGAGATTTACAAACACCAAAAAATTTACACAACCACACACACAAAATCACCCCAACATATATACACAACCCTAACACACATACACAACACACACCACACACTCACATTCACACACAAAACCCCATACACACACACATACACCACACATACACTCCCCCCCCCCTCCCCCCCCCCCCCCTACACAAACATACACCCCCCCCCCCCACAACACCCCCACCACCCCATCACCCCCCACCCCCCACCCCCACCACCCCCCCCCCCCCAACCACAAAAACCCACACCCCACACACCACACAACACAAAACCCCCTGACCCCGTTTTTTTAAAATTAAATTAGCAGCCAATGGCAACCCCCTACCCACAGGGGTCACCCAGTCAGCCAGCCAGTCAGTCAGTCATCAGCCAGTCCGCTCAGCCGGGGCCCGGGCAGGTAGGTAGGTGGGCAGGCGGGGCGGGTAGGTAGGTAGGTAGGTGGGTGGGCCCCCTAGTGGGACCAGAAAGCCAAAGAGCCTAGCCAAAGCTAGGTAGCTGAACCCATCCTCCCTAGACACCACTAGGCCACTACCCACCCACTTGTTAAAAATCCAGGGCAACACGCACTGATGTGTAGACAAAAAAACCCCCTATCCCAAGTATTAACACATCCCCTAACCTCGGGGGCCCCACTAGCCTAGCTGAGAGATGACCGCACTAGGCCTAGCTTGCCTCCTTAAAACCCGCGCTGACTCGCCAATGACCCGCAGTGGAGGTGTGGCGGGCCCGCGTGATGGAGCAGGAATGGGGAGTGGTAGGGGGGGGTTGGGTACTTTTGGCCCTCCAGGGTTTTGTACCCTGGGGGGAATTTTGGGTTTTTGGATGGTCGGTCTAGGAGTTTTGATTACAGAAAGGTTTGGGTTGTGTATAATTATAAGTTTGAAGTTGTGAAGGTTTGTAGGAGGTTCCCATCTTTTATGGTGAAATCTGGATTTAGCGGGGGAGGAAGTTAGTACGAGGAGGGGAGGAGGGGAGGATCAAACCCCCACCACCACCATCACACCACCATCATCATCATCACCACACCCCCCCCCCAACCCCCATACCACCACCACCACCCCCGCCACCACCAACACACCAACCCCCACCACCCCCCACCAACAAAACAACAACAACAACCTACCACCCCCAACACCAACACCCCACCACCACCGCAGTAGTAGTAGGGGGGTGTGGTGGGGTGGGTGGTGGTGGTGGTGGGGGTGGTGGGGGTAGAATTTGTATAGCAACGCAGCCGCAGCACATATCAGCTGAGCAGTAGTGTAGTAGTATAGGATTTGTAGTATGGCGGCGGGGGCGGCAGCAGTGTAATAATAGTATAGAAGTAGCGGGCAGCATCATCTCATCATCAGACCCGTGCCCTTGGGCGGCCCGGGGGGAGACAGGGAAAAAACGAAGCCGGGGTTTAACCTCCCCACCCATCTCGGTCCTGGGCTCTGCGCATTTAAGTGCCGAGTAAAATTCACCTGGTCCTTTCCCTCAAAGTTGTCCACCCCATGACTTTTTTGGGGTTTTTCCCCTTTCCTTCGCCACCTTTCGAGTTTTTCCCTTCAGTAAGGGTTTTGGGCGAGTGTTGTGGGGGGGTGACGTGGCCAAAACCAAATGTCAGTTTTTTCTTCTTGACGTGGTGAGAAGGGGTTCCTGTGGCCCTGCCACCGTTTTTTATTTGACTCTTGAAAAATTCCCCGTTGGTTTTTTCCCGTTCCCCTCCAGGATATCCCAGAGTTTTCTATGGCATTTTGTTTCGAATGACTGGTTTTCGCTTTGCGTTTCAGCATCAATGCCCGGGGGTTTAAACTTCCGTACAGCAGGATCGACTAAAATTAGGGCTTTGTAAGCTTTAGTTTGTTGGGGGAAACGTCTCAAAAATTTTTCCCCCATATGGGGGTTTTTTTTTGGGTCAGGGAAAAGATGTTGCCATGGTATTCTGACTTTGATTTCTGTCGTCGATCGCCCGTCCTTTTTGAGTGTAGCGCCGGGGTTTTTTAAAAAGCGTCAACCTCCTCCAGTTGTTGGCCGTTCATGTAAATTTTTGCGGTGGCTTTCTTTTGGGTGTTCCCAAGTACTTTAAAATTTTTTCCCAGCTCACCTCCACCCCCCTTTCTCCAGCTTTGTTCCAAAATCCTGGTCGTAAGATCTTGCAGCTCTGTTTACTTTCCGCCCATTAGGGGCAATGTCATCCCGGAAAACCGGTAAGTTTTTTGGAAAGGGGGGTGCCCCAATTTGGGGATGGAAAAGGGGGGAAGTCATGGGGGGTTCTCTCATGATTTGTTTCCCCCAACAATTGAACAAAGGGCTGGGGATAAAGGGACCTTGTGGACCCCCAAAGTGGTTTTTAATAAATCCCCCAAACCCGATTGTTTAAAGGGCTGCCCTGCTTGCAGTTTGTAATTTCTTGAATTGGGTTTTCACTATCCCTTTTTTCAATGCCAAACAAACTGGGAAACCCGCCACAGGCCTTTGTGCCCTAAATCTGTCAAAAACCTTTTTGAAGTCGATGAAGTTTTGGAACAGGTCCTCGAAGTTGAAGATGTTTTTTCCCTCATGAAGTGGCAGTTAAAAAACTTTTCGTTGTGCTCCTGCCCCGCCCTGAAACCCCGCTTGGGGTTTCCCCTGCAAGGTTTCTTCGCCTCCTTTTTAGTCGATTCAAAATAACATTTAGGCCCAAAAGATCTTGCTGGGCCCCTGGCTGATGAGGGCCCGATTGTTCATAGTTTTGGCATTTTGGGGTTTAAATTTCCCCTTCTTGGGCAGGGGTAAAGAAAGATTTATTGTGCCCCGGGCCCCGTTTTGGGCCCCTGTTTTTTCTCCCAAATCTTCTGACAATAGGGTGTAAAAATATTGGGTGACTGTTTTGCCACCAAACCTTTAGCGCCCCTGCTGGTATATTGTCGCTTTTTGGGGACTTTTTCCCTTTCGGTAAGCTGCGGATGGGGTTTTCCCCTTCTTTTTCCCCCAGAAAAAGGTAAAGGCGAGGTGCCTTGATGTTGCGCTTTTTCTTCAAAAAAAGCCCCTTTTTCAGGTTGTAATTTGGGGAGTTTTTAAAATTTTTTGACCAAAATTTTAGACCACCGTTTAATGCAAACTGAGCTTTCCCGGGGAGGATTTCCCGGGGTGTCTTCAAACTGTGATTTGGTTTTAAGTGGTTTTTGGGGAGTTTTTCAGGGTTTTCGTTTTGCCTTTTTTTGTTTTCCACCTTTTATGTTTTTTTTTGATCTCATCACATTTTATCACTGAACCACTTCTTCTGGCCTTTAACATTGAAAATTTTTCACGAATTTTTTGGCCTCCCGGGATTCTTTAGGGTTGGAAAAACCGGTTGGTTTCAGGCTCTTTTTTGATCGCAGAGGTCCAAGAGTCATTGGTAGTCCCTTGGGGTGGGGTTTTAAACCCCCTGACGACCGATTTCCTCCTCGTGTTTCTCGACTGCCCCCATTGAAGTTTTTTTGGGAGGTCATTGATGTATTTTTCCCCGGAAAGGGGTTTTTTTCCCCAAAAAAAGTCCGCCAAAACTTAGCTTGGAAATCTCCTCGACATTTTGGACTTTTAGTTTGTCCACGTCAAAATTTTATACTGGGTTTGCAGGCTGTTTGTTTTCTTTACTTCATTTTGAATACCAGCAGCACAAGGTCAAGGTCACTGCCTATGTCACTTTTCCCGGGTTTGGTTTTTTGTTCTGGGTCTGTTGATGCTGGATTTGAAAACGCCGGGTGTTTTAAAATTTAAAAACTATTTGGTTAAAAAATCTTTTCCGTTTTTGGGGCATGCCAGGGTTTTTCCCCCCTTGACGCTTGTGGGGGTAGAGGGTATTGGGGAATGGTAAGTCCTTTTTTGCAAGGGAAACTCCACAGACGTATCCCCCCGTCCCTTGGGCCCCCCAGGTTCCAAACTGACCAACGTTCCGGCCCATTGGGTAAGAGTCCGGACCTACTTTGGGGGGGTTTAAAAACCCTTGGGGTGATGAAGAAGTCCTTCTTGGGGATTTTTTTTAATGGGCCCCTTTTAAGATCTTCATAAAATTTTCACTTTTTTCATCGGGAAAGGTCAGATGATGGGGCATAATTTTTTAAGATGGTAAAGGTTTTTGGGGCTTGGCCCACACCCGGAAGCTGATAAACCTGCTGGAAGCCGGTGTACAGTGATAATGCCCCCCTACTTCCTTTCGACCCAAAAAATGCCACTGCCATGTTGGGGATGTTTTTCTTGGCCACTGTACCCGATCTTTTTGCCTTTTTCATTCAATGTCCTCACCAAATCCTGTCCATCTCACTTCTCCTAGTCCAATAATGTCCCATTTATATCGGCTAAGCTCATACTCTAGTTCTTTGATTTTTCCGCACTGGTAGAGTGTACGGACGTTCCATGTACCAATGGTGATTTGTTCTCTAGGGAGCTTAAGTAATGTTTTAACTCCAGTAGCTGACTTGTCACTTCCACCCTGGTGTTGATCAATGGAAAGCGCGGTCGTTGGTAACCCGGGCCTCGACCGATCCGGTATCATTTCGGCTTTGCATTTGTCTTTCATGTTTTTTCTGTGGGCTTAGGATATTCCTTGGTGGCGCCAATCTCCTCTCCAAGTCTCCATATGTTTTGGGTTTTTTCTATTGGAGTTTCCTCCCCCACATGCGACAGGTTGTACTGGGTTACATGGATACCAGTAGCAGTAGCAGAGAACTTCTCTGACTGACCTAACCACAGCAGCAGTAGTAATGGTTAAATAGAAGCGTCATTATTGCTGCCTTTCTGCCTGATCCCCATGAACTGGAACAGCCTTCCCAATGAAGCAGTGAAGGAGGGAAGGTGGCAGGATGGTTAAGACGTTCGCCTGCTATACGAGTCAACCGTGAGGGTCTGGGTTCGATTCCCAGCTTCGCCCTTTCTTTCCCAGTCTGACCAAAAAATCGAACTGAAGGTCAAAGTCCTTCGGATGAGACTATAAACCGAGGCCCCGTGTGCGAACACATGCAGAACATCTTGCGCACACGTTAAATACGCTTTTCGGAAGAGTAGGCCATTGTGTGCCGGTGGAAACAGATGACAAAATTTATAAAACCGCATACACACGGGGACTAGATGTTAGAAAAAAGCACATGAGTGCTTATTCCATTATCCTCGATATAAAAGAATTAATTTTTTTTATTATAAAAGTATACTGCAATCCTGAGTGCAATCTGTCATAGAGCGCATATAAAAGAAACTCCAGGCAATATCCCCCCGTGGCGATGCTGCGAGTCTGTCAGTATAAACAGCATCCCCCACATTCTGAAAAAAACAACAACTTCTAGCCATTTTCTCTTTTCTATCCCTCTCTTTCTTTCTTCCTTGTTCCTTTTCTTCCTGTCACCTCCTTCTCGTCTGTTTTCTGCCTTCTTGGCTCATTCTCCTGCCTATTTTTTTTATTTTTCGGAAAGACTTAAAAGATAATAACTCTCTCCCACGCCAAAGTCGGATGTGCTGGGCCTGACTTGTCAGGCAAACTTCTCATTCAGCAGTGTGCAATTTCAATCTCACAGTGATTCCCAGGTGGGATGAGTGAGTGAGTCAGAGTGAGTCACATTCTGGGTGACCCCCCAGTGTGTTAAGGTGGGGAACGCCCAACAATAACAGCAACAATAACAATAACAACAACAGCAATAACATCAACAACTTGTCAGGCGCTTAACGGCAGCGTGACGCATTTTCGCTCATATAACTGACAACAATAGTTGCTGTCCTGAGAGCGTTTCGATCTGAGACGAGGCACGACGAAGTAGAGTATGGAAGAATTGCGAAGAAGAAAGAATTGGCGAATAAGAAGAATGGCGAGAAAGAATTGCAAAGACTGAAGAAGAATTGTGAAGAAGATATTGCGAAGAATGAAGAAGACACTGGAACACCGCATACCTCCGAAGAAGAATTGCGAAGAGAAGAAATGCGAAAAGAAGAATTGCGAAGAAGAAGAAGAAGAATTGCAAGAAGAATTGCGAAGTAAGAAGTGCGACGAGAAGAAAAATGCGACGACGACGAAAGGAAGAAGTAGACGGAAGAAGAATTGCGACGAAGACGTAGAAGAATAATACATTACCAGAACACATACAGGTAGGGTCTCTTTTGTGCCGTACACCGCATGGCTTAATAATCCCACACTGTGGTTCTGTGTTGCTGAGGTCCACCATGCCTATTCTGGCTAACCTGTCAGTAGTCCAGCGACTAAGGTAAGGTAAAGTAGTTTCCATAACCTATAAGTCGTAGGGGAGCGAGGCCTCAGAGATACCTCACCTTCTCTAGTGGCCAGCATATTGAGCGCGCCTCATCTCCTCTCCCTTACCCTGCTTTACCTTCCCTGACCCTAAAGAGGGCTAGGTACATCATTTTACAGCTGGGGGAACTGGGGAACTGTACTGAAGCCAAGGTGCACGCAAACGGTCACCCATCTCAAGTGGTAACCACGAGGCTCGACGCTGCTTAACTGGCTGGGGGACTAACTAGCCAGTGAGTGCTCCTGACCACTAGCTAATCCCGTCCAGGGCTAACTAGGCCTAGGCCTATATGCCTTGCCCATTGTATTAGCCAGTGTGTAAACGAGCCCCCCCCTCTCCCCCCTCCCTTCTTCTCTCTCTCTCTCTCTCTCTCTCTCTCAAGGGATATTTTCCCTGGAGATAACACAGTTCAAACTCCACTCCCCCAACATCCGATAGAATACTATAAACCGAGGCCCCGTGTGCGAACGCACGCAGAACAATCTTGCGCGCTACGTTAAACCCTTTCCCCGCATTTCGTAAGAGTAGGCCATTGTGTGGCCGTGGAACAGATCTGAAAAATTGATAAATCCGCATACACACGGGACTTGATATATAAAAAAGCACATAAGTGCTTATTGCTATATATCCTCGATCAATAAATAATACAATAAAATAAATAAAAATAAAATCTCTCTCTCACACTCTCTCTCAATCTCGTCTCTCTTCAACTCTCCTCCTCTCTTCATCATCATCTCTCTCATCACAGTATCTCTCTCTCTCTCAATCAAATACTTATTGTTTTCCTCTCCCTTTTTTTTCATTATTCATTACATTTCCCTTGCACAAGGGGCGTGGTTGGTAAAGAAGGGATAGGCCCTGGTTCATACCTTTCTACCTCATTAAAATTTCCAGTTTAAGTAGAATCTCCTCACTCTCCTTCTCTCTCTCTTCTCAGGTCTCTCTCATCACCTCATCATCTCTCTCTCTAATCTCCTTCTCTCCATCCTCTCTCTCATCTCTCGTCTCTCTCAATGCTCATCTCTCTCACTCTCTCCTCTCTCCCTCTCTCATCTCTCTCTCTCTCTCTCTCACCAACACATACACTAACACAAACACAACGCACACACACACACACTACGCACACACACAATTTCCATTTTCAATTCATTTTATTCTTTATATCGAGGATAATGGGAAAAGCACTTATGTGCTATTATTACATATTAGTCCCTGTGTATGCGTTTTAGTAAATTCTTCATCTGTTCCCACCGACACACAGAATGCCTACTCTACGAAAGAGCGTAACAGGATTTAACGTGTGCGCAAGATGAACTGCGTGGTGTTCGCACACGGGCCACGTTTATAGTCTCTCTTCCGAATGATTTGGGAGAGTAGGAGTCCTGCACTGAATGTTTTTAACATCCAGGGGAAAATATCCCCTTGAGCGGAATCGTAACCTGGTCGTCAGACTGCGAGCGCAATGTTCTGACCACTAGGCCTATCCACACCCAACAAAAACACCAACACATCAAAACAAACACACACCCACACCACAAACACCATAATACACACCAACACAAACACACACATTAACAAAACCAACACACACCAAACACCACACACACAAAACACACATCACAACACACACACACACGCACGCACACACACCACAGAACACAAACACCTACACCTACATACACACACACCACAAGCACACCCCCCCCCCCCAACTCCCAACAACACACACACACACACACACACACAACCACATCCCGCCCTCTCCCCAACACCACACACACCACACACACACACAACAGCACACACAACCTCTCCCCCAACAAATTCTCACACAACACACACGCAACACACAACGCACAGTGCACTGTGAGCCAGATGGGGTGGTAAATATTCAGTGGCAAGAAAACAACGCCCAACCCCACCCCACCCCAGCCCACAATACACAGCCCTACAGTACATACAGGTCAGACCATAATGACACGTTCCATCTTTTCATGTCCATATTCCCTCTACACATGCCTAACGCCGATGATATGCTGATGGTGTGGCAGAGTAAAGGAAGGGATGGGGGGAAGGAGAGGGGAAAGGGAAGTGGTGAGAAGGGAGGAGAGAGAGGGGAGAAGGGAGGGGAGGGAGGGAGGGGGGAGTGAAGAGAGGGTATAGGGGGGAGGGAAGGAAAGAGGGGAGGGAGGATAAAGAGGAGGGAAGGAGAAAAAGGGAGGGACGGAGGGACGGAGGGAAGGATGGAGGGGAAGATGGGAGAGAGGAGGGGGGTAAGAGAGAGGGAAGGGAGGGAACGAGGAGAGGAAAAGAGAGAGAGGGAGGGGGGGGGGGGGAGAGGGGGAAGAGAGAGACATATGCGACATAGGAGGGCGCAATAGAAAGAGAGAGAGGGGATGAGAGAGTTGGGAGGGAGATATAAAAAGAAGAGACTAGAGGGTGAAGAGACATAGAAGAGCAGAGACAGACAGAGACCAGAGAAAGACAGACAGAGACAAGACAGAGACATAGAAAGAAGAGAGACAGACAGAGACAAAGAAAGACTGACAGAGACAGACAGCCAGAGACAGAAAAGACAGAGACAGAGGGGGGAGCAGCAGGTAGTTGAAACAGACAGAGAATAGGGAGAGGGAAAAGGTAAAAGAGAAGAAGAAGGGAAAGAGAAGAGGGAGGGAAAATAGGAGAAAAAGTAACCAGTCTGGCCTTTCCTCCTTCCTGCCTGTTGATAAATAGATAATATACTTTTTTTTTTAAATAAAAATAATTAACAGGCGTTTCTTAAGGTTTAACTGCGAAACTCTTTTAAAACATTGTGGAAACATTAACTGAAGTCATTACGGGTGAATCGTGTCGTCAGTCCCGGTTTGGGAGATTTTGGGCGTCCTCCCTTTCCCCAAAATTCCCCTCGTGGTGACCCGGGGCACACAAAAGATGTTGCGACCTTTTCCCCCACTTGAGCATTGTAACATCAAATTTCCCATATTCCGGCACCATCACTGGCATGATGCCCCCTAGGTGCGTGCGGGAAAAAAGGGAGTCATTGAGATGAAATTAAATTTAAATTCTCTCTGTCTCTGTCTCCTGTCTTCTGTGTCTGTCTTTTTCTGTCTGCTGTCGTTTTTCTGTCTCTCTCCTCTCTCCTCTCTCTCTCTCTCTCTCTCTCTCTCTCTCCTCTCTTCTCTCTCTCTCTCTCTCTTTCTTTTTTCTTTCTCTCTCTCTTCTGTCCCTTATCCAAACGGAAAAAAAGAAGGAAAAAAACCCACAATTATATGAAAAAATGAATAAGGAAGCGGGGGTAGTTTTTGGGCCTAGGGGTGTTTTTTGGGAGCAACCGGGATGTGATGTCACATAAAGAAAGGGAAAGGACGGTTGTTGTTGTTGTTGTTGTTGTTGTTGATGTGATGATGTGGATGATGATGGATGATTAGTGTGGTGGTGGGGGTGGTGGGTGGTGGGGGTGGGATGGTGTGACGGGCTGCTGCTGCTGCTTGCTGCGCTGTGTGTGTGTTGATGAATGATATGATGACGACGACAAAGGACACGATGAGATTTGATGATGACTGACTGAGTGGACAGTGGGATCTTGACGTTTTACAAAAGATGTCACATTTTTCACAACAATCCTCTATTCATGGGCCATCTGGCACATTATTGTCAATAACCCCACACAGTCGTCTGCGCTCCTTGTTAGACCACCTCCCCCCGGGGAAAATTTTAAGGCCCTCCCCGGGGGAAAAAAGGGGGTACCCAAAAACTTTTTGTGTTTTTTTTTTTAAACTAAAAATTTCTCCCCCCATTTAATTGGTTGTGTGTGGTGTGTTTTTTTGTGTGTTGGGGTGTTGTTGTGTGTGGTGTTGTTTTTTTTGTGTGTTGTGTGTGCTGCCGTGCTTTGGTGCACGTGGTGTGTGGTGTGTGGGGCGCGAGTATGTGTATGTATATGTGTATGTGTTTATTTACCCGTTTGTTGATTCTTTTACTTCGAGGTAATAATTTTAAAAAAAAGGAAAAAGAGCCCCATATAACCATGTTTTTTTTTTACATCAGCCCCCCGTGACATGAGTTTTGTCAAATATTTGTTACTTTCTCCACGGGCACAAAAGGGCCTACATTAACCTTTTGGGAAAGCAGACAGAACAGATTTTAAGCGGTGCAAGATGTTTTTGAAATTGGGCTGGGGTTTATACACAATGTGAGCTTCAAGGGCAAAGAGTCTGGAAGATTTTTTTTTGGATTTTTTTTTTTTGGGGGGGTTGTTTGTTTGTTGTTGTTTGGTTGATGTTGTTGTGTTTTTTTGGGGGGGGTATTTTTTTTTTTTGTTTTTTTTTTGTGTTGTTTCGCTTTGTTTTTTTGTTTTTTTAAAAAACAAAGCATCATTTTTCACTTTTTAAACCAATCCCTCACTATTTTTTAAAAAAAAAAAAAAAAAAATTTTTAATTGCACACATATGCATTTTAAAACAAACAAATTGATTTTTTCATCCAGAAAAAATTACTTATTTCCCTTTTACAGGCGTACGGGTTTGCTACCAAAGTACCAAAAAAAAAACATTCTTTTTTTTGTCAAGACAAGTTGAAAATTTCATACAGAAAGCTCTAAATTTTGACATGATGCTCAACTTTTGACTGGTTTATGTACTAAAAACCCTTTTTTTTCCCCGAAAATCATAAAAGGGCTTCTTTTTTTTTTTTTGCAGTGCTAAATTTTTTCCTTTTGTATTTTTTAGTTCATTAGAAAAATTCCAAAAATTAGATGTTGTTTTGCCATCGGACATTTGAAAAGTGAACTTTCTAACGGGAGACAAAAAGGTGGGGTGTTCCTGGGGTGGGGGCAGTGACTGTTTGTTTTGATGGCGATAATGTTTTCCAGATGCAGGGAGTTCAGGTCGACTACACAAGATTTTAACAAAAGGACTGCCAAAAAGACAATAGGAGGGAAAACTTTAAAGGGCAACTGATAATCAGAACTTGGCTGTCTGCCTGCCTGCCTGCCTGCCTGCCTGCCTGCCTGTCTGTCTGTTTGTCGCCCACACCGTGTAGATATATATATATATATATATATATATATATATATATATATATATATATATATATATATATATATATATGTGTGTTGTGTGTGTGTGTGTGTGTGTGTGTTTGGGAAGGGGGGGGGGGGGGGGAGATAGGTGGGTGTCTGCCTGCGCTGACGAATAAATGTATGGACCAACACACACACATGGTTGCTTGCCTGCGCGCACCCACATACACCCACACACACACGCGCGCGCGCGCATTAACACAGAGACAGACAGACAGACAGGGCATAACTTGAAGGAAGAGAGAGAGAGAGAGAGAGAGATGTGGGGTGGGTGGGAGGGTAGACGGGAGGGGTGGGAGGGGAGGTGAATCATATGATTGAAGACAGAGGCGTTCTTTCAGCAGAAGAACAAACCATTGCTAAGTTCTTTCTGCATCGTTGACATTTTATCTGTCCTAGCTCAATGTGTGTGTGTGTGTGTGTGTGTGTGTGTGTGTGTGTGTGTGTGTGTGTGTGTGCGTGTGTGTGTGTTTGTGTGTGTGCGTGCGCGCGCGCGCGCGCGCGTGTGTGTGTGTTAGTTTCAGCAGAAGAACAAACCATTGCTAAGTTCCTTTCTGCATCGTTGACAGTTTATCTGTCCTAGCTCAGTGTGTGTGTGTGTTGTGTGTGTGCGTGTGAGTGAGTGAAAGAGAGAGAGAGAGAGAGAGGAGAGAGAGAGAGAGAGAGAGGATAGTGTGTGTATGAATGTGTGTGTAAGTGTTTCTGTGTGTTTAAGTGTGTGTGCGTTTGTGTGTGTGTATGTACATGTGCGTGTGTGTGTGTTTGTCTATGTGTGTGTGTTTGTCTATGTATGTGTGATTTATGTGTGTGTGCGTGCGTGCGTGTGTGTGTGTGAGAGAGAGAGAGAGAGAGAGAGAGGAGAGTGTGTGTGTGTGCGCGCGCGCGCGCCCGTGTGTGTGTGTGTGTGTGTGTGTACATGTGTGTGCGTGTGTGTTTGTGCGTGCTTACGTGTATGCTTACGTGCGTGCGTGCGTGTGTGTGTATGTCTGTGTATGTATGCGTGCGTGTGTGTGTGTGTATGTATGCGTGCGTGTGTGTGTGTTGTGTGTGTCCGTATTTGCCTGTGTGTTGTTGTTATTGTTATTGTTGTAACTGTTCCTATGGGAAGAAAGGGGGCTGGGGACATTGTTGCCTGTAATGCAGAGAGGCTGAGCAGTCAAGTGTCTATCTGTTTCCTTGTGTTCACAGACACTGCCGTGTGTGTGGGGGGGGATGCTCCCAGCTAAATGTTGATGAGACAAGTCTGTGTGCAACCACAGACAAGTGGTTTTGAGCTGGAGGGAGAGAGAGGTGGGGAGGCTGGGGGGGGGGGGGGGGGGGGGGGGAGGGGGAAGGGGGGGATGGGGGGGGGGGGGGGGGCGTCGGTATAGAAAACTGTATACTGAACACTAGGCAACTTTGATGTCCTCCAGTCTTGGGCCATAGTACGTGGGGTTAGAGACAGAGAGATAGAAAAGAGAGAGAGAGAGAGAGAGAGAGAGAGAGAGAGAGAGAGAGAGAGAAGAGAAGAGAGAGAGAGAGAAGAGAGAGAGAGGGGGAGAGAGAGAGACAGAGAGAAGGGAGAGAGAGAGAAGAGAAGAGAGAGAGAGAGAGAGAGAGAGAGAGAGAGAGAAGAGAGAGAGAGAGAGAAGAGGACGAGAGAGGGTGAGAGAGAGAGAGAGAGAAGGAAAAATAAGCTGAAATCTCCACAAATGTGCCCACGTATACACAAAAAACGCAAGAGACATACCCGAACGCGCGAAACTCGAGCACACACATACACACGCGCGCGCGCGTGCGCGCGCATGCGCGTACATGCACGTGCGAGCAGGCTCGCACACACACACACACATTTGTACAGAGTGTACACACACACACACACACACACACACATATATTACCCACGAGGTTTTCGATAGTTACACTAACAAAACAAAACTAAAACCAAAATAACAACATTAGCGAAACTCTCTCTCACACACACTCTCTCTCCCTCTCCCTCTCCCTCTCTCTCTCTCTCTCTCACTCTCTCTCACTTTCTCACCACCACCACCACCACTACCCATAGTAATGAAACTCTTCCAAAGATGGGAGAAAGGGGATAAAGTGATGGTGAAGGGGAAGGAGTGGAGACTAGGGATATTTATAAAGCAACAACTGTGTAAATACAAGGAAGTGAATGATTGGGGTAAAAAACTGAACGTGAAGATGCTGGGAAAAGCAAAAACATTTGAGAAGAGAAGAAGAAGATCGTGATGAAGAAGAAGAAGAAGAAGAAGAAGAAAAGAAGAAGAAGAAGAAGAAGAAGAAGAAGAAGAAGAATTGCAAAGAAGAAGAATTGTGAAGAATTGCGAAGAAGAAGAAGAAGTCTTGCGAAGAAGAAGAATTGCGAAGCGAAGAAAGAAGAAGAAGAAGAATGT
>CM054148.1:48834275-48836775 GCA_028751875.1 Rapana venosa | reverse complement strand
TTTTCTAGATTTTGCATTATGTTCTATTCAGTTGTTGTGGATGATTCTTTAAATGCTGCAATAAAGCTGGGGGAGTGAGGGGAGGAGTGGTTTGTTTGGGGTTTGGTTTGGGTTTTTTTGTGTTGTTGTTTTGTTTTGGGTTGTTTTTTTTGGGTGGTGGCGGTTTGGTGTTGTTTTGTGGTTTGGTGTTGTTGTTTTTTTTGTGTGTTTTTTTTGGGGGGGTGGTTGTTGGTGTTTTTTTTTTTTTTTTTGGGGGGGGGGTTGTTTGTTTTTTGTAGGGGTGGGATAGCTGTTCATATTCTTCAAAATTTCTAATTCATTGTTGCTCAAGAAGACACATTGTTATATGTCTTCGGAAGAAGAAAAAAATAGAATTGATACAGTGAAATAAAGATGCATTTTCCCTTTTCCTCAGTATTACATGATGTCATTTTGTTTCCTTTCTCAACCAGTGGCGAGAATTTTCCATATGCCACCGGGTTTTAGCGTCCCACCATTTAGGTAGCCGTAGTCAGACTTCCTGCATTAGCTTATGTCAACGTTTATCCTTCAATCTATGCTGTCAGTAACACAGACTGAGGTGAAAAAAAGTTTTAAAAAAGGTAAAGGAGTCCCATAACCTATAAGGTCGTAGGGAAGCGAGGCGTCAGAGATCTCACTTCTCTAGGGCCAGCATATTGAGGGCAGCGGCGCCCATCTCCTCTCCCTCGCTGCTTTACCTTCCCTGACCCTAAAGATTGAGGTGAGGCGGGCTGTAAATAACAGGATGGAATTGGATTGGATTGAGCTGATGATGATGCAAACCGCCCACCGTTGTGACTTTTTTGGACTTTGGTTATCACAGGAAAAAGAAGAATGACCATTTTTGTTTCAACGTGTCCGAAAGACATTGTTGTGTTTTGCTTGGACTTGGATAAAAGGTAGGGTGTGAAAGGTCAAGGTGGTCCCATAACCTATGTGATCGTAGGGGAGCGAGGCGTCAGAGACCTCAACTTCTGCAGGAGCAAGCATATTGAGGGCGGCTCCCATCTCCTCTCCCTCGTTGCTTTACCTTCCCTGACCCTAATAGAGGGCAGGTCTAATCCAATCCTGGGGTTTATAGCCCTGCGGACCACAGAGGCCAAACCGGGGTTGTCACCTCGTCCACTTTTAAATCTCAGATTCAAACTGTGCAGCTATATACAGGTTAAAGCAGGGTATAAAATCAACTCTACTGTACCCCTTTACAGCTGGGTGAACTTGCAAACTGTACTGAAGCCAAGGCACGCAAACGGTCACCCATCCACTTGGTAACCACGCTTAATGCTGCTTAACATTGGCTTGGGGAGAGAGCGAGTGATCTGACCACTGAGCTGTCCCGTTCCCTACTTGGACTAGGTATACCATGGCCTATTTCATTGATCAACAATAAGAGGAGAACGGTTGTTTTGAGAGAGAGAGAGAGAGAGAGGAGAGAGAGAGAGAGAGAGAGAGAGAGAGAGAGAGAGAGAGAGGAGAGAGAGAGAGGAGTTTTATTCTTTTATTTCGAATATAATGGAATAAGCACTCATGTGCTGGGATTTTTTTTACATCCAAGTATGCAGTTTTTGTACATTTTGTCATCCGTTCCCACCAAAGAGAGAGAGAGAGACATAGAGACAGAGACAGAGAGACAGAGAGAGACAGAAACAGAGGCAGAGACAGACAGGCAGCCAGAGACAGAGACAGACAGACAGACAGAGTACAAAACGTAACCGTCAACAAGTTGTACGAAGCAGAGCCTTTCAAGAAGGGGACAGCTCTATTGCTGCTATCGAGCGATGGATTGCCAAGAGTTGGGTAAAAAGTTAGGCTGCAGACCCAGTCCTCCATCTGCACTTTCCTCCTCTCTCCACTGCATACTGTCATACTCATTTCATCTGCTTATTTGGCGGTGGTGGTGGTGGTGGTGTGTGTGGAAGGGGGAGGGGGCGTGCGTGCGTGGCGTATGTGTGTGTGTGTGCGTGCGTGTGTGTGTGTGTGTGTGTGTGTGTGTGTGTGTGTGTGTGTGTGTGTGGTGTGTGTGTGTGTGTGTGTGTGTGTGTGTGTTTTGTTTTTAGTCTTCAGTTTAACGTCCTTCTACTAATGTAATGATATCAGACGGGAAAGTGAGTGTGGTGTGTGGTGTGTGTGTGTGTGTGTGTGTGTGTGTGTGTGTGTGTGTGTGTGTGTGTGTGTGTGTGTGTTCTTCCTTATTTTCATTGATCATGATGATTATGACTATGGTGTTTATTCAAAGGATGAGGCGTCAGACTCATTCAAGCAAAGTTTAATCGTTTCAGAGATTCTGTAAAACAGTAACTACTGTAAAGTAGAAAATGAGCGTGATGGGGAAGGGGGGGGGGGGTTGGAAGGGGGAGCAGGGTGCAGGACTGACGGGCACAACTGAACTCTCTCTCTCTCTCTCTCTCTCTCTCTCTCTCTTCTCTCTCTCTCTCTCTCTCTCTCTCTCTCACACACACACTTTTTTTTCAAAGTAGTT
>CM054148.1:48816775-48829275 GCA_028751875.1 Rapana venosa | reverse complement strand
TTCACTCATAAACAGACAACAATACTTGCTGTGTGAGCATTCAAGGAAGATGTGTGGCAGTGTGACATAGACTGTATCATTTTATCCTAACGACAGTCATGTGTGACACACTGTATGTAGTAAAGACGTTGGTAAGAGAAAAATCAAGCAGAGTGAAACAGCTGACACTGTGGAAGGGGGTTGGAAGTGCCACTGGTTCTTCTTCTTTGTTGAACACTCAGACAGCAACTATTGTTGTCCGTCATATGAGCAAAAATGTGTTGGGCTGCCGTTAAGCACCTGACAAGTCAAGACCAGCGCATCCCACTTCGGCGTGGGAGAGAATTGCTATCTTTTAAGTCTTTCTGATGTAATAATAATGTAAGGGATTTATATAGCGCTGAATCTTGTAAAGCAACAAATCAAAGCGCTCAGTTGAAGTTGGGCATTTTTGCATGTGTATGCGGTTTTTTAAAATTTTGTCATCTGTTCCAACCAGCACACAATGGCCTACTCTTTCGAACAGCGGAACAGGATTTATCGTGTGCGCAAGATGTCCTGCATGCGTTCGCACGCGGGGCCTCGGTTTCTAGTCTCATCCGAAGGACTTTCTGAGGAAGAAAAAGCAGGAGAATGAACCAAGAAGGCAGAACAAAGACAAGAAGGAGGTGACGGGGAAAAAATGAACAAGGCAGAGATCAAGAGAGGGCTAGAACAGAGGGAATTCTTGGCACAGATTTTCCAGGCGGTGGGGATGCTACTTATACTGACAGGCCTCTGGCATACGCACGGGATAACGACCGATTCTGAGTGTGGGAGGAGAGTGCCAGAATATGCAGAGGGTTGGACAATGTGGAAATGGGTAGGAGGGTTCTGAGAACCAGGAAACAACAGGTCTGATTTACCTGCTGTTGTGGTTTAGAGAAAGGTGAAGAAGCAACACATCTAACTTATCTGCTGGTGTGTTGAAGAAACAACATGATGATCTAACTTACCTAATAATGTTCGTAAAGACGGTTGAGGAAACAACAAAGTATCTAACTTACCTGAAGATGTGTTAAGTTGAAGAAACAACAGAAATATCTAACTTACCTGAAGATGTGTTAAGTTGAAGAAACAACAGAAATATCTAACTTACCTGAAGATGTGTTAAGTTGAAGAAACAACATACATATCTAACTTACCTGAAGATGTGTTAAGATAAAGAAACAACATACATATCTAACTTACCTGAAGATGTGTTAAGATGAAGAAACAACACACATATCTAACTTACCTGAAGATGTGTTAAGTTGAAGAAACAACATGGATATCTAACTTACCTGAAGATGTGTTAAGTTGAAGAAACAACATAAATATCTAACTTACCTGAAGATGTGTTAAGTTGAAAAAACAACATAAATATCTAACTTACCTGAAGATGTGTTAGAGAAATTTGAAGAAGACTGTAGGAACAAAACGGACGATATGATAATTATTTAAGGATATGTCAAAAACAGATTAACTCTTACAGACTAAAGCGCTGATCCAGGTGTGTTGTGACTGATGCAGTGCTGACTGTTAAACAATAATAATAATACGAGAAACCTTTCAGAGGAGTAGACCATTTGTGTTGGTGGGAACGGATGACAAAATTTACAAACCGCATACACAAGGAGATAGGGTATGAAAAAAAAACAAAAAGAGCACGCGAGTGATTATTCTATTATCCTCAAAATGAAAAAATAAATAGATGAAATAAAGAACGGTTAAATTTTAAAATATCTCTGTCTCTGTCTCTGTCTCTGTCTCTGTCTCTCTCTCTCTCTCTCTCTCTCTCTCTCTCTCTCTCTCTCTCTCTCTCTCTCTCTCTCTCTCTCTCTCTCTATCTCTCTTCTCTCCTCACACACACACACACACACCACACAACCTTAACTCTCACACACCAGTCTCTCACACACCACACAAAACACACACACACACACGAGTCACACACACACAGAACACACACACACACACACACACGCGCGCGCGCGCGTGCACACACACACACACACACACACACACACACACACACACACACACAGAGGAGCGCTGACACAAAACACAAAGAGATGCTGCATATAATCAGCCAGCGGAATTAGGTCAGCACATTTCATCCCCTCTTACAAGAAATGAAGTGTGACAGTTTGAGAACATCACGACATTAGCCAAGTCACTGCTTTGCCAGCAGCAGCAGCAGCAGCAGCAGGGGAGTTGGCAATGACAGAACAAGAAGAAGGAGGAGGAGGAGATCTAGAAGGAGGAGAAGAAGAAAAAGGAGAAGAAGGAGGAGAAGGAAAAGAGGAGGAGGAGGAGAAGAGGAGGAGGAGGAGGAGGAGAAGAGGGGGAGGAGAGAAGAAGAGAGGAAGGAGGAGAAGGAGGAGGAGGAGGAAGAGAAGGAAGGAGAGGAGAGGAGGAGGAAGGAAAGGAGGGGAAAGAGGAGGAGAAGAGAAGAGAGGAGGAGGAGGAAGAGGAAAGAGAAGAAGGAGGAGGAGGAGAAGAAGGAGGAGGAAAAGAAGGAGGAGGAGAAGAAGAGAGAAGAAGAAGGAGGAGAGGAAAAGAAGAAGAAGGAGGAGAGGAGAAGGAGGAGGAGAAGGAGGAAGGAGGAGGAGGGAGGAGGAGAAGGAGAAGGAGGAGAGAGAAGGAGGAGGAGTAGAAGAATTGCGAAAGAAGAAGAAGAATGCGAAGAAGGAAGAAGGAAGAAGAAGAAGAATGCGAAGAGAAGAAGAAGAAGAAGAAGAAGAAGAAGAAAGAAGAAGAGAGGGAGGAGGAGGAGGAGGAGAAAGGAGGAGGAAGAGAAGGAGAAGAAGGAGAAGGAGGAGGAGAAGGAGGAGGAAGGAGGTGGAGGAGAAGGAGGAGGAGAAGGAGGAGGAGGAGAAGAAGAAGGAGGAGAGGAGAAGGAGGAGGAGAAGAAGAAGAGAAAAAGAAGGAGGAGGAGAAGGAGGAGAGAGAGAAGAAGAAGGAGAGGGAGGAGGAAGAAGAAGAAGGAGGAAAGAGGAGGAGGAGGAGGAGAAAAGAGAAGGAGGAGGAGAAGTAGAAGAAGAGGAAGAGGAAGGAGAGAGGAGAGGAGAAGGAGGAGGAGAAGAGAAGGAGGAGGAGGAGAAGAAGAAGAAGAGGAGAAGGAGGAGGAGGAGAAGAAGAAGAAGGAGAAGAGAGAAGAACACAAAACAACAATAACAACAAACAACAACAACAACACAAGAAAAAGAAGAAATGATGATGTGATGAAGAAGAAGAAGAAGAAGAAGAGAAGAAGAAGAAGAGAAGAAAGAAGAGAAGAGAGGAAGAAGAGGAAGAAGAAGAAGAGAATTGCGAAGATTGCAAGAGAACAAGACAGAACAAGAAGAGAACAAGAAGAGAAGGAGGAAAAAAAGGAGGAGGAGGAGAATTGCGAAGAAGAGAGGAGAAAGGAGAATTGCGAAGAAGAAGAAGAATTGCAACGAAGAGAATTGCGAAGAAGGAAGAGGAGAAGGAGAATTGCAAAGAAGGAAGAGGAGAAGGAGAATTGCAAAGAAGAAGAAGAATTGCGACGAAAAAGAATTGCGAAGAAGGAGGAGGAGAAGAAAAATTGCGAAGGAAGAGGAGAAGGAGAATTGCGAAGAAGAAGAAGGAGGAGGAGAAGAATTGCGTAGAAGAAGAAGAAGAAGATGATGATGATGATGATGATGAGGAGGAGGAGGAGGAGGAGGAGGAGGAGGAGAAAAGAAGAAGAAGAAGAAGAAGAGGAGGAGGAGGAGGAGAGGAGGAGGAGGAGGAGGAGAGATTTGTGTGTGTGTGCGTGCGTGCATGCTTGCGTGCGTGCGTGTGTGGCGCGCCTGTGTATGTCTCGCTCACAGACACACACACACACTTATACTCTCTCTCTCACACACACACACACACACTTATACTCTCACACACACACACACACACACAACTCACACACACACACACACACACACACACACACACATTCACACACTGACTGGTGTCTGGATGGTGGCTCACACCCGGTCTCGATCCCCAGACCCTCCAATCACGACCGTAAGGCTCTAACCACCCGGCTAGCTCCATCTGTCTATCTCTGTCTACCCTATCCCCCCCAAATGAGAATCAAACTCTGCGCCTCTTGAGTCGTAAGCAAAGCGGCACAACAGGTGAGTGAGGAGGAGCTAGGGGGAAAACAGAAAAATGTGAAAATAGAAAAAGAGGGGCTCCATTTTTAGAGAAGAGAGACTGATAAAATGGGGACTTCTATTTTGAGATTGCTGAACATGTTTTGCTGCCTGCCTATCTGCCTGCCAGCCATCCAGTGCGTTGTAATCATGTCTGGAATGTGTGGTGGTCGGAGGCTGTTCTTAAAGTATGCAGCCTGTGAAAATTTGCTGTGAGAGATACACACACACACACACACATACACGTAAGCATGCAGGGGAAGGTGAAAATCAAAGTTATAGGTTTGTTGGAAAGACGCTAAGGAAGATACAGGGAGAAAAGTACTACCAAGATATATATATATAGAGACAGATATATATCTATATATAGATATAGATATATATAATAATAGATAGATAGATAGATAGATAGATAGATAGATAGATAGATAGTAGACAGATAGACAGATAAAAGATAGTAGATAGATAGATAGATACATAATAATAGATACATAATAATAATAATAATAATAATAGTAATACATAATATAGATATATATAAAGATGTTTTGGCTCATCCTGTTGTTCCAAGTTAGACTTCGGCTGTGTGTGTGTGAAGTCAATCAAATTTGTATTTCCAGATGGTACATTGAATAAGCGATGCATTTGCTTTTTTTCATCAAGCTATCTGTCTAAGAACAAAAATTTCTAAATGGTAATATTGAAGTACTACATTATTACAACCTTTTACCAATAGAGTGTACCATAAAAAAGAAGAAAACCAATAAAAAATACACTGCAAAATACAAAATGCACACACTTACACACACACATACACGCGCGCGCACACACACGCGCGCGCGTGCACGCGCACACACGCACACACTTGTGTGTGTATGTATGTGTGTATGTGTATGTGAGTGTGTGTGTGTGTGTGGTGGTGTGTGTGTGTGTGTGTGTGTGTGTGTGTGTGTGTGTGTGTGTGTGTGTGTGTGTGTGTGTGTGTGTGTGTGTGTGTGTGTGTGTGTGTGTGTGTCTGTGTTTGTCTGGGTCTGTGTGGATGTACGTACGTGCTTGCATTTACCGAAAACGAGTTGACGTTCATTTGCTACTGAAGTTGTTTTGACTGTAAATTATCTTCGACAGCTACTTCTCTCTCTCACCTTCTCTCTCTCTCTTCTCTCTCTCTCTCTCTCTCTCTCTCTCTCCTCTCTCTCTCTCTCCTCTCTCTCTCTCTCTCTCCTATCTCTCTCTCTTCTCCTCCCTCCCCCTCCTTCTCCTCCTCTCTGTCTGTCTACTGTCTGTCTGTCTGTCTTCTTCTTCTCTCTCTCTCTCTCTCTCTCTCTCTCTCTCTCTCCTCTCTCTTCCTCTCTCCTCTCTCTCTCTCTCTCTCTCACACGCACGCACTCACAAACACGCATGTACGAGTGCACGAGTACAGAACCATGCACACTACTGTCTGTCTGCCTGTCATCTGTCTATCTCTCTCTCTCCTCCTCTCTCTCTCTCTCTCTCTCTCTTCTTCCTCTCTCTCTCTCCTCTCTCTCTCTCTCTCTCTCTCTCTCTCTCTCTCTTAAACTCTCAATGACAGCGTAGGGACCTGTTGTGATGGTTCTTTTCTTTTCTCTTTCTATCCCAGCACTGCACTCAGCGCATCTTTCACTTTTCAGTTGCTGTCTATCTCTTACATTACCTCCGTCAGTATTCCTCTGCCTCTATAATCATGCCTCTTTACACGCTCACGCCTGTCTTCTTACTTTTTGTAACATAAACACAATGTTCCTTCAATCAACCAGCCCAATCGGTAGGGGCGGGTGGTGTGGGGGGGGTTTTTTTTCTCTTTTGGATACAACGAAGGACGTCGCACATGAGCAGGCGAATGCTTCACTTTATATATTGTGTCTGTTTTATATTTACATTTTCCTCAGTCATGCATTGCTGTTATGATATCCATTAGAAGTCAGCTTTTTTGTATTTACAGTTTATCACTTTCAGTGATAACATAGATATTTCCTGCTGAAATTCGGAAGGGGGGGAGGGGGTGGAGGGTCTCTCTGGCAAGAGCGCGTCGCCACAAGAGCAGCGCCACTTATTATTTTTGTTTTTTTCTTTTCCTGTCTGCAGTGTATTTGTTTCCATTTCAGAGTAGTTTTTTTCTGCCAGTTTGCCACTTTTTGTGAGATAGTTTTTCTGCGTGAAATTGGGTGGGTGCTCTCCTGGCAAGGTCCATCGCCAAAAGCATCGCCACTTATTTTCTTTTTTCTTTCTGTCGCAAGTGTGTTTGGTTCCATTCAGATACTTTTTTTCGCCCAAATTTGAAGCAGGGAACTTTCTGTTGCAAAGTGGTTGTTTCTTTATAAAACGTGTGTGTCGTGCTACAACACGTGCTTTCGAAATTTCACCGTGTGACCTCGACTCAGCGAGAAACAAGTACATCAGCACCACACAACCACCACCACCTAATCCGATCAGCGATTTGGTGGGTTGCGGAAACACGACCATACCACCTGCACCCCAAATCAGAAGCGGCTACTTTCACTCACACGTCCCGATGACCTGCGTGCGGGCGGGACGACGAAACACAAGACACTCCATCCTCCGCCGACTTGCGTAAGATATGACACAGTCAATCAACTGAAACACATCCGAAATATCCACCTACTTGTTGACATTACCCAAATCATCCTGCCACCTTCGCACGTGTTCCCTGCAGTACATTATTACTGGCACAGCAAGGATTGGGCGGTGACGTAACAACAAACAGCGTTTTCTTCTTGAGAAGCAACGTGGAAGAGGCAGGCACCTGCACATGTTATTGACACTCTACAAAATCATGGTCTTTCGTTCTCTCTGCTACATTCATGGTGGGCAAAAAACGGTCGCATTAAAAATGTCGCATGCCAAAAATCTCACCATTGGTAAACCTCAGAGCTCTAGCCGAGGAACGTAATTCACACACAGACACCACAACAAACCACACACACACACACAACAGCACACACACACACACACACACACACACACACACACGCACACACACACAACGCACGCACGCACGCACGCCACACACCACACACACACACACACGCACACACAGACATACACACACGCGCGCGCGTGTGCGCTAAAGAAAACAACAAGAACAACCGCAATTGCCCACGACAAGTAAACTTGCTAAAATAAACAACAACCAGCCAAACAAAAAACACTCCCAAAAAATTCACTCTCAACAAATGAACAAACAAGCCAAAACAGCCACCATCACTACCACCTCCACCACCACCAGCAATAACAACAGCAACAGCAGCATGAGCAGCAAACAGTAACAACAAAAAGCGTTCGTCAATAAAGAGAAAGGCAACGAGCAGACGAGCAAGCACCAAAGAAAACATGTAAGCATGCGAAACAACAACCAACAATAACAACAGCAGCAGCAGCAGCAGCAGCAGCATAGCAGCAACATCAACATCATTCAAAGACAGAGATAGCAAACAGCAGAAGAGCTATCAAGCCCTACCACAGACAGAAGCCAGGACGCTTCGTGCAGAAGGATCTTTTATTTTCCAGCAACAGGAACTCTGTCAATGAAACCTAGGTTACACAGTATATAATGGGTAGCTTCTGGCACTTTTCCTTCTGTTTTTCATAGATAACTTTTGCATTCGTACCGCACGTACTAAGGCATCCACAGAAATAAAAACCACTTGTGTGAAAGCCTAGCCCCTGACTCAAAACTTAAGACAATACGAACAAATTATGTACGTTTGAACTATTTTTTTAATTCAGCAAACACTTTACCCCTTCAGTCCTTTATGGTATGCTAGCTGCCTGACCACAATATGCATGCGCGGGGTCAACGCTGTAGGAACACAAGCAATCCTCATTTGATGATCATTTCCCACTTTCTCATCACTACCTGGTGTTAATCTATGTTTTGAACACCAAAAAACAAGTACACGGTGGGTTTTTCATATTTTAAAAAGAAACGCTATGAAAACCAGCAGACATTTTTTTCTCATTGGCACGCTACAGAAGATACTACATGACTCTGCAAGGTAACCCTTATGTGTAACCAGAGCTAGCAGGCCATACTACAGAAAGCAGGACGGACGCTGTATGCAGAATGACCTTTTATTTTCAGCAGCAGCAGGAACTTTGTCAATGAAACTTATCGTGTCTGCCATCTTTATCTGACTTTTCTGCCTCCTAGCATGAAGAATGGGCTTTTGGGAGGAGTGCTCGTTCTTTTCATCTTCTTTTAGGGCGGTGCAGTTTTCAAAAGGAATGATTCCCTCCCATCCCCCGAGTTGTTAAAGGCTAGTTGTCAGTGGTCTGCTTTAAAAAAAGAAAGTTGTAAAGAAGAAGAAGAAGAAGAAGAACAAGAACAAGAACAAGAATAGTGATGGTGATATAATTGTGATGTCAGATGCGCTGGGCCTGACTTGTCAGGCGCTTACCAACAGCGCAACGCATTTTCGCTTATATATATATATATTATAAAAGACAACAATAGTCCCTGTCTGAGCGTTCAACAACGAAGAAGAAATTCAAAAATATTCTCTCAAACTGTCTTAGTCACTCAGCTCACTCCGGCCCAAACTTACGATTATATACACACGAACCTGTGCACTAACATCCAACCATGCCACAGTCACATGCAGTATAGGCAGCCCTTACAGGAATCACAGATTAACATGTGTGAGAGTGGAAGGATGGGAAGAGAAAAAAAGAATTGAACAACAACCCAAAACTCCAGAACGATCACCACACGCTCTCACCACAGACGAATCAATGCCTGGCCCAGTCAGTGCTCTGGAATCGGATAACCAGTGAACTGCTTTGGCTCCCTCCATAGCGTGGCATCGATTACAAAGTGTAACAGCGCGGAACACAGGCTGCTGACGGCAAGAACCCCTGCCTGCATTCCTGCACAGCATCACTGAGGTGTTCATGGTGAGATGGGTCTCTTCTGCAGAGGCAGATAATTCTATCGATCCTCTTCATTTTGTTACATGATGCCATGGCTGCTTTTTATCAAACCAAAACTTTTGTTGGAATGAGAATGAAGATAGGGAAAGAATAAGGATGAAAAGGGCAGAACGAAAAATAAACGAACTAAGAAGGAGACAAAAGAAAAACAGAAGAAAAAAGATCAGAAATAGGAAAGGCAATTGATAAACACTAACACACACACACACACACACACACACACACACACACACACACACACACACACACACACACACACACACACACCAAAAGACATGTACGAAGTGGAAAAAAAAACTAGGAAAAAATCCTCCCCCCCCCCCAAAAAAACCACACAAAAAAAACACAACAACAAAAACCCAACAAACAAAGAATCAAACACCAAAATAACGAAAAAGAATATATTGCGACGATAAGAATCAGAACAGGAAGAAAAAAACAACTTCAAAACAAAACAAAAGACTTTAAAGTCTTGAGTCTTCTTCTTCTTCGTCGTCGTCGAAGACTTAGACACCAACTGTTGTCTGTCATAATAAGCAAAAATGCGTTGTGCTGCCGTGAAGCGCCTGACAAGTCAGGCCCAGCGGATCCGACTTTGGACGTGGGAGAGAATTGTTATCTTTGAAGTTTTTCTCGAACAAAAAGGCAAGATAATGGACCAAGAAAGGAAGAAAAATAATAGATGAATAGGAGGTGACAGGAAGAAAGAAAAAAAAGAACAAGGTAGAGACAAAGAGATGGACAGAAAAGAAAATATTATTTGTGCAAACCAGTGATAGGAGTGGTATTAGTTTGGGGGGGACACGCCTGCTCCTTTCGTTAGAAGAGAAGATTAGCTGTAAAAGAGAAGAGTAAGAAGAGAAGAAAAGAAGAAGAACAAGAAGAACAAGAACAAGAAGAACAAGAAGAACAAGAACAAGAAGAACAAGAAGAACAAGAACAAGAAGAACAAGAAGAACAAGAAGAAGATTGTATGGAATTTATATTTATGTTTATGGTGGTGTGTCCGCCGTTATATTGCGCAGTTCCTGTCATTACGATGACCTACACCACCGTTTGTGCACTCTCTTCCTGGAATGTTTGTTATCTGGCTGGCGCTGTGCCTATCGCTTCAGGCACACTGCCGACATGATGGCTGAAACAGTGTCTACCTGCTGTCTCCTCTTTGATGTCTTAGTTCTCTGTTTCTTTTATTATCACCTGCTTTATGACTGAAGGTGGGGGGGGGGGGGGTGTTTTTATAAGGAAAGAACAAAAGTACAGCAGGTATGTTTGTTAAAAAAAAAAAGATAATGATTCAGGTGGGTAATTTCATCATCGTTGCCAGTATATGTATTTATTTAGGGAGAGTTTTCCCCATTCATTCGACGTAAAATCTCTCTCAGAACAAACGTGTATGTGTTGTTGATAACTAGGTGAAATTGGTCCGCGTAGAATCTTCTAGATGCAGGCGTGTGTGTGTGTGTGTGTGTGTGTGTGTGTGTGTGTGTGTGTGTGTGTGTGTGTGTGTGTGTGTGTGTGTGTGTGTGTGTGTGTGGTGTGGGTGGGTGGGTGGGTGTGTGTGGGTGTGTGTCTGTGTTATTTTTTTTGTATTTTATTTTTTTGTGTCGGGAATGTGTATGTGCGTGCATGCGTGCGTGCGTGCGTGCGTGCGTTCGTGTGTGTGTGTGTGTTTTTATTTGTTGTATTTTTTTATGTCGAGAATGTGTGTGTGTTTGAGTGTCTGTCAGTCTGTCTGTCTGTCTCACTGTCTGTCTTGTCTATCTGTCTGTCTTAGTCTTTCTGTCTGTGTGTTTAAAGTTATAAGACTGCCACTTGAACAAATTCAAGTCTTCAGGCCAACAGTATAGCAATAGGAAAGAGCAAGAGAAAATGCCAATTTTAAAAAAAAAGTAGGTAAACAAGGAATGCCGGTTGTAGCACCTGTGCCGTTGTAAATCAGACGTAGTACACCTTCCGCAGCCATCTTCATCTGACGCTTCAGCCGCCATTGATGACGTAAGTTCTGCAGGAGTGGTTGCCCTTGACGCTGAGCATCTTGCCTTGGACACATGCAATTATTATCCATAGGGGTATTTTAGTGTAATTACGCTCTCTAAGTACAAAAAATGCTGAACACTGATGTCCTTTTGTTATTTTAAAAAATATTTATTCTTTTATTTCGAGGATAATGGAATAAGCACACGTGTGCTTTTTTTTTTACATCCAATCCCCGTGTGTATGCAGTTTTGTCAATTTTGTTATCCGTTCCCACCCGCACACAATGGCCTACTCTTCCGAAAAGCGGAACAGGTTTTAACGTGTGCGCAAGATGTTCTGCGAAGTAATTAGATCAGAATGGATGGATAAGCACATGATATGATATTTAGAATGCTTTTTTAAAAAATAAAATTATGTCAGTTTGAGTAGTCTTTATAGACAGTGATCAGGGTCTGGTTGGATTTAACCTTTCTACTCACAGTGATATCTTCAGTTTAACGTCTATCCACATTTAGTGATTTTACGACATGCCTGGATGGCGGGCATCCAAGCATTTGCCATCTTGAAACCCGTATGGAGAACAAATGCTATCTCCACAACCACCAAGCTCAGGATCTTCAACTCCAACGTGAAGTCTGTGCTTCTCTACGGGTCAGAAACTTGGCGGGTCATCAACACCAGCTCCTCCAAGATCCAGATCTTCATCAACGAATGTCCCCGGCAGATCCTTCATCTCAGATGGTTCGACAGAGTGCCAAGTACCGACCTGTGGATGAGGGCGAACCAACAGCCTATGGAAGTCCAAGTAAGGCGGCGAAAGTGGCGTTGGGTCGGCCACACCCTACGGAAGGAGCCTTGCAACATCACCAGACAAGCGCTCGAGTGGAACCCGCAGGGGAAAAGGAAGAGAGGGCGCCCCAAACAGACCTGGAGGAGAAGCCTGCATAGTGAGCTGAGAGACTCCAGCCTGACATGGGAAGAGGCCAAGACCCTTGCCAGAGACAGGAGAAGGTGGAGGGACGCTGTTGAGGCCCTATGCTCTGCTAGGAGCTATAAGGAATAAGAAGAAGACATTTAGTGATTTTAGACGGTCTATTCACAGTCTAGTTGTTTAAGTTTTATTTGCTTCTTTTTCTACCCAATTGGTTTCAACAAGATTTGTGAAAATATCAGCCTCTCTCTCTCTCTCTCTCTCTCTCTCTCTCTCTCTCTTCTCTCTCTCTCTCTCTCTCTCTCTCTCTCTCTGTCTCTCTCTCTCTCTCTCTCTGTCTCTCTCTGTCTCTCTGTCTCTCTCTCTCTGTCTTCTCTCTCTTTGTTCTGTCCTCATCTCTCTGTCTTCTCGTCTCTGTTCTCTGTCTCTCTGTCTCTGTCTCTGTCTCTCTTTTTGTCTCTCTCTGT
>CM054148.1:48794275-48806775 GCA_028751875.1 Rapana venosa | reverse complement strand
AGTGTTTAACGGGTGATGGTGTTCATGTCCCATTGGGATTTTAGTATTGCGTCTTTTGGATTGAAGCGAATGAATAAATGAATTAATATTGTATGAAATGAAAAGATTATTGCCAGGCAATGAATGTAAAATCGAATTTTATTGTAGTTTTTTTTAATAATTAATTTTCCTCATGTCTTGCGCTTTGAGCATTAAAATTTGTGTAATCATAAACAAAACACCCCCCCCCCCCCAAAAAAAAAATGATGCAAGCAAAGTGTTATTATCGTTATTATCAAAAAATTGAGAGATTGTGCATAATTGGTAGATTTGGATTTTCACTCTTTTTTTCAAGCAAACACTGTAAAACCCAAACCCCCCCCCCCCCCCCCCCACACACACACACCACACCACCACCACCACCACCACAACCACCACCACCACCACCATCCCCTTTCATATCTGTGTCGTCTGCTATATAGCCTTCAAACCTCAATAATACATGCCCCTGGGTCATTGAATAGGAACAGAAGTGCTCTTCAGATGATGACTCTGTCCGGTTTTCTCAGCACTATCTCCTATCAGGTTATTTCCTCAGCCCGCAAAAAACCAACCACGGGGTACATCTTTTTTTAATATTTTTTTTTTTTATAAATGTACCTTAACAGATAACTCTGAAGAGCACTCTATAAAAGACGTTACTTCGTCCCGGAAGCTAAAGCTGAAGTGCGGCCAAAGAGCTGGCAGCCATGTTCTGGCCGATAACAGTGCAGTGTGCCTTTTTCTCCTGGGGAGCCCAGCTCCAATTTTCAGCCCAATTAACTCTGCACTAACTTCCACACACTCTGGGAGAGTGTCTTTCCTCAGCTTTTAATGCAGAAGGCCTGTACCTGTATGCTTTTACAGTGTGTGTGTGTGTGTGTGAGACGGACTGTAGTGTGTGTGTGTGTGTGTGTGGTGTGTGTGTGTGTGTGTGTGTGTGTGTGTGTGACGGACTGTATAGCCGAGTGGGTAAGACAGTTCAACTTCAATTCCCATGGACCTAGGAAGTTGTGGGTTCGAATCTAGGCGGAGCCTGGTGAATAAAGGGCGGGGACTTTTTGTTTTTTTACCATCTCCCAGGTCCCTATTCATGTGGAGACCTGCCAGTGCCATAACTCCCTTCGTGTATATACACATGCTGAAGATAAAATAGGCACACGTTAAAGATCCCGTAATCAATTCCTATCAGCTTTCGGTGGGTTATAGAAATACTAACATACCCAGCATACATAATGATAATAATAATAATAATAATGTATGGAATTTATATAGCGCTGAATCTTGTAAAGCAACAAATCAAAGCGAATACATCCCCGAAGTCGGAATGCGGCTACCTTCATGGTCGGCGAATACGGTTGCACATCCAAAATCTCACCACCCGAACCTTTGGAGCTCTAGCCGAGGAACAGGGTAAAAACACTGTGCAGGTGGGGTGAGCAGAAGGCCTAAATTTGGAGAGGAGGTCAGCTATAAACAGTCCTTTTAGTCCGTGTGTCTTAGTAGCTATCAGTCTGTTTTCTTTTTAAACCTTTCCTGTGTCGCCTGACGGGCTTGAAGTGATGAACGTGTGTTTTCTAAAGTAAATCTTCTGAGACTTTTTTCTCCATGGTAATTGATGTAAGATGTTCCCCAAAACCTAAGTCGTTGGGGAGTAAGGCATCAGAAATCGCTCTCCAGGGGCCAGATTGAGGGCGGCCCATTCCTCTCTCGCTGCTTACCTTCCTGACCTAAGGAGGGCAGGTATCCATTTACTGCTGGCTGAACTGGGGAACTGTACTGAAGCCAAGGCTCGCAAACGGTCATCCATCCACTTGGTAACCATTTTCAATGCTGCTTAACCTTGGTTTGGAGAAAACGAGTGCTCTGACCATTGAGCTGTCCCGTCCCTCATGTAAAAGCCTGAAATATACAGACGTTTCATTAGATTCATAAATACATACGAGGATATACACGAATATAGGTGGGGAAAAATAAGTAGAATTTCAGCTCGGAGAACAGGGTACAGACGACAGTAATCCCAGCATTCCTGTATATCATAACACTGAGGTATTCACAGTGAGATGCATCTCTCTTCAGTAGAGTTTCAGAAGATTCGTGTAGTAACACAATCAGGCTTCATCATTTTCACGCCCACTATCGGCTTTATGCTGCGCCTCCACCACAATCATCCGCCTCCACCACAATCATCCGTTTAACCAGTTCTTAGTTAAATCCAACTTCAGACATGTTTCCGGCAGGTCTATCTACGTGGGGACGGAATAGCTCAGTGGTCAGAGCATTCACTTTTCCCAAGTTAAGGTTAAGCAGCATCGAGCGTGGTTACCAGTTGGGTGGGTGACCGTTTGTGCGCTTTGGCTTCAGTACAGTCCCCCAGCTATCAATGGGTACCTGCCTCTTTAGGGTCAGGAAAGGTAAAGCAGCGAGGGAGAGAAGATGGGCGCCGCCCTCAATATGCTGGCCCCTAGAGAAGTCGAGGCCTCTGATGCCTCACTGCCCTACGACCAGATAGGTTATGGGACACCTTTACCTTTACCTTATTATCTAAGTGAAGGAAGATCACATAGAATAATTATCAGTACAGGCCGCCTTGAAGCCAGCAGTTGGAGAAGACTTATCATGATGCTTTAAAACGCAATTTTGGGTCCATAATTATAATAAGAGATAACCTCTTGTAAGACCAATTAAAAAAATTACCGCCTAGTGAGTATGTTGTTGAAATAATGAGAGTCTGGTTCATGACTGCAAAATGAATTTAATTTCGGAAGTTGATATCGGTCATGAAGAAGGTGATGAATAATGGTTAATACCAACCGTCTTTTAATAGAACAATCCGTAAAATGTGCCAGAAAACCTGGAGACAGCCCGTTATGCTTTCCCAACTCCGTCAGACTTTTTCTTTGTCTTTGTTCGTTCCTGGACTAGAGCTCCGAGATTCACCAATGGCAAGATTCTGCATATGCCACCTTTCGCCACCACTAAATCAAGGCAGCCACAGTCCGACTTCAGCAATGATGATTGTTTCAACACGATGCCAGTGAACATGCCTTGTTATTTACATGTTGGCATCCGTTCCTACCGGCATCCCGTAGCCTACTCTTCCGAAAAGCGGAGCTGGTTGTAACGTGTGTTCAAGATGTTCTGCATACGTTTGTACACGGGGCCGTGGCTTATAGTCTAATCCGAATGAATTTCGGGGGGAGTGAGGTTAGTAGTAATGTTAAGTCCTTCGGATGAGACTATAAACCGAGGTCCCGTGTGCGAACGCACGCAGAACATCTTGCGCACACGTTAAATCCTGTTCCGCTTTTCGGAAGAGTAGGCCATTGTGTGCCGGTGGGAACAGATAACAGAATTTACAAAACCGCATAAACACGGGGACTGGGTGTAAAAAAGTAAATGAGTGCTTATTCCATTATCCTCGATATAAAAATAAATATTTTTTTTAAATAAATCTCTATCTATCTATCTGTCCCGTAGTCTGACGACCGTGGAGGCACCCTCAAAGACTCAACAACCAGTTCCCTCCATTCCTCTCTCTGTTCTGCCTTTCTCAGGGTTTTGTTGAGTTCTAGGCCTGTCCATTCGCTGATGTTATCCTCCCAGCTCTTCCTTGGTCTGCCTCTTCTTCTTCCTCCTTGGACAGTGTCTTGCAAAACTGTCTTTGTAATTCCTTGGGATCTTGTGACATGCCCATACCATTTAAGTTTACGCTTTTTCACGATCGTTAGAAGGTTCTCATAGGGTCCAATGGTTTGCTGGATTCTGTTATGCACGCTTTCGTTGCTTATGTGGTCTTTGTAGGAGATGCCAAGGAGTCTCCGAAAGCATCTCATCTCCACTGCCTGTACTCTTCTCTCCAAATCTGCAGTCAGGGTCCATGATTCACAGGCATACAGAAATATGGATATGACAAGGGAGCGCATTAGTCTGATCTTGGAGATAAGTGAGATATTCTTATCTCTCCAGATGGTGTTTAGTTTTGACAAAGCTGTTATTGTCTGTGCAGTCCTGCATACTACTTCTGGCTTGGATCCCTGGTCTGATACAATGGCTCCCAGGTACTTGAAGCTTTGAACTGTTTCCAGCTTCTGGTCATTAACCCTGATATCAGTGCTAATGCCGTTGATGTTATTAGTCATCAGTTTGGTCTTCTCTGCACTGATTTCCATGCCGTATGTTTTGGAGGCCTTATTCAAGTGTTCTGTAAGGCTGGCAAGCTCTTTTTCTGATCCTGCTATTCCATCAATGTCATCTGCGAAGCGGAGGTTTGTGATCGTTCTGCCACCACACGTTCAAACCTCCACCAGAATCATTTTTCCAAAACGGGCGTCTCAGAGGTGGTTCAAACCAGTGTCTCGCGGATCGTGAGCTCAGTGCTCTGACCACTGGGCCATTCTGCCTGTGCCCGGTCAGACCTGGACCGTTCAGAAAAGGTAGATCAGATAATTATGTTGTCAGCTGAGAAGTGTGAAAGGAAAGGGGAGCCAGTGTTGTTTTTCAGTACTGTTGAACTTGTCTCGGCCCTTGTCCATATTCCACTGGTGGTTGTGTGGAAAAGGGCTGGGGTGAAATTCCTGGTATGTGTTTTATACACACAGAGAGACAGACAGACAGACAGACAGAATGAATGAATCTTTATTTTTCAAGGGTAACAGAATAAGCATGCACATACTTTTTTTTCATCCGGCCCTTGCCCTGATTAGGGACTATCAACAAAACAAACGTAAAAATCTTACTACAACAACGACATGATTTTTAAAAAAAATTATAGAGAAACACAGAGAGAGAGAGAGAGAGAGAGAGAGAGAGAGAGAGAGAGAGAGAGAGAGAGAGAGAGAGTGTGTGTGTGTGTGTGTGCCTGCGTGGGTGGGTGCGTGTGCGTGCGCGCATGGGTTCGTGCTGGTGTGTATATGTGATTGCGATTAAGAGACATTGAGAGGAAGTACAGATGTTCATACAGTGAAAGAGAGAGAGAGAGAGAGAGAGAGAGAGAGAGAGAGAGTGCCTGTGTGTGTATGTATGTGCATGTGTGTTTGATTGTTAGAGACACTGAGTGAGGAGAGAGAGAGAGAGAGAGGAGAGAGAGAGAGAGAGAGAGAGAGAGAAGAGAGAGAGAGAGAGAGAGAGAGAGAGAGAGAGCGAGACAGACAGACAGACAGACAGACAGACAAATTTAAAAAATGACACACAGACCGACAAACAACAAACAGACAGACAGAGACAGATTGAGAAAGACAGAGGCAATAGAGGTAAGAAAGGGCCTTGCAGAAGTAAGGTAAAGTAAAGGGCTGGCTGTCTAATCATTATGATCACACTACAGTGTCGGCCCCTCACACTGTGGCTTGTGTTCCAACTCTCCACCTGCCTGTGTGTATGTAGGTAGGTAGGTAGGAAGTGTCGGTACAGGCCTAGCATCAGCCACCCACGCCCAATAGGCCTACAGCTGGTCTCAACAGTAGGCAGGTTAGTGTCTCTAGCTAGTTCTGACTCTCGAATACAGGGGATGGGTGCACACGCTGTTCCGCTGTTCGGGGTCCTCCTTCAGGCTGTTGGGAAGGAAGGTGGCAGGATGGTTGAGACGTTCGTTCGCCTGCCAACAAGTTAACCATCAGGTTCTGGGTTTGATTCCCAGCCTCGCCCTTTCTTTCCCAGTTTGACAAAAAAATCGAACTGAATGTCAAAGTCCTTGGGATGAGACTATAAACCGAGGCCCCGTGTGCGAACGCATGCAGAACATCTTGCGCACACGTTAAATCCTGTTATGGTTTTTTTAAGAGTAGGCCATTGTGGGAACGGATGACAGAATTTACACAACCGCGTACACACGGGGATTGGGTGTTAAAAAAAGTAAATAAGTGCTTATTTCCATTTATCCTAGAAATAAAAGAATAAATAATAAATAGATAAATGTGTTCCAGGGCCTCAAAGAGTGCTGGTATAGGCCAAGTATCATCAGCCATCCACGCCCAGTACAGTTGTTCCAAATATGTTAGTCCGTCGTGTCCGACGATGACCTCCAAAACAGCAGAGGAAGCAGCTGCTGTTTTGGAAATTGGGCAGAAATTTGATTATAGTGGAGATGCCTTGTCCACAGTACATCCCCACTCTCTCGGCCAAGTGGGCATAAGGACAGTCAGCGTTGGAGATGTTCTCCAAAGGCCAACCAGCCCCCAGGGCTGCAGCACATAAGGACTGTGCGAGTCAAGCCTCCTAGTCAGAGAGTCATAGTCAATCACTAAAGACTAAGCTGTAAAGTGGAATTCCATGAGTGGGAATTCCACTGGTCATACAGCCTCTCACTTTGCTGTTGCCCGCAGCGTCAATGGTTTAATAGGCTTAGTAGGCAGGCTACTGTCTGTAGCCGCTTTGATTCTTCAATACAAAGGATGCATGCATGCCACACACTGTTCCCGGTCCTCACTAAAGACACAGAGTGTGGGTATAGGCCAAGTATCAGCCAACCACCCAAGCCCAGTAGCCTACAGCAGCCTTTGTCAGTAGTAGGCAGGTTACTACTATATTATAATATAGCTGCCCTGACTGCAGCAGTACAAGGGATGCATGCACACACTGTTCAGGGTCCTCCTCACTGAACACACAGTGTCGGTATATTTATTTATTTTATTTATTTATTCTTTTATGTCGAGGATAATGGAATAAGCACTCATGTGCTTTTTTTTACATCCAGTCCCCGTGTGTATGCGGTTTTGTAAATTATGTCATCTGTTTCCACCGGCACACAATGGCCTACTCTTCCGAAAAGCGGAACATGATTTAAAGTGTGTGCAAGATGTTCTGCATGCGTTCGCACACGGGGTATAGTCTCATCAGCCAGCCACGCCCGGCACAGCACAGCAGCCTTTCTCAACAGTAGGCAGGTCACTGCCTGTAGCTGCTCTGTCTCTACAATACTATACAAGGGATACAGCGGTGGATGCATGGTCTAGAGGTAACCTAACGCGCCTGCCTGGAAATTAAAGCGAAAAGTCCCGGTCGGAAGTGTGCGGTGGTTTGATCCCGTTTGGGCCCGAAATTTTCAACCCCCCCCCCCCCCCCCTCCCCCACCCCCATCCATAAGTCTATGAGTGGTGGTATGGATAGTAGTCTTTTGGATGAGACGATAAACGCGGTATGTTACACATAATTATTTAGTGCGCGTAAAAGAACCCGCGGCAACAAAAGTATTCCCCTGGCAAAATTATGTAGAACAAGTCACTCCGATAGGTAAAACAAATACAGTTGCAGGCAGGAAAAGAAAAACAAAAAATGAGTGGCGCTGCTCTTGAGGCGACGCGCTCTCCTCGGGGAGAGCAGCCCGAATTTCACGCAGGGAAATCTGCCTTGACTTTAAGTGGTATCAATAAATAAATAAATAAATAAAAAATACAAGGGATGCAGGCACACGCTGTTCCGAGTCCTTACCAGCACAGCCTGTGGGTCTAGTGTCAGCCAACCACCCACACCCAGTGCAGCAACCTTTCTCAGCAGTAGGCAGGTTTGGCCCCGGCCAACAGCTGTGTGTGTGTGTGTGTGTGTGTGTGTGTGTGTGTGTGTTGGTTTTTTTTAAAACTTACTTTATTCTTTTATATCGAGGATACTGGAATAAGCACTTATATGCTTTTTACATCCAGTCCCCGTGTGTATGCGGTTTCGTAAGTTCTGTCATCTGTTCCCAACAGGCACACAATGGCCTACTCTTCCGAAAAGTGGAACAGGATTTAACGTGTGCGCAAGATGTTCTGCGTGTGTTCGCACACGGGGCCTCGGTTTATAGTCTCATCCGAAGGACTTCTGGGGAGAGTGGAGTCTACATACACTGATGTTAACTCCAGGGGGAAAATATCCCCTTCAACGGGAATCGAACCCGGGTCGTCAGATTTCGAGCGCAATGTTCTGACCACTAGGCTATCCCGCTCAGTTATTGATGTCAGTTAAGTGCCACGACCTACACTAAAATGGTGTTATGTTGTAGTAAAACGTTGTGTTGTTGAGATTGTCTTCAATCTGCACCCTCCTTTACAGGAGAAAAAAAAATCCTCTATAGTCGGAATATGGCTGCCTATATGGCGAGGTACTTCAACAACAAAAAACAACAACAGTCCTACACGCAAACTTCTCATTCAGTGCGCAATGTCAATCTCACAGTGATTCCCAGGTGGGATGATGAGTGAGTCAAGAGTGCACATTCTGGGTGGGTCGACCCCCAGAATGAAAAGCTGGGGAAGGCACCCCAACAACAACAACAATAACAACAGCAACAATAGGCAGGCTAGGTACAGCCTCTATCTAGCTGGTCTGACTGACTCTACAACAATACAGGGGATGCACGCACACACAGGATTCCCCTGTTCACTGAACACAGACAGCGGACTGTTGTCGGAATGCCCCGCTGATGCCTTTCCCGTGAACTACTGGTAGGCCTACTGATAGAGGGAGGATAAAGATGCCAGGCTGTTGTCTTGAATGTGGCTTTTGTGTGTGGGAAGACGTAAATCTCTCTCTCTCTCTCTCTCTCTCATCTCTCTCTCTCTCATCTCTCTCTCTCTCTTCCTCTCTCTCTCTCTCTCTCTCTCTCCTCAGTCCTTCGGATGAGACTATATAAATCCGAGGCCCCGTGTGCGTACGCACGCAGAACATCTTGCGCACACGTTAAATCCTGTTCCGCTTTTCGAAAGAGTAGGCCATTGTGTGCCAGTGGGAACAGATGACAACATTTACAAAACCGCATACACACGGGGACTGGGTGTAAAAAAGCACATGAGTGCTTATTCCATTATCCTCGATATAAAAATAAATTAAATAATAATAATAATAATATAAAAAAAATAATAATATCTCTCTGTCATTCTCTCTCTCTGTCATTCTCTCTCTCTCGTCCTCTCTCTCTCTCTCTCACTCTCTCTTTCTCTCTCTTTCTTTCTCTCTTTCTTTCTTTCCTTCTTTCTTTCTTCTTCTTCTCCTCCTCATCCTTCTTCAGATTTAAATGATTCGTTTTGTGGATAGATTGTGGTGGAATAATGCTTTCAGTTGCTTGAACCGTTTGTTTTCTTGTTTGCTGCTTGCTCAGTTGCCTGGGTTTTTTTTAAAAATCATTATCATCAATTATTCTCTCTCTCTGTCTCTCTCTCTGTCTGTCTGTCGCTCTCTCTCTCTCTGTCTCTCTCTCTCTCTCTCTCTCTCTCTCTCTCTGTCTCTCACTCTCTCTCTCTGTGTCTCTCTCTCTGTCTCTCTCACTCTCTCTCTCTGTCTCTCTCTCTCACTATCTCTCTCTCTCTCACTCTCTCTCTCTCTCTCCTCTGTCCTTCTCTCTCTCTCTCCTCTCATCTCTCTCTCGCTCAATATTCTTCCTGCAGCTCACCGTTTTCTAGGCAGAGATGGCTTCAGAGTGGTGATCCCCAGGACCTCACCGTGACAACGTAGCCTACACGTCCATCTCTACACACAGATTCGCCGAAGCATGCAGGTGATCACACCAGCAAGGCAGGGAGCAAACTAACATGGTGATATTCTTCTTCTTCTTCCACGTCGTCGTCACACTCTTCGACGTTGTCTGTCATTGTAAGCGAAAATGTGTTGCGCTGCCGTTAAGCACCTGACAAGTCTGGCCCAGCGCATCCGACTGCAGCGTAGGAGGAGGGAGAATTGACGTCTTTCAAGTCTTTCTGAATTTAGCTTTCACGTTCCTTCGCTCGAGCTTCGAGCTTTGGTGAACACCAATGGTGAGATTTTGCGTATGCGACCGTTTTTGCCCACCATGAAGGTAGCCGCATTCCGACTTCGGGGTAAAGTCTTTCAGGAAAAAAAAGGCAGGAGAATGGACCAAGAAGGCAGACAATAGACAAGAAGGAGGAAGGTGACAGGGGGGGACAAAAACAATAAAGGCAGAAACAAAGAGAGGGACAGAAAAGTTGGGAATTCCTAGCACCACAGAATTTCCAGAAGGTGGGGATGCTATTTTACACACGACAGCGCCCCCCCCCCCCCCCATCCCCCCCGTCAACCCTTCCCCGTCAACCCCCCCCCCCTCCCTCCCCCCCCCCCCCCCCCCTTCCACTCCGGCTTCCCAATGGGTGAGGTGAACAAACGAAAGTGACGACGATATTATGAGGAATGACCCGGGGAAAAAAAAACTACAGAGGAGCTACGGCACGTTAAAGAACAGTGTAAGGGAATGCATACCAGATGTGGCAGACTGGTGAATGACCCACAGTGAAGGCTTTAGGTGTGAAGTCTAAACACGACACTAATGCGTATATGGATTTTTTTTTCCAAATATTCTCATCCGTTCCTACCGGCACGCAATGGACTACTCTTCCGAAAGGTAGAACACATTTGTGTAATATGTTCACAAGATGTTCTGCGTGCCGTTCACACACGGGACCTCGCGTCGGCTTATAGTCTCACCCAAAGGACTTTTTATTTATTTATTTATTTATTCTTTTACATCGAGGATAATGGAATAAGCACTCATGTGCTTTTTTTACATCCAGTCCCCGTGTATATACGGTTTTGTGTAAATGTTGTCATCTGTTTCCACCGGCACACAATGGCCTACTCTTCCGAAAAGCGGATCAGGATTTGACGTGTGCGCAAGATGTTCTGCATGCGTTTGAGAGAGTGGAGTCAGTACCGATGTTAACTCCAGGGGGGAAGATCCCCTTGAACGGGTGTTTAGTCTCCGTGTACGGGTCACCTAATGGTAGATGCAACTCGCGCTCTATCCCCGGCCGTCAAATCGCTACTGTAACGAAAAGAGTATGTAAGGCAGGTGGCAGGACGGTTAAGACGTTTGCCTGCCAACAAGTTAGCCGTGAGGTTCTGGGTTCGATTCCCAGCCTCGCCCTTTCTTCCCAGTTTGACAAAAAAATCGAACTGAATGTCAAAGTCCTTCGGATGAGACTATAAACCGAGGCCCCGTGTGCGAACGCATGCGCACACGTTAAATCCTGTTCCGCTGTTCGAAAGAGTTGGCCATTGTGTGCCGGTGGGAACAGATGACAAAAATTTTTAAAAACCGCATACACACGCATACATTTTAAATAAAATAAAATAAAAATTTTAAGTCATCTGAGCGCTTTGATTTGTTGCTTTACAAGATTCAGCGCAATATAAATTCCATACATTATTATTATTATTATTATTATTATTATTATTATTATTATTGTTGGTGTTGTTGTTGTTCGTTCGTTCGTTCGTTCTCCAGCTTTACACCCTGGGGGTCACCCAGAACAGGCACTCTCACTCACTCATCCCACCTGGGAATCTCTGTGACATAGAAAGTACACTGGATGAGAAGTTTGCGTGTATGACTCTTTTCAAGTATCTCGCCATATAGACAGCCATACTCCGACTTTAGGGGTTTTTTTTTAAAATCTCCTTTAAAAGAGTGCAGCAGGTTTTATGTTAAGAGCTTGCCATGGCCGAAGGCAATCTCAACACAACGTTTTGCAACATAGCAACATTTTAGTGTAGGCCTTGGCAATTAGCTAATAACAATAACTGACACAGCTTTTGGCCTGGGCCACACACACAAAAAGTATGATATTTACCAAAAACCCAAGAGTACAACAGTTTGGACAGCGGTAAATGGATACCTGCCCTCTTTAGGGTCAGGGAAGGTAAAGCAGCGAGGAGAGGAGATGGGCGCCGCCCTCAATATGCCGGCCCCTAGAGAAGTTGAGGTCTCTGACGCCTCGCTCCCCTACGACCTTATAATATGTTATGGGACTCCTTTACCTTTACTTACAGGGAGTAAGGCAGTTTGTAGGGAGGGCTGCCTGTTTGGTTCTTTTCTTCAAGACCCTCTCTCTCTCTCTCTCTCTCTCTCTCTCTCTCCCCACCCCCTCCTTTCCTCCATTCCTTCTGTCTTTTCTTAATTAACTGATTTCTCATCTTGCCAAGACACGTAGGCTACGTCAGTCAGTCATTCAATTAACGGAGCCCACAGACAGTTGCTCTTGCACACAAATGCCTGCACATGTGTCAGTGCAATTCAAGGCAACTTTCGCCACTTCAATATAATAAAAAACATAAAAAAGGTTCTCAGTCAGTCTGTCTGTCTGCCTCACACACACACACTCACACACACGCGCACGCGCCGCACACACACACACACACACGCGCGCACCACACACACAAAACACTAACACACGCGCGCGCACACACAACACATACACCGCGCGGCGCGTGGCAAGAGAGAGAGTGATGGGGGGGGGGGGAGCAAAGAACAAGCAGTCACAAATAAACATTACAAGGCAACAGGCAAATAGAGACAGACAGACAGACACAGACAAACGGAAAGAGATAGACAGACAGACACTGACAAACGGAAAGAGATAGACAGACAGACAGACGGACAGAGACAGACAGAGAGACGCAGAGAGAGAGAGAAAGACGGATAGCAGACGGACGGAGACAGACATACAGACGCAGAGAGAGAGATAGACAGACAGACAGATAGACAGACGCAGAGAGAGAGA
>CM054148.1:48784275-48789275 GCA_028751875.1 Rapana venosa | reverse complement strand
AACTTTGGGCAGAAGCAAGGCAACAAAGGGAGTAACAGTCCTGCAAATTTTTAAATAAAAGATTTGATCGGGCGTTGTAGAGAGATTATGGGCCAGTGTATCCTTAGCCCCAATGACTTGACTTTATGCCTTGTTTCCTTGGGGAAACATGGGGCTGCAACAACACCCCTCCAACGAACTCGGTTTGGGGAGCCTCTTCACTCGGCCCATGTCATTCCGGCTATTTTCTTCTCGCAACACCCCAATATTATAGATATTGTCAGAAACCCGGCATCCTTAAAAATATACATAGAAAACCCACCCCCACCCCCCCAAAAACGATTTTCTTGAGAAAATGTTGCAAGCCCGCCCGGCAGAGCGTTTTTATCAGGGTTTTGGGTTTAGTTACATTTTATAGTTCCCTTTACCCCCCCCGGGGTTGAACGGGCATGTGGCTGGCAAACAGATTTGGGTGTATTTGGGGGGTTCCTTTTAACCCGAAAATGGGCCTGTTTATCAAAATTACAAATCTTATTCAATCAAAACTGTTTTTAAAAAATTTATTGTTTAAATTTGAAAAAAAAAAAAAAAGTTTCGGATATATTATTATCAGTTGCTAATCAGCTGAAGTTCGGTCTAGTGCAAATTTTACATTTATATAATATTTTTTTTATATATATATATATATTATATATATATATATATATATATACGCTATAATGGTGTGTGTAAAAAATATAGAATTTTTATATAATTATATATTTGTGTGTGTGTTTTTGTGTGTTGTGGAGATTCTATAAACTGATACAGTTATGCAAGTTGATTTCACAGAAAGTACGCAGTTTTGGCGTGGAAAAGTGTTGTTGTTTTTTGTTTAACTTGACAGTGTCCAAAGGGATGTCTTAGTTGACAGCAAGGACAGGAGGCACCCCTGGTCGGTGGTTTAGGGGTCAATCGGATCAGAGGTCGCGGGGTTGTCCCCCCTGGTCGGTGTTTTTGTCTTGGGAAAGAATTTTCTCCCTTTTTCCCACTCCCCCAGGGTACAAATGGGTACAGCTTGCTGGGGAAGTATCTGGGAACTAGCGTCCTGTCACGGGGTGGGGAAAACCATCAGTTTGCTTAACGACAGAAACCGGGGTGTCCGTCTATGGGCTTCTGGCTCGAAAGAAAATAAGCAAAGGGCAAGGGCAGTGCAGTGGGCCCTGTCGTTCTCTGCGGGGGAGGCAGCCTATCCACCCAAAATTCAGTCTCCTTAAAAAAACATCATGTGATTACATTAGAAAACCCAGTTTTCCCCACCTTTCCCTTCTTGCACACCGCCCATTCTCCTACCCCCCTTTGGCCTGTGTAGACTGCGGAAAGGCTGACACCCCTTTAATTGGGGGGGGGGGGGGGGGGGGGGGGTATTAGTATTTGTTTTAGAGTTTCCAGCGAAAAAAAAAAGTTTGTGTTTTCCAGATTTTTTTAAGTATGAAAAAAAAGCAGTGCACTTGTTTTGGGGGTTGGAACAAAGGCAAACCCGGTAGCACGGAAAATTGGAAATGTCATCAAAAGGGATTGTTGTATTCCTTCAGTGTTGCCTGCCCCGGGAATTTTCGGTAAAGGAGGATGAGGGGGTTTTGGTTTGCTGAATTTTTTTTTTAAATTTTAAAACCCACCCCAAATCACGTGAGTTTGAGTAAGAGGCTTGTCTTTCACAAAAAGCGGTTTTTATTTCTGTGGGTGCCTTAGTACGTGCGGTATGAATATAAGAGTCACATAGAAAAACAGAAGGCAAAAACTATTTTTTAATTCCGGAGTGCGGCCAAAGGAAAGGAAGGGAAGGGGGGGGGGGGGGGGGGGGAGGTGAGAGGTTGTTTTCTTTTCCTCTGCCCAAAACTGCTTCAGCGCTGGACTGTAAAGAAAAACCCTCCATTCCACCTGTCTGCTGCTGCCAAAGAGAATAACCTCCCTTGACCTTCACTGCTGTGGTGGTCTGAGAAAAAAGATATTATATTTACATTTTGGACATAAAGCACACACACATAAATGCATTAGCACACGTTCATACTCGCATAATGCATAAGTAAAGGACATACTATATGTGCTCCCCACAAGCACACAAGCATGCTGGCTTGCATGTATGATTCAGAGAGAGAGAGAGAGAGAGAGAGATGAAATGAAAATGTATTTTGGAACATCAGCCTTGGGCCATAATTCAAAACAAAGTGGGAGATGGGGGAGTGGATGTGCATGTATATAACAAATTTGTACAAAATTTTAAATAAAGCAAAAATACACACTTGACACAACTCCTCTTTACACTGAAGCCATCTCCCTATGATATGAGAGAGAGAGAGAGAGAGAGAGAGAGAGAGAGTGGCAGACTAACAGACTAGCACAGAGAAGCCATGTATACTTGCATCTTCATGAGTTCAACAACCAGGTTCACTCCCTAACTGCAGCCAACCACAAACCTGTGCGCCATTGCAAAGTGGGCGACGACAGCCCTGACATTTTCATATCCGGTTGGTTCTCTGCAAAGGGAAGGAATGCTGTCAGACAGTGGCAGATAACTCTAAACAATGCCGACAGATCAATTCCCACTGCCGCTAAGAACTCACCTGTGTTCAGATGTGCAGAATTCTGCCAGAGCGAAAAAGGTTGATGATGTTTGTAAATATCTGTTCAGTATTGGCAATGTGATGCAGGACAAATCTCCCTTCTTGACTTGTCTGCATCCTTTGACACTATTGACCATTCAATTCTTATCTCTCCTCTTCAAAATACGTTTGGTATTAATGGTGCACCACACGTCTACTTTAGTACATACCTCACAAACTGCTTCCAGACAAGAATTATTTGGAGAAAAATGCAATCTAATCCTGCTAAACGTGTGTGTGGAGTCTTGTAGAGATCAGTTCTGGGCCCTGTTCTCTTCACTCTTTACACTGCTTCCTTTTCAAATATAACAAATTGCCATCAAATCGATCATCATCTCTATGCTGATGATACTGAGGTTCAGTGAAGTGATACTTTTGAAAACCTGCCTTCCCTCTTGACAAATATGTCCTACTTCCTTCAAGATATTTAAAACTGGATGATACAGAACGAGTTACAGCTACATTCGGATAAAACTTAAACCACGCTCATAGAGACCAAACACAAACTTGCCTCCATCTCAACAACTTCAATAGAGTTTGACAATACGTCAGTTCTTCTCTCCAGCTCTGTGAAATGTCTAGGTGTTGCAAACGACAACACACGCTCTGTGCAAAATGTCATCACACAAACCTACCAGTCCTGTTACATCACTTATGGAGAATAAGTGCAATTCGCAAGTACCTGTCCACTGATGCAACATCCAAGCTTATCACATCTCTTATTCTCTCACGTTTGGACTACTGTAACTCACTTTTGGCTGGCCTACCAGCATAGTGCATCCACTCCCTTCAACATATACAAAACTCTCCAGTTTGACTAGTCCTAAGAAAGAAAACATCTGAACGCACTCGACTCTTGCGACCTCTTCACAAGCTGTCTGCCTTACAAAGAGTGAAGTATAAGATTAGTACCCTCTGCTTCAAATGTCTCCACAAATCTTCACCCTCTTATCTCTGCAACTGTCTTCAGGCCCAGAGCATCCAACATTAGCGGGGGAGAAACTTGTTATCTTTTTAATCTTTTTTTGGGGGGAAAAGGCAGAATGGACCAAGAAGGCAGAAAATAGACGAAAAGGAATTGACAGGAAGAAATGGAACAAGGCAGAAACAACGAGAGGGATAAAAAAGAGAGAATTTGTAGCACAAAATTTCCATAATGTGGGGATGCTACTTATATTGACAGGCCAACAACATCCCCACAGAGAAGTTTCTCTCTAAATCTGGCAATCTTCTGGCTTTGTTTTTGGCTGCAAAAATAAAATGAGTACAGTACCTTCACATGTTTATGCAGGATAACGCTGGCTTGGTTTGCACTGTTCACAGTGATACCAACAATTGCCTCAGGGTTTTTTTCATCCATGTGCACACTTTGGCCTAGACTGTCCTCTTTCTCCCCTGCCAATCAAAGATTGCCAGACCAAATTTACCATCACAGTATAATAGTATATTAAACATCACTAAGACTGTAGTACTATTCTAAAGCTGTACATTGTACATACATATATGTAGATACTGTATAGAATGCTGTTACTATGTTATATATCAAAAATCGAACTGACCTTGACCTGGCAGTGTTGCTGCAATAGGCTGGAGAAGACCAGCCTGCAGAGAACTGCCCACCAAGGTCAAGGACTGATGATGATTCTTATCATGGGGGTACACCACGGTTGGCTGAAATGAGATTACGTGGCCAGGACTACTGGCAGCAGAGGAGGTCCAATGGTATGAGCTGTGTGGGAGAAGCAGCACGGAGGTGGCACAGAAAAGCCTATGCTTGCAGTGTGCCTGCTCAGGACATGAGGCACTGGTGTGGTGAAGCGTACCTGGATTACCCTGCATCTAGTGACTTCCAAAGGGAATGGACTGATGTGAACAAACCACCGATCAATAACTGCCAAACACAGGGCTAACGTGCAGCCATCAGCAAAGTGCTCAAATATCAACGTTTTCTTTTCCTTAAGAGTTGTTGCCCCCTCGTAGAAAGTGGTTTCTCTGATGGACTCATTAGGCTTGTGTGCCCATGACCAGTGATGAAATACGTGTTGGCTGAATCATTTTTCCACAGCAATCCCTTCTTTCTGCTTGTGTTGGCTGGATCATTTTCCACAGCAATCCCTTCTTTCTGCTTGTGTTGGCAGTTCATTGACTGAACGGTGACTGTGCAGTTTCAGATTTTTTTCCTCTTCATTATCGTAGGATGGAGTGATTGTTTGAGCTTTGTAGGTTGAGCTATGACCATTTTGCGGGCCTTGGCTTCAGTACAGTCACCCAGTTCACCCAGCTGTTAATAGGTACCTGCCCTCTTTAGGGTCAGGGAAGGTAAAGCAGCGAGGGAGAGGAGATGGACACTGCCCTCAATATGCTGGTCCTTAGAGAAGC
>CM054148.1:48706775-48781775 GCA_028751875.1 Rapana venosa | reverse complement strand
TCTCTCTCTCTCTCTCTCTGAGTCTCTCTCTCTCTCTCTCTCTCTCTCTCTCTCTCTCTCTCTCTCTCTCTCTCTCTCTCTGTGCGTGTCTTTGCGTATTCTTTTACCCTCATTAAATACAATTGGTTTCTTCGTTCTCTCTCGTTTGGGTCACATAATTTGAAACAAAGCAGGAGTGTGCAGTTAGCAGGATTCTGACTGTTGTTTGTGTAGATCCTCTGCAGACTGATTTCAATGCTGAACTGGCTAAAGGACACATCAGTAGCTAACTCTGCTCAGGCACCCTCTCCTTCTCTCATTCGCTTTTTACACCGTCAGATGTGTTTTGGGACAAAATAATGACAAGTCCTTTCCAGCTCCTCTCCTGGGCCGTACAGCTTGGTTTGCAGAGTTATCTCTGTCGGCCACACAATCTTCCTCAGGTCGCTGAATAGCGTGCACCTCTGAAGGATGTGCTCGCCAGTCTGGTTTTCTTTGCCACAGGCACACAAGGGAGAGGGAACGAGTTACAGCATTGTTGACATATAGTGGTTTAGCCTGTTGTGCCCAGTGCGGAGTCTTAGAAGTATGGCTTGTTCTCTTTTGAGATGGTGGTAGTCGTCCTTCTCTATTTATTTATTTATTTATACCACTTTAAGTCACGAGATTTCTCTGCGTGAAATTCGGGCTGCTCTTCCCGGGGAGAGCGCGTCGCCACAAGAGCAGCGCCACCCTTTTGTTTTGTTTTTTTGTTGTCTGCAATTGTATTTGTTTCCCTATCAGAGTGGTTTTTTTCTAAGAATTTGCCCGGGACAACTCTCTTGTTGCCGTGGGTTCTTTTACGTGCGCTGAATGATTATGTGTAACACACGGGACCTCAGTTTGTCGTCTCATATGAAAGACTAGCGCCCAGACCACCACTCAAGGTCTAATGGATGGGGGAAAGTTTCGGGCCCAAATGGGGTTCGAACCACCGCACACTTTCGACCCGGACATTTCGCTTTCTAGACAGGCGTGTTACCTCTAGACCACCGATCTCTACTCTGTGTCGGGCCATTTGTTTTATGAGTGTCTTTGTTCAGGCTTCATAAAGGCTCAACGCGGCCACGTCGACTGATCCACCATTGAAACTGTTGGCAGAATAAGACCAGAATTGGTGAGTTTCAGAACAGTTGTGATTACTTTATCAATCCGGTGACACTGATTACAGACAATACCTGTGTTGTGATATTTCACGTACAAGAAACAATTTGATTTTAAAAAAAGAAACAGAGAAATTGCAGAATAAAAGTGGATCGGTGGTCTAGAGGTAACACACTTGCCTAGAAAGCGAAAAGTCCGGATCGGAAGTTGTGCGGTGGTTCAAACCCCGTTTGAGCCCGAAATTTGTCCCCCATCCATTAGACCATGAGTGGTGGTCTGGGTGCTAGACTTTCGGATGAGACGTTAAACCGAGTTCCCGTGTGTTACACAAAATTCTTTAGCGCACGTAAAAGAACCTATAGCAACAAGAGAGTTGTCCCTGGCCAAATTCTGCAGGAAAAAACCACTCTAATAAGGAAGCAAATACATCTGCAGACAGGAAAAAGAAACAAATGGGTGGCACTGCTCTTGTGGCGACGCGCTCTCCTCGGGGATAGCAGCCCTAATTTCACGCAGAGAAATCTGCCGTGACTTGAAGTGGTATACAGTTTTTTAAAAACCAACTTTGGGGAACTGTAATAATGTTTTAAAGAGAGAGACATGAGCACAGACACACATGGGAACTCGGTTTATCGTCCGTCGGATGAGACTATAAACCGATGCCCCGTGTTCGAACGCATGCTGAACATCTTGCGAGCACGTTAAATCTTGTTCCGCTTTTCGGAAGAGTAGGCCATTGTGTTCCAGTGGGAATGGATGACAAAATTTACAAAACAGCATACACACGGGGACTGGATGTAAAAAAGCACATGAGTGCTTATTCCATTATCCTCGATATAAAAGAATAAAAGAATAAATAAATAAAAATAAAATAATAAAAATAAACAGGCAGTCTTTTCCAATATTGTCCTACAGCATGACTGCCACAGTGATCAAGGACGGTGGTAAGAGATTGGATGTGGGGGCTGAATAATTACAATGTTCACTGCTGTTCACTTTGTTATCGTGGTCGTCAAACAAAAAACGATAGTTTCCAACGAGTTGTACAATTCAAGCGTACTAACCCCTTCTTACACTGATGTTCTTTTATCTGTATGGTTATTTCCCTTGCCCCCCTCTCTCTCTCTCTCTCTCTCTCTCTCTCTCTGTGTGTGTGTGTGTGTGTGTGTGTATGTGAAGGGGGGAACGGTGCTATTTTTTTTTTTAAATTGTTTTTTTTTGTTTGTTTGTTTTGGGGGGGGGGGGGGGGGGGGTATGGGTTTTTTTTTCATTTGTTGTTGTTTTTTTCTGTTGTTTGTTTGTTTGTATGTTTGTTTGTTTTTTCTTCTTCTTCTCTCTTTTTCTTTAAAAAAAAAAGTTTGTTTTTTTTTTCCTTTGCTTCTTCTGCTTGAAAGTATGAGTACTGAGTGCATTTTTAAATGTGACCCCATGGGCGGGGACTGGATGTAAAAAGCACATGAATACTTATTCATTATCCTGGAAAAAAGATTTTGTTTCTATTACTTACAATGTGTAGATGTTCTTTTTATGACTTTATTGGCTTTTTCCCCCTCTTTATTATGTGAGTGTATGGGTTATTGCACTTATTTTATTACCATGACATTCAATTTGCAGGAGCATAATTAAAAAGTGTTTGTGTTGATCGTGTGCTATGTGAGTATTACATATTTAGTATTATCCCTGAAACACCCCCCCCCCCCACCCCCCACCCCCCCCACACACACACGCTCGAACAAACACAAACACACACACATACACACACACACACACACACACACACACTCACTCACTCACTCACCCACTTATTCATTATCCTGGAAAAAAGATTTGGGGGGAGGAGGAGAGGAGGGAGGTCATTGAAGGCAATATTGTCAGTAGTGACGAATGCCTAGTATTTTCTAACGTTTTGTTCCTGTATCTTTTTTGTTATCTAAAGTGTAAACGTGAAAAAGTGGATGAAACAGTAGGTGAAGTGGTTTGTGTGTCCTGACGTTTTATGATTTTCTTTTTTAATTCTTGAGGCATTTTTTATTTAAATGTGTGTGTGGACGTGAGCGCGCACGCGCTCAGGTGTGCATGAGTATGTGTGTGCGTGTATATGTATATGTGGTAATTTGTATTTTCAATGTATTTCCTTATCGATTTTTTCCTTGGTTTAATTTAATGGTAAACGATGCAATAATGTAGTGTCTTAGTATAATCATTACGAAATTTGTTCCTAGATAGATGGCTTGATGAAAAAAAGCAAATGCATTGCTTATTCAATGTACCATCTGGAAATAAAATTTTGACTTGACTTGACTTGACTTGACCCACTCATATTCTCTCCCTCAACGACTGTATAGTTTTAAATTTCTTCTTGGTTTGTTTCTTGTTTTTATTGTGTAGATGTATGGGTATTAAATTTATTTCATTATCATGACATATAATTTGAAACGAGTATAATCTAAAATGAGTGTTGATGGGATCGCATACTGTTTTGGGAATTATATATTGGATATTATCTCTGAAATACACACACACACACACTCTCTGTCTCTCTGTCTCTGTCTCTCTCTCTCACCTTTTATCGTCCTGCTTATAGTCATAGTATATCCTGATGAAGGATTCATATTTTTATATTTTCAATACTTTATTGGACTTGCCTCTGTACTTAAGTTTTAATGAGTGCCCTATTTCAATATCTTATAATTATGTGTAACAAGTATGTGTACCATTTGACAATGTGTAGATGTTTATCTTTATGACTTATTAAGTTTGGTTGTGTTATTTTTCTTGGCTTTGTTGTTGTTCTTGTTGTTGTTGTTGTTTGTCTGTTTTTCTCTTTTTTATCATCTTTTGTTGGTTTGGTTTTTTCTTCTCTTTGTTGTTTGTTTGTTTTGGTTAGGGTTTTTTGGGGGTGGGGGGTAGGGGTGGGGTATTTTTAGGATTTTCTTTTAATTACTTGCTTGGGGGGGGGGGGGGGGAGCTGTTTTGAAAAGGGTTATTTCCCCTTGTTTTTATTGTGAGACTGTTTAAGTATTGGGTTATTATTATTAAGATGTATCCCTAACGGGCGGGGACTGGATGTAAAAAAGCACATGTGTGCTTATTCATTATCCTCGAAATAAAAGAATTTGTCATTGTCATTGTCATTGTCTCTCTCTCTCTCTCTCTCTCCTCTCTCTCTCTCCTCTCTCTCTCTCTCTCTCCTCTCTCTCTCTCTCTCTCTCTCTCTCTCTCTCTCTCTCTCTCTCTCTCCTCTTGGTTAGGGTTTTTTTGGAGGTGGGGGTGGGGGGGGTATTTTTAGGGTTTTCTTTTATTTGCTTGCTTGGGGGGGGGGGGAGCTGTTTTGAAAAGGGTTATTTCCCCTTGTTTTTATTGTGAGACTGTATGTATTGGGTTATTATTATTAAGATGTATCCCTAACGGGCGGGGACTGGATGTAAAAAAGCACATGTGTGCTTATTCATTATCCTCGAAATAAAAGAATTTGTCATTGTCATTGTCATTGTCATTCTCTCTCTCTCTCCTCTCTCTCTCTCTCTCTCTCTCTCTCTCTCTCTCTCTCTCTCTCTCTCTCTCTCTCTCTCTCTCTTCTCTCTCTCTCTCTCTTGTTACTCACAGGGGGGACGGAGTAGCGTGGTGGTTAGAGATGACCCGGGTTCAAATCCCGTTCAATCAGAACGACTCCACCCCACCCAAAAGTCCTTCGGATGAGACTATAAACCGAGGCCCCGTGTGCGAACGCGCGCAGAACATCTTGCGCACACGTTAAAAACCTGTTCCGCTTTTCGAAAGAGTAGGCCTTTGTGTACCGGTGGAAACGGATGACAGAAAATACTGTTAAAAGAAATAATAATAATAATAATAATAATAATAATAATGTATGGAATTTATATAGCGCTGAATCTTGTAAAGCAACAAATCAAAGCGCTCAGATGAATGTTTCCCCCCGAGGATAATGGAATAAGCACTCATGTGCTTTTTTACATCCAGTCCCCGTGTGTATGCGGTTTTGTAAATTTTGTCATCTGTTCCCACCGGCACACAATGGCCTACTCTTTCGAAAAGCGGAACAGGATTTAACGTGTGCGCAAGATGTTCTGCGTGCGTTCGCACACGGGACCTCGGTGAGTGCACGATGAGTGCTTATTCCATTATCCTGGAAATGAAAGAATCAAAATAAACCTCTCTCTGAGCACGTCAGAAAAACAACAACAAGCATACACACACACACACACACACACACACACACACACAAAACACACACACACACACACACACACACACACACACACACACACACACACACACACACACACACACAAATACAACCAAACATACAAAAAAACAAACGTACATACAAAACAAACATACAAACAAATGTATAAAGCCTCCAACTTTCTTCCACGTTGCTCGGGTGGACAGCCCAGCCCAGCCTCTGTAGTCTGCAGGTCCTCCCAGTCGCCACAGAGCTTCTTGGCCAGTGGAGAGAGTGGTCAGACCCCATCTTCTTATCTTCTTTCGGAGCGCCTCAGGTAGCGGGCAGGCAGGACTGCAGCACACCGTCTGTTGTCTGGCTGCCAGTCTTGCAAGGCCACTGACCGCTCTGTGAGGTCCATGTGGAGATGATGTACGTGATATACATAGGGGACGGGTTAGCTCGGTGGTCGGAGCAATCGCTTTCTTTCCCCCAACCAATGATGCAAAGCAGCGTCGAGCGTGGTTACCCGTTGGATGGGTGACCGTTTGCGCGCCTTGGCTTCAGTACAGTTACCCCCAGTTCACCCAGCTGTAAATGGGTACCTGCCCTCTTTAGGGTCAGGGAAGGTAAAGCAGCGAGGGAGAGGAGATGGGCGCCGCCCTCAATACGCTGGCCCCTAGAGAAGTGAGGTCTCTGACGCCTCGCTCCCTTAAGACCTTATAGGTTATGGGACTCCTTTACCTTTACCTTTAGCAGTAGGCGGTTGTGGCCTGTCCTGAGTCTGAATATACACACCTGTCCTCGTCACGTTAGCAAGGTAGTAGAGATCCGACCTGTTGCAGTGTGGATGTTGTTGTACCCACTTGTTGTCCTGCTTCGTCTTGATGATGGTCTTGGCTTCAGAGAAAACCCGACAGACCTCTATGTCCACCTGTTCTTGCCTTGTGCCTGCCCTCCTTTGCCAGGGAGTCAGCCAGCTGTCTTGTTGCCCAGCACACCGCAGAGGGAGGGGAGAGTGGAGGGCAGGTCGTTCAGGTCAGGATTTCTGTTGAAAGTAAAATGCCAATCTAGACCAGAGCGCCCAACCTAATTGACAGTCACATAATCGGTTTTGCCAGCTGTCAGCTTCATTGCAGTCTGATAAGCCAGCCAAAGTGTGTGCAGCACACACATACACACACGTTTATATTTGTATGTATGCATGTATGTATGTTTTTTTGTTTTTTTGTTTGTTGCTGCTTCATCTTCTGGGACGTTCACACACCACACCACTCACATATTTATATTCGCATGTATGTATATATGCGTGCGTGTGTGTATGTATGTATTTTGCTTTTCTTCTTTTTTTTCTTTTTGCTGCCTCATCTTCTGTGATGTTCGACATCAAAATAACGATTGATATTACGACCATAACAAATGCATTGTGGGACTTAACCATAAACCTTTAGCAATATCAAACATTAGATAAAATATATATTATCCAGAGCTTATTCAATAGATTAGTGAGGAAAAGCAGAAAAAATAATGTTTTAAAGTTTTAAAAAATCAAGTAAGATATGGGTATTCTCCTCCACTCAACCATTTAATATCCTTGCTAAATTTTATGATTAATGCATTTACTTTTACATTCATAAAGACAATCTCAATTGAAAAACCATCAGTCCTCCTATGGCATTTGTACTTGTCTGTGACCTACAAATACATTCAAAAACACTTCTCTAACCAAGAATACACTTTGCAAAGGCTTCTTTCCAGGCTGAATTTGAATTTATATCGGGAAGGTTGGCTACGAATCGGTATTGGAATGGATGCCTACGAATTGGTATTGGGATGGTTGCCTACGAATTGGTATTGGAATGGATGCCTACGAATTGATATTGGGATGGTTGTCTACGAATTGGTATTGGGATGGTTGTTTTTAACAAACAGTATCCTTAGTCAATGGACCCAGGAATGTACTGTTCTTTTACTGTCATTGGTTGCATCTCTTTTCGCGGCACTATCAGTATATCTATTTGAATATAATCAGTGTGTCTAGTTAAGTCAAGTCAAGTCAAATTTTTATTCCCAGATGATACATTGAATAAGCAACACATTTGCTTTTTTTCAATCAAGCCATCTATCTAGGAACAAAAAACTTGATCAATATTATCCAACTACATTATTACCATAACCAATAATAATAAGACTAACTCCATAAGAAAAATAGAAACCGAGAAAAAATAAAGAAAACACGCGCGCGCACACACTCACACGCAACCAAAAACAAAAGAACTCATCAATAACGAAAATGAACCCCCATCCCCAACAAGAAAAATACACTGCATAACTCGTACACACATACACGCATAAACACACACATACGCACACGCAACGCAACGCAATATAACACAGCCCAACACAACCCAACACAGCATACACACACATTCATACACATACTCAAGTACATACACGCGCACATTTGTACTCACTTAGATTTGGATTACAAGAAAATGAGAGAAAAAAGGAACATATCAAACAAAATATATCAGGCTACAATATTACCCGTTTCATTGGCATACTTTATAATTAATGACAACCATCACTCAAAAAGTCGTGAGCCCCCCCCCCCCCCCCCCCCCCCCCCCCCCCCCCAAAACAACAACAACACCAAAAACAAGAACAAACAAACAAAACAAACAAAAAACACACAACAAAACAAACAACAAAACAAACCCGAACAAACAAAAGAATCAAACAAACAGAACAAAGCATCCACCCCCCAAAAAACAACAAACAACAACAACAAACAAACAAAACCCACAACAACAACCAAAAAAAACACAACAAAAACCACCCCCCAAAATCCCCCTCTCCCAAATCCCCAAACAAACAAAAAAAGAGAAGAAAATACTATGCATCCATACCTAATTGCATCGATAATACTGTCAGCAATTATATCCCTCCTCTCCTCTCAACATGCATGAACAATTATTCATAATTTTTTTTTAATGCACTCATGTTCTTAAAGTAGTACTTTTCAAAATGTAAAATATATATTCAATACTAATCAAACATAAAAGATCAGACAAATAACTCGATAATAATGATCATAACAAGTTGATACAACAACGATAATCACCCATCACCACTAAAAATGATAATACAGTAATAACAAAAAAAAGTAATGGAAAAAGACAGGGGGAGGTATCGGGTAGGAACGTAAATAAACAAACAAAAATAAACCAACAAGAAGCCAATAATAATAATAATAATAATAATAATAATAATGTATGAAATACATCTATGAATTCCTACATAATGAAAAAAGAAAAAAGACAAACCAAAGCCCACAACTAACTAGACTGTCAAACCAAAACAATAACAATTATAACAGTGTGTGTGTGTGTGTGTGTGTGTAAGATCTATGTTCACAATTTGTAATTTGTCCTCGTCTGACAAAAAGACTGACTGAACAAATAATATATAGTCAAGAGCAAAGTTGCATGACTTTGATGAAAAAGTTGACTACATTTCTATCACAAGCAGTGTTGTAAATGTTTTTGTCAATGCAAATTAATACAGTTGATTTTTGTTTACTGAAATCTCCACGCCCCCCCCCCCCCCCCCCCCCAAAAGGGGCTAAAAAGCGAATTAAATCTTTGAATCTTGCATGTAGTTAATATAAGAGAAGTAGCCACATAATAGTGATGGTTATGTTAAATGTATAGTCTAGATCTGTAGGCTAGTGCTGTTCTCCGACTAAAGGGCTGAGATACAGTCGTGGTGTGAATAAGAGATAAGCAGACACTACCTATTCGTATTCATTCAAGCTAGTTTTCCTTTGCAGTGTTTCCAAATGTTTGGTGAGTGGAACATTTTCTAGCTGCAGTTCCACGACTTCGTAGATAACAGTCAGAAACACCTCCACAAAAATTACTTCAGCGTAAAGACCAGATTCCTTGTAATTCGTCATTTTGTCAGTGACGTTAACTTTTGCGTCATGTCATTGATGTCGTCTTGGAAAGACCAGAACTATGCATACACATGCCTTGATTTTCGTGTCAGTTCCATGAGCTTGAATTTTACGGAGATTCAGATAATCCCTCTAATCAGTAAATTTGATGATGTTGTTGTGTTGTTGTTGTTTTCTGTTTGTTGTTTTAAATTTTTTTCCCTAAGCAAGCAGGCGCAGACTGCCCACAGATACGTATGGTCACACAGTCACTGAGAGTTGGGATTTCAAACCTGAGTGGATTTATTTATGTTTTTATGCTGCTTGGAAGTATGTACAGCCCAGTCTAGAAGTTAATCAGAATACTGTTCATAAACAATGTAAACATACACACGCACGCACGCACGCGCGCGCGCGCGCACGCGCGCACACACACACACACACATGGGTGGATGACAAAAGTTTACAAAACTGCATATACATGGGGACTGCATATAAAAAAAGCACATGATTGCTTATTTCATTATCCTCGAAATAAAAGAGTAACAACAACACACACACACACACACACACACACACACACACACACACACACACACACGTCTAAAATCACTAAATGTGAATAGACGTTAAACTGAAGATATCACACACACACATGTATAGATGACAAACGCGCACATTTTCGCCTGAGATCAGTCAGGTTGGTTTGTTTTGGTTTAGTTTGTTTGCTTGTTTCTTGGTTTTGTTTTTGTTTGTTTGTTTGGTTTTTATGTTTGTTAGTTTGTTGTTTTTTTGTTTTGGTTTGGTTTTTAGGGGTGGGGGACTATATTTGTTACTGAGACAAAATTTATGTGCTTAATTTTGCGAAACGGAGTTTGCTGTTTAACTTTTTGAAATATCAGCGTGGAAATAAGTTTATCAGTTTTCCGCTTTAGCGTTCACTTTCTCAATTATGTGCAACGTGGAAATAGGCCAATATTCTGAGTATTTAGCTTTCAGTGAAATTGTTTCCGTTTATTTATTATTTAAAAAAAGAATCACAGATTTCTGTGTGACAAGAGAGGGTCTGGTAATTAGTTTCATGCGATACACCTCGATTTTGCTTGAAAGAGTTAACGGGACTTCATCGCGTCTCACCTGACGACATGTTACCTGTCCTTTTCTGTGACATCAAAGCGGTCACAAGGGGGCGCGACAATCTTTGATGGAGCAGTATTTTGCTCACCCTCCCTCCAATACTGCAGTTTATATTTTAAAGTTCACTTCTCTCAACAACCGATTTCCATTGAATTAATTTCCCAATAAAATACACAGTATTTGTGGTAATATTGTAATTTTTAACCGCACACATTGGTTGAGTTAAACCAGAGAAACGCTCTCGAAACATTGAAAACAAAAGCATGATTCATAGACGGAACAGCCATGGAAGCTGCTGTTTGATTGACAAGCGAACGGAACTGACTGTACTTGACATTTTGGTGAATGTGTACTGTTTTACCTTGTGTTGATTATGTATAATCATTCTGGTAAGTGCATGGGAAAATCATAATTGCACTTGAAGTCTTCGATAAGGCTATTTTACTCGAAAGGGAGTGTAATTGTTCATCGAAGTCAAAGTCTGTAGCAGTCGGCATGATTTTGGTAGATCCTGTACTAAAAGACGAGAACACTTCCTTGGTTTGAAGAGTCCAAAATAAGCATTCATTTATTATCTTTTTGTGTCAAGGCCGTTGGTAACCGTTCGTAATTGAAATCCGTGGAAGCATTGTTCATATTCAAGTTAAAGGTAGGACAAATGGGAGTAAGGAAGTAACTTGGGGAGAAAGTGCGCTGTAACAATGGCCGACAACTCTCTCTGATCAGTGGATTATAAACAAGTTTTCACGGGGAAGGAATTTTGAGGACCGATCTTGAATCAAATCTTTTAAACTCTACAATAATAAAGCACTTTTGACTTTACAATTTTTTAGTATTGTTTTTTCTGTTGACTTTTAAAAACGTTGCTTCTGGATAAAGCGACAGATTCATTCAGTGATTCACTGTTAGTGATAATCAACACTGAAGAATGTGAACTATGCAGGTTCAGCTGCACCTTGGTTTATATGCAGCAATAGCAGGAAATGAACTGGAACCACTGAACTCGCATGACACATATAATTCATATTTTCAATTGATGGCTCAGGTACATGTTTTATGTGGCCTGAGGACAAGTGGGGTTCAATTTAAAAAAAAAATTCAAATGTACAAATTTCTACAACACTGTACAGTAGTAAATATTCTTGTAGTTGCACCTGAACAAATCTTCTAAACTGTTTGGACAAGTCAGAATGGGCTTAAGACTAAGAAAATGAGACTTTTCAGATTCTGGCTCTTGAGATTTTTCAGAGCTGTACAGTGTACGTAGTATGAAAAACTATTTTTTAAAAAGTCTGGAGAGTACTGAGTAGTCTACTGACTACTGATTTAGTGGTTAGCCTTAGAAAACTTAGCATAATGAGTCTCGGGTTGTCTGCTGTTGTTTAGGCCTTCCTGGTTGAAAATAGAAATTTTGACAATGATTAATGCCAATGGATTATGTTCATTTGACATAAAAGACCAACTAAGTTTATAATATGCTATCTCTGTCTCTGTCTCTCTATGTCTGTCTGTCTGTCTCAGTGTCTGTCTATCTCTCACTCACTCACTCACTCACTCACTCACTCTCTCTCTCTCTCTCTCTCTCTCTCTCTCTCTCTCTCTCTCTCTCTCTCTCTCTCTCTCTCTCTCTCTCTCTCTCTCCCCTCTGGTTATAGACATAATGCTTCATAGTCATACTCATAGTCATAGTGATACTGTCGTAGGGGGGTAATGTGATGTAGTGAAATAGGATCTACCGTGTCATTGTCAGTCGCTGTGCTCAGCCTTGGCTGTAGTGTTAGCAGAGCATATTAAAATAACATACATAGATCTATATAATACTAGAGATGGCCCAGAGTTCCCTGTTAATTAATCAACAATGATACCAGCTGGCATGTTAGTGTTATTGGTGAAGGTGACAGTTTTTGTGTTAAGACTCAAGCCAGCTACCATACAATAACAAAACATCAACTAACAATAACATCAAGAATGACTTCATTTTACATGAGATATAGATTTGATTTCATGATCAGTTGTGTCACTGTCTCACACACTTTAAACTAAGCTATGTTTTGTTTAACAATTAAAAAGAAATTTGATACCACTTTTATTCACGGCAGATTTCTCTGCATGACAATTTGGGCTGCTCTACCTGGGGAGATCACATTACCACAAGAGCAGCGCCACCCACTATCTTTTTTCTTTTCCCTATCACAGTATCAGAGTGACTTTTTTGTACAGAATTTTGCCAGGGACATCTCTCTTCTTGTGCACACGTGCTAAATAACTTTGTGAAACACACTGGACCTTGGTTTATCGCCTCATCCAAAAGATTAGCACCCAGACCACCACTCATGGTGTAGTGGATGGGGTTAAAGTATTTGGCCCAAATGCATTGAAATGGGGATCGAACCACTGCAAACTTCCGACCCAGACAAGAACTATTAGAACTAGAAGCTAGTTAACCAGCATGATGAGATCAGAGGAGGGCACATGTACCCAAATTCAAAAGCAGGCAAGTGTTCAACCATCCCTTGAACCAACCATCAATTTGCTGCCTATCACTTTTACTCTACTCTAATCTGAATGGCTGTAGAGGCTTGTAGTTGTAGTGTGTTCCACTCAGCTTTGATACAGTACACATGCTGACACCAGTTCAGTAAGAGAGATAGATAGTATCACTATAGTATGTGTGTGAAATGTGTCAGGAGCATGATGGTGATTCAGCTAGTGAAAACTTCTACCATGCTGATTGTGAATCAAATGTATTTTGGATGATCAATCAAACCTGTTAGCTAAGTCCACATTTTGGTGAAACAATGAGTTTGAAGTAAGTGTAGTGAATGACTAGATACTTTCAACTTCGACTGCATCAATTTGATACACAAGCACCTGAAACAGCTTCTTATAAGTTATGTTGTATGCATGGTTATTTTCATATCATACATAGATCTTTGTATGGTGTATCCATGAAATAGGCACAGGCACTCCAACTTGGAAGCTTTCTTAAAATTGTAAGTTTGATGGAGAGCACAGGTTGTTTATTTATTTTATTTATTTATTCTTTTATATCGAGGATAATGGAATAAGCACTCATGTGCTTTTTTACATCCAGCCCCCGTGTGTATGTGGTTTTGTAAATTTTGTCTTCTGTTTCCACCGGCACACAATGGCCTACTCTTCTGAAAAGCGGAACAGGATTTAACCAGTGCGCAAGATGTTCTGCATGCGTTCGAACACGGGGCCTCGGTTTATAGTCTCATCCGATAATATTGTTGATATGCTAAGGCCAGAGCTTGTCTAATGTCTTATCATGGACAAAGATGATCTAATATAAGATTTCAAAGGCTAATGACTGTTCAGCATTTTGATAATAGATATATATATATATAGTATAGCACTAGCAGTATAGACCTTGGCACCTGACCTTGCTTTATAAAAAAACCCAAACAACCTGACTCAGTGACAAACCTTTTGGCCTGTGCCCTTCTGGCTTAGTCAATGGGATGATTAAGCAAAGTATTTTGACTTGACGTGACTTATTATTCTTAAAAGAAAATTGAGAAACCCGCTTTGGGTGTTAATGTTATGACTTTGAGACAAAATTGCCAGTTAAAACATGCCCAATATTTAACGTCTAAGCTGATGTAAAGGCAGCACTTTGGTATGATCAATTAATTTTTTTTTTTAATTGCCTCTGATTTAGTGGTCCCAGTTGCTGGTCTCATGGTGACCTCAGATTCGGTTTCCTTTGAATACACTTTTGTGCCTGTAAATGTAATGATTTTGTGTCAAAGCCTTTGGCAGTTTGGGGTTGGCAGTTCATGGAGGACAGTCATTGGAAGGATGTTGTGGTGGTTGCTACCTCAGGTATATTGATGGGCTCTTTGTGGACTTCGACCCTGAGGATACAACATAATGAATCTGGGGGACAGGATAACCTGGTGGTAAGCATGATGTACTCATGATCTGCTGACCTGGGTTCAATTCCCATTCAAGAGGAATTTTCCTCTGGAGTTAACATCAGTGCCGACTCCACTCTCCCCAAAAGTCCTTCGGATGAGACTATAAACCGAGGTCCCGTGTGCGAACACACGCAGAACATCTTGTGCACACGTTAAAACACATTCTGCTTTTTGGAAGAATAGGCCATTGTGTGCCGGTGGGAACGGATGACAACATTTTAAAAACTGCATACACCAGTGGACTGGATGTAAAAAAGCATATGACTTTATGAGGGCTTATTCCATTATCCTCGAAATAAAAGAATAAAATAAAATAAAATATACATGGCTGTGGCTGAGTGGTGTGGGAACAGTAGGACAGGAACTCAGAAGATGAGGCAGCAACAAACAACCCCTCCCCCAAAAAACCCACCAACAACAAAAAACCAAAAGAACAACAAACAAAAAAACCAACAGCAATAAAACCCCAAACAAAACAAAAATATGGCAGTGGCATGATTCTTTTTAACTATTTTAATTTAATACACATCAACTCAAAGGCAAGTCAACCTTTGGTATTGTGTCATTTCTCAAGAGATATCTAGATCAAAGAATCAAGAAGATGAATCAACTAATCACTGTAATCAGTCATCGAATATCTGTGTTTGCATAATTTCTTATTTTACGCACTGGTTACCCAAAATAACCCTAACACTTTTTTCACCATCTCACTGAACTTCCTCTTTCCTCAAATGTTTTGTTAACCCAGTCACAGTGTCATTATGTATTGTCAGTCACTGCTTGTTTTGTAATAATTAACAACTGATACAAGTATTGTGTCAAGCATAAAATGCTTGACAGCCAGGAAAGGTTATGGACTATGATGAAGCCATTACTTTTTTTGACTATTTTTTTTATCCGGGCTGCGTGAAGGAAAACCAATGCAGTTGTTCAGAAGAAAGCTAGCCAGTGAAGGCTGAAGCTCTAGATAAATTTAATATTATCTACAAATGTTTTCTTTAATTTAGTTTAAATCTTACTAGCATCGACAACATTGTTGCTTTCACACGTTCTGTATATTAGAGATTCATGGCTCTGTGTGTGAAGCACAGCTTTTATGCTTTATGGTATAGTATACATTGTTTCAAGTGTAACGCTCACACACGTATATATATATATATAATATATATATATATATATATATATATATATGTGTGCACATGTATGCATGTGTTTTGTTCCATTGTTTTGAGCATGCGTGTGCAGAGGATATATGATTTTGCAGTGTGTGTTAGTGTGTTATTTGTTAATAAACTTAATTTTGAGTTACGAGTATGGTGCATAAAATTAAAATGTCTTTCTCAAGCCATATATATCATGATATATGATAGACCTGTCCCTGATTATTTAAGCATAACAAAATATGCAAGTGTTAAGTCATTGTGGAAAAATAAGGATGAAAAACTAAAAAGCTTTGGCCATGATTTTAAAGTGAGGCAGGCAGTGTGAAATCATTGATGTGGAACAGGAATGCTTATCTCCCCTCCCCCCCCCCCCCCCCCCCCCACTCTGAGATCTGGCTATGGGGTGAGTGAAGTGTTTATGGGCGTTTTATTGTTGTCAAAAAGCAGTTTATTTTTGTACATGTTCACAGCTTAACAAGTGACAGTCTGACCCCCAGTCTAGACTGAATTTCTTACTTTCAAAAGTGTGACACTGCAGTGAAACTGAAAGTACACATTATTAAGTTATAAGAATAGCGATCTGAACATGAAACATATTTCTGAGAATTCTACTTGTCAAGTTAATTATGTGAATGAAAAAGGTTGAAAGTTTCTCAGCTTTCTGGATTCCGTGACCAGGAAATGTACTAATGTAATAGTTACAACCGATAAAATTTAATAAGTTTCCCTGGGTGTTACTGTTAGACTGTGAACCTGTTAGACTGCGAACCACATACAATTGTTTTGGGGTTGTTTTTAAAATCCCCAAACAAAGGCACATTGTTGCAAAAGAAACATTTTGTATTGTTTCAAAGCATTTTATAATAATGTGGATGAAATCTTGCATAATTTATCATTATCAATTCATTATTATTATAATGAAAGACCACCAGCATAACCATATTTGATCAAATAGTGTTGAAGTAAACAAGTGTAGAGAATACAAAAACAAATGCAGATAATGATAATTTAATAAAATTAACATAATTTTATATTTTAATAATGTGGGATGAGTGGGATTGAGTTCATATTCAGAGTGACCCCTGAGGTGTTTACCTGGGGAACACATAACAACAGCAACACTTTGTTTACAGTGAACATTTTTTATTTGCAGATGCCATTCTTCAAGTGGGCTGACACTCACTTTTTGACCACAATGACCAGCGAATGAATGACAGCAGTGTGATCATACGAAGTCTGAACTGAAGACTCCAGCCTGTTTTAGGGATAGTTCTTCTCAATTCATGTCAATGCTGAAAGGAGTTTTCATTGCAGCATCTGTATGCTAACACTACCGACGTCTTGTCGCTGAATGACAAGTGCTGACTAAACTCTGTGAAGTGCTGTGGAGAAGTGACTTCATTACTTTTTGTGACCTTTTTTTCTCTCGGCTGGATGTAAGCTCTGATGTTGTCGCATCAGTCCCAAGTCAGCTGTCCCCTGACCAGCCCTGTGCCAGCTGATGTTTCCTCTGCCAGTATTTTGAAATCAGTTCGAGAGCAGGTGAGAGAATTGTTGATTCATATGCTGATCTAGTTTATAATTTAAATCTTAGTGTACACATACATGTATACTTAAATTGAACATTTGAAGTCTCAGAGATAGTCCTGACAATGAGTTTAGGTATTGATTCATATACTGATCTAGTTTATAATTTATCTTAGTGTACTATACATGTATAAATCGAACATTTGAAGTCTCAGAGATAGTCCTGACAATGAGTTTAGGTATTGATTCATATACTGATCTAGTTTATAATTTATCTTAGTGTACTATACATGTATAAATCGAACATTTGAAGTCTCAGAGATAGTCTTGACAATGATTTTAGGTATTAATTAATACAAATCAATTTCATAAAAATCATTTGTAAAGACACTCAGGAATTTAAATGATACATCTTGTAAGAGAAAAAAAGCACTTTATATCTTAAAACTAAATAAGTTTTTGTAAGTCCTTTTGAAAGATACTCTAGTAGTAGTACCAGTAGTAGTGTAGATTTTAAATATTAGTTACTGCACATTATAAGAAACTTGCAAGGGTTTTTTTCACAGGTTTTAATCTTTTGTCTTTCATGATTTGGCTAGGGCTAGATGACTGTGGATAGTCCTCGTGTCAGTTTTGCATGATTTTGGTACACAGGTATATCATATTTGTAAATACCATACACCATACATGTATCAAATCATGTACAACAGAAAAGGGTGCTGTCAGTGTCAGTAGACTTGTCGTCATCATCGTTATGATTATGACTTGTATACTGATGATACCAAGTCTGTGAATTTTTAGTCAAAACCAAATGTTCTGCGTTAATAAAATATTCATCTTCTATTTATTTTCTTCTTGATAGTTAATACATATATTCATTTCCATTTGATTACCTCTGCCCAGTGCGCCTCTCTCTCTCTCACTCTCTCCTCTCTCTCTCTCTCTCTCTCTCTCTCTCTCTCTCTCTCTCTCTCTCTCTCTCTCTCTCTCTCTCTCTCTCAGTGTCAAAAGCACAAGTTCATAATGCACAGGCACAGCCACTACATGTCTACCCTGTACAGGTAGGGACTGAGCTCGTCTCTGGAATAGGATTGATTTTGTTTTTGCACTTTTCGTTTTTTGTTCTTTTTCGGTTGTTGTTTTCAGAATCTGCATATTAAAAATTTTGTCATTTTGTTCTTGAGGAATCGGTGTAGCAGTGCTCACCGTACTTACTCATTACTGTTACTGTTACCATCTGACTTCATTACAATTCTGGTCCTTGGGATGACTGTGTGCTGGTATTGTGTAAGTTGTAACTGTGTCTGATAGTATGTCTGGCGCAATAGGGATTTGAAACAAAATCATCCTATTATTATTAGGAATGCAGTTTTGACAAAGATACAATTGTAATGATAGTAGTGAGAAGTAGTACTTCATGAATAATCTTGGTTAATGTCTAAATCATGTAAATGATCAATACATTATTCATCCATAGAGCTAGATTGTGATGGCGGTAGTTTATTTGGAATCATCATTATTTTCATGAAATAGCTGTGTTACGTAGTAGTGAATAATTTCAGTGAATTTGTAACTGGCACACACACTGCCACCAAAGTGAAAGTTGGTATCTCAGGCACTTGATTTATGAGCAGTGAGGAGGAGATTCAGACCTTGGTGTTATCACAGATGTTTGCCCTGTCTTACTGTTGTCAGGAAGTACAGTTTGAAAGATTGACCCGTCAGTTGGAAGCAGAAAAGGAGAGAGTGTCAAATCAGGTGGGTTCCTTTAACTTCACTTCAGTGACAGTAGGTGTGTTATGTCTTGTTATGTCTTGTTTTATCAGTGTCTGATGAGTGACGAGAGTGTCTTTCTCATGTCAACTGGTATCACTTGCCTCTGCCCCCTCTTCTCATTGTCTTTGGAAAATTTTGTCAGTCGTTTGTTTTTTTATGTACTTACCCCGTTCCAACTTCTTTCCCTTATTCCTCAGCATTTTTGTGAAGGTCTTAGATTTTGTTGAATATGATATTGTCAGTTGGTCCAATAGATATGTTAGTGCATGTATGGGTATCTGTGTAATCAGGATCAAGTACAATATCTGCATGCTTGCTTTGTTCTAGTGTATAAAACTTTAAGAGTGTATTTATTCGGCAATAACTGCAATCAATCTCACTTATTCTACCTTTTAAGTTACCAAAATAACGACTGAAACTTATGCAAATTTACAAACAAAAATATGACATTTGTGTGAGACTAAGTGGAGAAATTAGTGTTTCTGTTAGTTAGCCTTAAAGTAGTTTTTGTCTTTTTGATAGCCTTGTTCAGAGATTACATTTTCTAGTAATGCCATGTGATTTGATCCATCTTTACTGTACGCTGTCCTTGGAGGAGGAAAAGATTGTTTGGTCAGACCATAAAAACACAAGAGTTTGTGACATTTCATTGTGTTGTTTTGCTTTGTTGTTGATTATACATATATTTATATATATTGTTAGCCCATTGAGAGGAAAAAGAAAACCAGTTGTGTTATAGAAACTATTTCAAGTTAAGACTTGAAATAGTATACATCATGTGAATGTGAATATTGTGATTGACTGCTGCCAAGACTCAAGACAACTTCCTTATCTCAGAGGAGAGAAGGGGCAACACAGTAATACAGTAGTAGTCTAACATGCTTAGAATAAACACTTAAATCATACCTCCCAAGACCTGAATGTCAGTATATCAGTGACAAGTAGTATCACACATTCACCAGACAATAGTTACACTACAGAAAAGCAAGGTTTTAAAATGAGCATTGATCATGTTTTCTGATGATCTAGACATTCAACTCTGCATAACAAGGCATCACAAGACCTTTGCAGGGGGTAGGGGTCTGAAAACTGGAAAAAAATGGGAACATTTTATTGTACACAGACCAAACAAGCAATACGTGTATGACTAAAGCCCCATGTTTATTCCTGTATCTCCCCCCCCCTCCCCCACACACTCACACACTCAGACATCATGTACACACCAAAGCGCACACACATAATACATACCACACATACACGCCTGCATACACACACACACACACACAGAGGTGGAGGGGGAGAAAGAGGGCTTAACACATGCACAGGTCTAAGTGCATGCAAAACACTTGCAGACAAACATAGGCAAGCATGCAAGCTCACATATGTGCTTGCATGCATACACACACGCATGTAAAACACAGACATATAGTAATATACACACATGGCGTGTCATGCACACACACACACACACACACACACACACACACACACACACACACACACACACACACACACACACACACACACACACACTCAAACACACATGTATGCACATACAGAGTGACACACACTTACAGGCAAGCATGCATGCACACACATTTAGTCACACACACACACACACACACTTACACACACAAACTTTCTCTCACTCACACAGTGACACACACACACACACTGTACATGTGCACATGGACACTTTCACAAACACGGGTGAGCATGCATGCTCTCAGTCACACACACACACGCATGCACACATGCATCCCTACACACACACACACACACACATGCACGCACGCACACGCTCTCACACTTACACTCCACAATGACAGTTTTGGGGTTGACACAAAGAGCGCATGGTTTACACATTTTGAATAAGTGCCAAAATTCCAGCCTTAAAAAAAAAAGGATCTCTCAGCTCAGTGCACTTTTTATTTCAGGGAGGAAAGGGGGATACAGGTAATCCAGAGAGAGAAGGAAAGGGAAGGAGCAATGCCATTGGTCTAGGCAGTATCAAAACAGGTCATGAATAGCCCCTGCTGTAAGATAAACACTTGTGTACACGTACATTGTAGTAATATGTGTAGGTAACACCTCACGCCTCCCATTTCTGAATGTTATGTTTATTGTATATTGGGAAATCATGAGACATATTATACAGAGCTACACAGACTCGGATTTTGTCATGTTAAGACATGTAGCGGATTCATTTCATACATGTAATCTATGCAAAATATGCATGAGAGCAAACATGTATACTCATTCCACTAACACTTTCACACATGCATGCACACAGGCTTGCACACACACACACACACACACACACACACACACACACACCCACACCCACACCCACACCCAGAATCAAAAGCAAAACAACATCAGCAAGAAAAAGAATAAATTAAAAAACTTCAAGTAAGTCATAGTGACACTACAGTGCAGGGATGAAGTGAACAACTAGACGTAGCTAAAGCCATCTTGTCTTTATAATAAATTTTATGCAGCGTACCTATCTAAAACAAACATGAATCATAATTTATGTCAGTGTTTTTTCCGGGTTGTGAATAGACCAGGGGGCACAGTGGAGGTAGAGCTCCTACAGAAGCTACACTGTCCTAGGTAGTGTGTGGGAGCCAGCCTGCCTGTTAGGGAAGAGGAGGAGGAGGAGGAGGACTAGTAGGGTAAGGACGTGAATTGTGACACCAGGCAGGTCAGAGTATTTTCCCACACTGGGGAGGGACAAAGGCAGGGACAGGGGAGGAATGTAGCTCAACCCTTTTTATGGCAGGCAGGTAGGCTGGCTGGCTGGCTGGCTGGCTGAAGGGCTTGCTATTGAGTCACCACTAGGTAGGGAGGATTGGGGTGAAACACTGTCTACTTCTTCTCTCTCCTTCCCCCCCTCCTTTCCACCTGTCCCATCCTGTCTTCCTTCTACCTCCCTTCCCCTTGTCTCTCCTTCTGACAAAGTAGACTTTTTTGTAAGCTTTGTTTGTAAGCTTTGTTTGGCTGGCATATTTTGAAGCTGCCGGGTAAGGAGAGAAAATAATTAGTGCATAGAGACCAGTTTTAAAATGCATCTCCAGTTCTGAGAGGGGGGGGGAGATGAGGATGGTGGTGGAAGTTTGGCATTCCATGATATAGTGTCATGGTAGTGTGTTCATCAGAAAATGAAAAAAGACAAAAACTCAAGATTGCAAACAACTCATATTATATCTAGAAATTGAAACAGCACTCCCCCCCCCCCCCCCCCCCCCTTCCCACTTGGCAACCCACTGCAAAGGACTTTGTGCATTTGACAGGTCACAGATTTAGAAAAATATAGCCTGAGAAAAATAGATAAGCCCTTTTGTAGTGGATGGGGGTAATGGTGGCACCAATAAAAAGAATAGGGGAAGAGTGGGGAAGAGATCAAACTGAAAAAGGCTCGTGTTGCTGAATACAAGTGTTGTGATATTCCATAAATAAAATTTTGGTCAGAACCTCCCTTCGTGACTTTCTCTTGGAAAGGGCGTTCACTGAATCAGGTATATATATATATATATATAGGCCTAATGCAGTTGATTCCAAATCTAACTTATCAGAGTCAGTGTAAAATTAACCTGTCAATTCTGCTGCGATGCATGGTTTTCATCATGTTTTAAAAAAACAGTACACAAGTTAACGCAAAATGATGAAAGCATACCAATTTTATATGATTAAAAAGTTTGTGTCTACTGTGAAGATTAACAATATGTACACTGATCAGTGGTTCCATGCATCTGATTTATTTCTTTTTTTGAGAATGTTCATATCATACCACAAAACAGAAAACTTTTAAAACATATATATATTTATCTTAGAAAGCATATTATACAGTATACATGTATGTAATATCAGTGGCCTGATCCACTGGACAGAATTACCTTAAATTAATCAGTGACTAAAGGAATGTTGATTGGGTCTTGGAAGTCAATTTGAAGTAATATTTTTAGTATGCACCCTGTATTGAAGGAGGTCATAGCACTGGACACAGGGGCTGCCTTTGAGTTTGTTACAAAACTTTGTTCTAATACAGTCTGTATGGTGATATGGTCAGTGGGAAACAATTCTTGTGGGAAAAAGATTTATCTGAAAGCCTAGTTTGCCATTGATTGAACCTTTCTCTGTCTTCGGGAAACTCCCCCCCCCACAAAAAACTGTTGTGGAAGCTGTAGTTTTGGCACATCACACTGGGCTGACAGTGTGTCTAATTTATTTATTTATTTATTCTTTTATATCGAGGATAATGGAATAAGCACTTATGTGCTTTTTTCATCCAGTCCCCATGTGTATGCAGATTTGTGAATTCTGTCAAAGTGTCATCTGTTCCCACCGGCACACAATGGCCTACTCTTGCGAAAAGCGAACAGGATTTAACGTGTGCTCAAGATGTTCTGCGTGCGTTCACACACGGAACCTTGGTTTATAGTCTCATCCGAAGGACTTTGGGGGAGAGTGGAGTCTGCACTGATGTTAACTCCAGAGGAAAATACCCTGAAGGGAATCGAACCCGGGTCGTCAGATTGCAAACGCAATGTTCTGACCACTAGGCTATCCTCGTCCCCCTTTTGCCTTCAGCTAAAACACCAGCTAGTGAAATAGGTCAACGATAGAAGGTATGATGATAAAATCTTGCTATTCTGAACTGGGACAGCATTCTTATCAGTATGAAGTTTGAAATGTATTTTATTAATGAAATGACTCAGCGTGTACTGTCAGTAAAGGTTGACGCATAGCTCTGGATATCGCTGGATGAAGAACATTCCAGTGTGATTAACTGGTCTGTTTGGAAAACTTGGTTGGTTTTGGGGAGCAGTGATCTAAACACTTTTGTGTGAACCATTCAGCATTTGTGGAATTTGAATGTGTTTGGTTCTCTCAAGTTCGGTGACTTGAATTCCTCCTGTCTTTGCCTTTAGTTTTGATCTCTTTCTCTGACACAAGCAGTAAACATTCATGAAATCAACCATACATGCAAGCATGCAAACTATGTTCCCCCTTCCCATTCACCCAAACATTTTATACATGTATAAATATGCACTCAGCCTGGAGGGAAACTATGATAAATATCTTTGCAAATGCCCAGTTCTGATGAACTTATTTGGGGGTTTTCCACTCCAGTACAATCAAGAATTTATCAGCTGTGAATATATATCTCTTATTTGATACTGGGCTGTTTGTTTTCTTTCATGCAGATATTTTTTATTTTTTGATTGTCTTGTAAAGTGAAATTTGTGTGTTGTTTTTGTCTTGGGGTGGTGATATAAAAAAAAAAGAGCTCTAAAGACAGGGGACTGCTGTGGGGTTGCTTTGGTTAACACGTGCTCTTCAATTTTAGGGTATCTTGGACAATGTTAAAGATCTATACAGTAGTAACCATGGCTCAGAAGCTGTTCTGTATAATTTGGATTTTATATCATATGCTGGGGTTGCTTGGATTGTCTAGCACAAATTTTGTCATTTTGAAAACAGTGCCTTCTCTTTGCAAAGTAATTAGATTAAAAAAAAAAAATCAGACAATAGTTCTTTGGTTCCAGATTTTTATTAGTTGAATTTTCAGTTGTCCTAGTGTCATTTACTGTGCTGAATGTAGCAAGTGTGTGTTCCTCATTAGCATGGATAGATTATCTAGATGTGCATCAACCCCCCCACCCGTGTAATCCCTGCATATTGATTATGTATAATACAGCGTAGAGTAGAGTGGAGTTTGTTTTGTTTAGAACCGTCCACAAGTGTTTTACTCCACCTCCTTCAGGTTTAGTTTTGTTTTTGTTTTGTGTGGGTATTGTCTGTGTTCTTTGTGTTTCTGTATCATTTTCCTGCATCTGGCACATACTGCATTTTCTCCTGCATGGGGAAGCATACATTTGTAACTTGAGCACATTGGACACTACACGAGTGTGTACTTTTCAACACATTTGTATACAATACAGTAAGAAGGGAGAAAATAGACTCCGGTGGTAATTTCTGTCACACGTTAATAGACATTGAATCATGGACATTATTTTTTTTCCAAAGTTCTACAGAGTTCTAGATAGCTTAAATTGGATTACTGGTTGCTTCTGTGTGTGTCTGGTTTTGGGTTTTTTTCCCCTCTTTGAACCAAAGCCCTGGTTGACGTACAGACTAGACGCTTAAAATATTCTGTTATTGCGGTGGTGTGTGTTGCCTGCAATCTACTAAGCTTAGTGCCTTTGTTTTGTTGTTGCGGAGGACATACAACTTTTGATTTTAAGTGTCATTCAGTTTTTGCTGTTGATGAATTTAACCATACTCGGATATATGCCTGCATGGTGTGGTGTGCTGTTACTGATCAGTGGGTTTTGTGGTTGGGCACTGCTGGTTGGGGCCCGCCCATTGGTGGTTGTTGCTGCAGGCTGCTGTAGCAGGCGTAGGCCCTGATAGCCCCAGCCCCAGCATGAATAGTGTTACTAGTCAGGATGGCTCTTTCCTTTGGGCCTCCCCTCTTCCCCCTTCCTCCTCTCAACCCCCACGTCCACCCCACCTCCTGGACAATGAGGAAAGCGCAGATTCCTCCAAATGAACTCCAACCTTTTGGACTCTTGCTTGTGAGTACTGCTGTTTATTGCTTTTGCTTGTGGGACGATGCTGGTTGTTTTTTTTGTTTTTTTAAAGCTTCGTCTTCATTGAGGGATTTATCTTTTTTTGGTAGTAGTGGTAGTGGTCTTATTTATTTATTTGTAAAATTTCCTTTGTGGTTTGGCTTCCTGTGAAGCTTCTGTGCATGATTCCTGCATGCTTTTTTTCCATCTCACTTTTTGCATGGATTGCTTTATTCCCTTCCTGCATGACTTAGCATTTTCTTTTTAAGTCTTTGTCACAGTTTGCTGTCCATGAAACTGCTGTTGCTGAAATTGAAAGCCTGTATGATATGTTATGTTCTCACTGCATAACTTTCTACATTTTGGTGATGTTGCATTGTTTTCAGAGGGTGGCAGTTATTTCAGATGATCTATGACAGCTTTTAGGAATTTCTGTTAAGAACGGATTCATGCATGCAGAAAAAAACAAACTTTGGGTAACTTAGAATCACTATTTTCTACATCATTCTGCATAGTTGCAGAGTGCATGTACTACTTATATAATAAAATAAAAAGTATCCTTGATATGATTTTATTCATCTCACATTATCAGTAACACTGGATGTTTCAAATGTGCTGGTAAAAGATCCTGCTTTAAACAAAATTATATGATCATTTATTTTGCTTGATTTATTTATTTTTTGTGACTCTCTCTCTCTCTCTCTCTCTCTCTCTCTCTCTCTCTCTCTCTCTCTCTCTCTCTCTCTCTCTCTCTCTCTTCTCTTCTCTTCTCTTCTCTTCTCTTCTCTTCTTACTCTTCTCTTCTCTTCTCTTTCTCACTCTTCTGTGTGTGTGTGTGTGTGTGTGTGTGAATTGGCAAAACTGAAAAAAATAGCTTGGTACTGATTTTTAAACGGCAAGAACTGAACTGGTCTGACCAAAGATTAGGGCCTCTCGTGTCATTTTTCACGCCTGTGTGAAGTAAATTTCAAGCATATAAAATATATGAACTGTTCAGATAACCATACAATGATTGCAAGCATACCAGATAGTTCCATGTTTGAGTAAAGCATGTGCAAAGACCCTCATTCTACACAGGCGAGTTTTAGCTGCTTTTCTAGTATCCACACACAAAAAGTACACATAAAAGTTTGTTAGATCTTTGACGGCACAATCTTCTTGACACTGAGAAGTATAAAGCAGGTAAGAAATAAATAATGGTGATCCTTGAAGCATGATCAACCGGGGACTAAGCTGAAGATTGTTCACCCTTGGTTTGGTCCTAGTTGGTGGAGTGAAAGTGAAACGAAAGACCTTGCCACGAAGATGTAGACTGAGCACTGCACACCCTAGGAAAACGTAATCGTGGGGATTTGACGTCAGGAGATAGCAAGATGTCCCGCAGTATTACCCAGGAGGAGGTTCCAGGTCACTGGAAATGTAGGTGTTTCACCCTGCTGTGATGCACTTGCTTTTATTCTAGAGACCGACAGACTGGCTTGTAAATCGTAGTGATTTTTTAGTGCTCAGTGTATTCAAAATTCATCCACCTTTTGTGTGTGCGTGCATGCATGTGCGCGTGTGTGTGTGTGTGTGTGTGTGTGTGTGCCTCTTGTGTTTGTGTAATGACTTGTATTTTTTCTTGTCATTTTCTTTACTGCTATTCTCTTTGGAGGGCGTTTTTAATTTTTCCTGTTAAAGTTTATTTGGATGTGTGTATGCATGTAATGTTTATTTCCTCATTATGTTTGTGATATCACTTTCTTTTTCATTATTCTGTCAATTATGACCCGGTGATATTTATAATAGAAGTATACATTTTCAGCTTTGAACAAGGCGTTTGCAATTCCTCTATGTTGGTGATGAGAAACAGGCACCTGATTCTAAATTTTAGAAATACTGCAGTACACCTGTGTGAGTTTTTCCTTTTGTTGATTACTATTCGAAGCATCAGAGCGAAGTTTAGACATTACCCCTGAAGTAGGAATGCAGCTGCCTGAATCATAATGACAGGTAGATGGTCACACAATCAAATCTCACCATGGATGATTCGTGGAGCTCAAGCTGAAGAACAAGCAACAACAATGGAAAGTGAAGTAGTATTGAACAGTGGGATGTATTAGAATCGTTGAGTGTTTGCATTTTTCATTTTTTTTGGCAAGGAATATAATATATATTGATAATAATATAAAGCGTTGACTGCTTTAGGCACAACGTAGCTGAGCCAGTGCTGAATAGACCCTTGCAAGTTTCATTCTTACAAGACACAGAATGTTGTATCTTGGTTTTGGGTTTGTTGTTGTTATTGTTGGTGTTACTGACCTGTACTTTTTTGGTTACTACGAAGGGACTTACTGCCTTTGAACTTGAAAGTTACAAGGATTCAATTTCAATCAAAGTTCTACATTTGAATATGGAAATATTATTTATAATTTATATATGATATGTACCAGCAAAGCAGAACATTGACAAGTTGAATAGGGAATTTCTGGAACGTGACACAAGCTTGTGCAGTGATAGTGTGATACACAATTGTGAAACTGACAAGCAGTCTATTCTGGAGTGCCGCCATGTTCACAGTTACATGGTGTCACTTAACACTAAATTTTTGTGTATCTCATCTCTCTGGGATGTGCAGTGTAGGCAGTGTGATAGGATCTTACCCCATGGGCCACCCACCCTTCTGCCTGTGTGCGTGTGCTTGCAGTTGCATGCACACTCATTCTTCAGTTTCCTGTATCCAAACATTGAAGTGGTCTGTAACTAGTGTAACTGTAAGGCTTGCATACTTGTATATACATGTGTCTGTTGTGTGATTGCAAAGTGTGTGTGTGTGTGTGTATGTGTGTGTGTTGGTGTATGTGTGTGTGTATGTACTGTGTTAATAACACATGACATTTCACTGTATTTATCTGTAAATTTGAAAGAAAGAAAATCAGGAATAGAAGACACTGGTGGTGCTTGACATGTAGAGAGCATTTGGTGCCATGAGCGAAGGACAAAACAATTTTAACAAGTTTTGAGTATGAAAAGGATTTGATTACAGCAGTTGAGAACTTGAATGCTTCACACAAGTTTACTTTATGCCTGTGCTCACAGACCTGTACATACTTAAGAGAGTGTGTGGGGGAAGGAGGGGGTGGGGTGGGGATTGGTAATTTGGAATATAGAATCATACTTTAGCTGATATTGTATAATGTATAGTATATCCATTTTCTCTTTCTCTTTCATCTGCACTTCGCTTGGCATATAGGTAATGTATGCATGCTCATACACACACACATATACACACACACACTGAGTCATAAATAAAACTTTGTTGATGCCGAGTATTGGATTGGATTCATTCTAACATAAAGATGTTAAAATTCAAACATGCATGCATAATAAGATATCAATTGACAAAACACCCTTTATGTGTGTGTGAGAGAGAGAGAGAGAGAGAGAGAGAGAGAGAGAGAGAGAGAGAGAGAGAGAGAGAGAGAGAGAGAGAGAGAGAGAGAGAGTGCGCGTGTGTGCGTGCGCGGGGGTGCGTGCGTGCACATTTGTGCATGTGTATTTGTGTGTGTACATACATGCTTGTGGGCCACATTAGCTCACTATTCAGTATTCTTTCCATTTCAAAACACCCTCTCCCCGCCCCACCCGTCCTTTTTTTTTTTTTTCTTTTCTCTCTCTTCTTTCTTCTTTCTTCTTCAGTACAAACAGCTCTGCTGTACATAGGAATTATGAGAGCTAAGCTGGCTGGCGGGCTGGCTGGGGGTGAGGTCAGGGAGGGAGGGAACAGGGCCATAAGAAGATCATTTGTTGCTGTGGCCCACACCTCCCCACTACCCTGTCAGGCAAGAAACCCAAGGTTGGGGGTGGGGTGGGGACAGGGGGATAGAAGTTGGAGGGAATGAGGGTGGTGGACCTGGCTGTTTTGAAAGTTAAAAAGAAGAGGGTAGACGTCAAGCGGTGTGGGAGTTCGAAATGTTTTAGATGGGTTTGGGGGCTTTGGCTAACTGATACCTATATTAATTAATATTCAGTAAGGGTTCAGTTGGAAGATTTGGGCCTTGCAGTTAAGTATAATTAAAATTAAAGAAAAAACCCATTAATGAATGCAAATTTGAGAATGATTAAAATGGTTTAACAGTAACAGACCCTTGCTGCGGTTAACATTTTATTTCAGCTGTCTAGAGAGTAATCGATTTGAGGATATTTTCATAACAAAAACAATGATAGAAAAATAAACTAACAAAACAAGAAAGGATAGAGTATAAGTCAACTTGCCATATCGCAGCCCATGTGAATCTCCATAGCCGTAGCATTAGAAGTGTGAATAAATTGGAGTGAAGCAAGTAATGAAAAGGAAATGAGTTACCCAGTCAAACCATGAGATCACCAGTTTGGAGGATTGTTAAGTGCTTATTATACTTTATAGACACAAATTCATAGAACAGTTTCAGTAGTTGTATTTGTTGTGATCAATTACAAGAAGTTTCCATCATATATGTAATGAACAAAATGTTGAGACCATTTCATTTTCACTAGTCACTGGTATAATAATGATGTTCCTCTGAACAGCTTGTCTGATGAAAATTCATGTCACTGGTGCATGGCAGCAGGCCAACCTAGACTTGAAGTACTAACCTCTTGTGTGTGTATGTATACATATTATTGTAGCATGTGCATGGGTGCCTGTGGGTGTGACTAGCCCAGATGACCGCATGTGTGTGTGAGTGTGTGTGTGTGTGTGTCGGTGTATGTCTAAGCCATGGTTCTCTTTGTGTGTATGTGTGTGTGTGCGTGAGATTTTTATATTTTTATTTTATTCTTTTATTTCAAGGATAATGTCCAGAATAAGCACTCGTGGAGTCATGTGCTCTTTTACATCCAGTTCCCAAGGTGTGTGTATGCTGCTTTTAATTTTGTCAACCGTTCTCACTGGCACACTATGACCTACTCTTCTGAAAAGCATAATAGGTTTTAACATAGTATACAAGATGTTAATTGTTATGCCTGCATTCGCACATGGAACTCTTTTTATAGTCTTTATCTGAATGACTTTTGGCAGGAATGGAGTTGGCACTGCTAGGCGGAAAATCCCCTTGCGTGTGTGTGTGTGTGTGTGTAAAAATGTTTTTGTTTTTGTTTTTATGTGTGTTTGTGTGTGTTCGTGTGCATGCATTGCACGCGCGCACACACGAATTTGAGCATGTGTGACTAAGCCAGATGTGTTAAATGATGCCTCTGTATATATATATACATACATGCATGTATTCCCACATAGTTTTAAAAGAAAAGCTACACTAACCCATATTATAAAAGCTTTCCTGTGAGAGAACTACAGGACACTTGTCAACAAGGTGGAGAAAAATACAGGATACTTAGTAATTAATCAGCAGGGGTGATAAAATAAAGATCAACACTAACCAACAAGCCAGGGCTCAGCTTTTCACAATTTCAGGGTGAGAATGTGACAAGGAAGAAAAGCTGTAGATGGAGCTGTTGTGAAACTGAAAGGAAAGCGGAGTGGGGGGCTTTCATTGAACATTATCATTTTGTTGCTTTAGAGCGAAACATTAAAAGCTCTCTCTCTCTCTCTCTCTCTCTCTCTCTCTCTCTCTCTCTCTCTCTCTCTCTCTCTCTCTCTCCTCTCTCATTAATTTGGGATTTTCCCCTCCTCTTATGTGCATTAAACAATTTCAGAGTTAAGAGTTCTCTCTCTCTCTCTCTCTCTCTCTCTCTCTCTCTCTCTCTCTCTCTCTCTCTCTCTCTCTCTCTCTCTCTCTCTCTCTCTCTCTCTCTCTCTCTGTGACCAGCCTCTCTCTTGCTTTCTCTACCTCCCTCTCTCTCTGACCAGACATACACACACACACACACACACCGCGCGTGCGCGCACACACGCACGCACACACACACACACACGCACAACACCACACACACACACACACACACACACACACACACACACACACACACACACACACACACACACACACACACTGTATTGTCATTAAGCCATACTCCCATTTTCAGACTCCTCTGATAATTATAAGGATAGCTTCAAGTTATATGAATTGGAAAGTTAGTATTTTTGCTGTTTGATGTTTTTGGGGTTGGTTGTTTTTTGTTGTTGTTGTTGGGTGGTTTTTTATTTTTATTTTATTTATTTATTTATTTTTTTAAAAAATAAAATTCTTGTTTATGCTTTTTTCATAATAGTTGTTTATTGCGATTGATTAGTTATGTGCATACCCCTCCCCCCTACTCACACACAAGCACGTGTGCGCGCGCACACACACACGCACGCACGCACACGCACACACACATACACACACTTTCCCATCTGATATCACTATTTAGTGGAAGGACGTTAAACTGAAGAGCTACTACTACAAAAGAGAGAGACAGAGAGCAACCTTGATAACTGATCTGGTGTGTATTTGTTTTACTAAGACAGATAAACTTTCTCAGAAAGTGTGTGCATGCATGATTATGAATGAGCACATGTATGCATGATGAGGGTAGGTAAAGATTGCCTTGAGAAAATGACATTGAGTAATTTAAAGTCTGCATTGTAAATGATCCACTTGGAGAAAATAACATTGGATAAAATCTGCATTGTAAAAGATCCACTTGGAGAAAATAACAGATTATATAAGCACTTAACGTTGTAGGAAAGGAAAAGGAGGGGGGTAAATCAGGAGAGACAGGGTATGGAGAAAAGCTGGAAGGGGATAGGGATGTGGAAGGAGTAGGTGGCAGCCAGAGAGAGTCATGCAGAATTCACGTGACAGTGCTCACCCAAAGGGCAGACAGACCCTTTCTTTCTTTCTTTCTTTCTTTCCTATTTTCCTTCTTTCTTTCTTTCTTTCCTTCTTTCTTTCTTTCTTTCTTATTTTCCTTCTTTCTTTCCTTCTTTCTTTCTACAGTGCTGACCCATTGGGCAGACATACTCTTTCTTTCTTTCTTTCATTCTTTCTTTCTTTCCTATTTTCCTTCTTTCTTTCTTTCTTTCTTTCTTTCTTTCCTATTTTCCTTCTTTCTTTCCTTCTTTCTTTCTACAGTGCTGACCCATTGGGCAGACATACTCTTTCTTTCTTTCTTATTGTATAATATTTAAATGCCTCAGGTTTGGGTAGTTGTTTAATGTAGAGAATTAAGTATTAGTACTGGGGATCTGAGGAGGGTGGGGCATGGCATTCAGTGATACAGTGGCCTCTTTTTTTTCTTTTTCTTCCCTGTCTCTCATTTCAGAAAATAAGGAGTTATTGGGCTTTCAGATATTTTCCTGTTGTATATAGAGCTAGCTGTCTTCTTGTGGTGATGAATAGAACAATATCACGTGATTTGCAGGGCAATAGGTTGGCATTGATTGTCTGCAGTATGGGATATATATATATTATATCACTTTTCTGAATGATCTGTTCCTGTCTCAGTCTCTCAGGCTCATTTGATCTGTCAGTGATGGTGGCAACATAGTCAAGGTTTCACAGGTCCAGGATCAAATCTGTCCACTGTTCTCTCTTATGTGTGCTCAGTAATCCCCTCAGGCTGCTCTAAAAATGAATCTGCGCACAGTGTGTTGAACATAAAGAAAGTGCATTTTCTTACACATGGAGCAAGCCTTGCTGGCCGTCACTCTATTCAGCTTGTGTTGTTTGCACTGTGTCAAAGTCTTTTAATGAGTGTGTCCCTTCTGGTAGATCTGTATCTTTTGACACACACAGGCAACACATTACTGACCAGACTGGTGACGGTTGTACACTGGTGCTTGCCTGCCCGTGTTGTTGCTGAGCTTTCCTCTGGTCCCATCAAATCTGGCTAGGCAGCTTTGTCCTGAAGTGCCGGACTTGAGAGGCATGGTTTACATGGCCTGGGGCCTGCCATGTGCAGTGTTGACATGCCTAGTGTTGGACTGTGTGTCTTCAGTCACAGCACAAGCCTGTCAGTTACCCTCTCTTGCTATGCTCTTGCAGCAGGTCATTGTGTTGTGTCAGCTGGTCTTGTCTGTCAGCTGGTCACTGTGTTTTCCATCAGCAGGGCATTGGCATTCTGATTCAGCATTGCTTCCACAGCCGCTTAGCTAGAAAGGAAGCCCAGTAACTGGCATGCTTTCAGAGGAATGAACAGAAAAAAAATTCACCACAGCTCTGATGAAGGATGCCCTGTCACTTCTTGTCTTGTCATGTCAACTCTAGACTTAGGAAAGGGAAGCTAAGGGCAAGGAGACAGGGTATGAAAGAAAAAGGGGTTGGGATGACAGGAAGCTGGTGACAACCAGAAAAGGGAACACAGAATTACTAGACAAAGTTGCCCTTAGGGCCAGCAGACAGAAAAGAATTTGTATTGATTGTCTGAGGTTGGAGAGCAGAGTGAGTGCTTCTGGTGTGGAGGAAAGGGAAGGGACGTACATTGCTTTTCTGTGTGGTGTCCCTGATTCTGCTTCTGTTTCGTGTGTGTGTGTGAGGCTGGAAGTTGTATGTGAAGGAAGCCATGCTTTTGTGAGTGTGTGTTTAAGCAAGCAAGGTAGAGATGAACGAGAGAGAGTGGGGGGGTGGGGGGGTCAGGGTAAAATTGGGATGCCAGGGGTTCTTTCAGTATAAGGAGCACCCCTCTTTCTAGAAATTCTGTGTTTGTAATTTCCCCATTTCGATCACTGTCTTTAAGTTTTGCTTGTGTTTTTATCTCCAGCTTTTTATCCCTTTTTTCTTGTCTTTTTTTCTGTCTTTTCAGTCCATTCTCCTGCCTTTTTCTTTCCAGAAAATCTGACATTATTTTCTGTTGACATTTTTAATGACATTTTGCCTTCAGTGTTATGTTTTGTTATGGTGTCCATAGAGTGAAGTTGTCAACACCGGAATTAGCATAGTATGCCCTCTCTGTGTAGTGTTATTTTCCCATATAGTTTATAAAAAATATTTACATTACAGTGTTCATTATCTTTTTCTTCACTTTTTTTTTTTCACTTGGGAATGATTAAAATAAGCTGAGTAGCTGGCCATATCCTTAGCGGGACCTAGGCTAGTTACATATGCCAGCAGCCACAAGGAGTGGGGCAGTTTACGTTTTCAGGTTGATGGTGTTGAATATTTGAAAGGATTATAACTTAAAAGGTGTTGATTTAGAACTTGAAGTGAATATTGGTGTGAATTGCGCTTTGATTTATCTTTGCAAGATATAGCGCTATATAAGTTCCATTTATTATTATTATTATTATTATTATTATTAATTGATTGAATTGAACAAGGTGACAACCTTGATAGTTATGGTCTTTATGGTCAGTGGGGATTAAAAACCAAAGCCACCCCCCCCCCCCCCCCCCCTAAAAAAAAAATGAAATAGGTGTAAAATATTTTGTGCAATGCTGTTAGTATTTCTCTCTCTTACTCAACCTCTGGCTGACTGTTATCACATTTCATGAATGTGCTTTGATCATCAGAAGGCAGTTGATGGCTTGGTTGCTGCAACAGTACTAATTATACATGTTAATTCACTCCAGCTGTACGCCTGCTATCTGTATACAGTGTGGTTCATTGGCTTTTCATTGTCATTTTTTGCTTTGTTTTGCTTTTGTTTGTTCACATGCACATTCTCTTTGACATTTTTGTTATGGTGTTTCTTTTACAGTCTTGTGGTACAGTGCTTGAGGGCAAGATGTTGTCTGAACTTACTGTGAAATTTGCATTAACTTAAACCATTCATGCATATTGATGACTATTAGTATTATAATTTATATATCAAAATGAATATGCTTTAAGCTCATATATTGTGCTATGGTATGTAATGTTATGTATATCATTCCATTCAGCAGCATAAACAGCTGAACTTGCGGACAGCACAAAGTCTATTTTCAAAGAAAAATAGTTGCTATTTGAATTGCTGAAACTTTTGTTAGGGTAAAGTTCAACAGATAGTTTCAGTTGTCACTCCTTCTAGTATAGTAGTTCATTTGAACTCGTTTATGATTTTAACAAATAGCAACTGAGTGTCAGCAAGAACATTTATATGAATAAGTTCAATTTAAAAAAAATCTTTTGATACCAGAAGGTCTTAGTCACCAAAATGTGGAGATCTATACAAGGTCTCAGCAGTTGCCACTCAGTGTTGCGTTGTGTTGTTTTTTTTGTTGGCTTTCCCCCCATTCCCTGACTAGAGCTCCAAGGTTCACCTGTGTTGAGATTTTGCGTATTATTATTCATGGCAGTTTTTGTCCACCATGAAGATAGCCACATTCCGACTTTGGGGATGTATGCTGGGTATGTTCTGTTTCTGTAAGCCACTGAACACTGACGTGAATTATACTTTAACGTGCGTATTTCATTATTTGGTCTTCTGCATGTGTAATTATGGAAAGAATCAAGGCATGGAGAAGCTGGGAGATTGTAAAATTCCTCACACTTAATTCACCAGACGCCACCGAGATTTAAACCCAGGACTTCATGGACCCATGGATTGAAGTCAAGCAGTCTTGATGTTATGTTGTGTTTTTCTTGTTAGGTCAGGTCAGGTCATGTCATATTTTATTTTATAGTGTTAATATATTGTATTATTATTTTTTTAACAGGCTATATATATGTCTAGATTATATAATCATAACAAGTAACACTAATATGCTTTTCTGGGGCGGAAATGTTTAGATTCTTATTTCTGCTCTTTCATTGTTTTTGACAAAGCTTCCATTCCTGGCCTCTGAAACTAGGCTACTTGTTAACACTACAGCTAGAGTTTCAACAGAACTACTACCACTGGAACTGTTATTTGCAGTTCTTTGGGGATCTGTGGTCAGTGTTGGAATGCTTTATGTGGGCTTTTTTGGTTTTGTTTTGTTTACCTTTAAATAGTTTTATCCCGTTTCTTTTGGTTTGTGCATAAGTAACCCTTGTGGTGGATGATAACAAATGCTCTGCAGCATCATTGCCAAGCTTTTCGTCATGTGTAATGCTGATAGTATACTAAGAAGCAGTTGTAGTAACGGCATAAAAAGAACATGTGTAGTGGTGGCGGTCATCATGGTAGTGACAGTAGTTAATCCTAAGACAAGTATCACTTTACTAAGATAGAATTTGCAAAGCTGGCACATATCTATATAATACTGGCTCTCTCTCACAAAGTAAGAATCCAAATCTTCCTCCTCCACTTCAACTTTGACTCAAAACTCCTTCAGTCATTAAAAATACTTACAGGTAATAACAGTTGAACTGTCTTTTGGATAGGACTGTCCTGTCTGTGGAAATCTCAAGAATTGCACCAAGTGATATGTCACTTTCTTTCTTTTTTTTAATTTTTAAAATGATAATTGCACTGACTTGCTCTTCAGTTTGATAGTCTTCAGTTGAGTCTGCAGCTCTGTCGACTTCTTTTTGACAACTTATTCAGACCAGTAGAGATTGTTTTCACAAATCTAGACCTCATATTGCATGTTTGAAAACAATTGACATCCCCCAACCCCCCTCCCCCCCTCCCCCCCAAAAAAAAAGAAGAAAAAAAGAACAAACAAACAAAACTCCATACAAACCACACGTACAAACAATTGAGCTCTGTTAGCATGAAAGTTGATTTGGTGGTATGGCATTGTACATGCCTGTTTTGTAAGTTTGAAGAAAACAAAGACATTCCTGAACAAATTTGGACTGGTTAGGACATATTTAAATATACCTAGAACCTTCAAGCCAGTATTGTTTATTTAATGGCACACATATTTGGGAGCTAATGGGTACCTTGTCATGCTTCTCTGAGATTAGCTGGGATACATAATCATAAATGAAAGGTATATGGGAACAAATGCGGATCCCTTTTATGCTTGGTTTCTGAGTTTAGCTGGAATACATACTCATAGATAATGAAATTCAGGTATATGGGAACAGATGAGAGCCATTTTATGCTTGCTGGGTGACTCTAGCATGAAGTGTGTTTATTTCTTAGGACAAAGAGATCTCATTCCTTGTTTTCAGATGAATAATGCGTAAGATATTTCCAACTTTATTTGGACATTTGGAAATAAACACTTATACCATACCTTTATTGGCAGCTTGTAAACATGGGATTTAAAACATTTTTTTAAAGCTTTTTTGTTTGTTTGTATGTGGTTGTTTTTGTAGGCCACAGGCTGAGTTGTTTTTTTTTAGTATTGGCCATTTCTACTGCCTTTATTCTAATTATTTGATAAGGAAATTCTTTGTTTTTTGGGGTGTTTTTTTTAAGACAACTGTAATTATTGTGAGAAATAGTTAGAACTTGCATTCATGTTAAAATTCTTTGTCTTGACCTGTTATATCCATTCCTTTTTGACCATCTTTTTGTCCACCTGACCATCTCTTCTATGTCCTCAGTGATCTGTGAATATTGTGTGTGACATTCTGTTTAAACCTTTATTTGAAATTTTCTGTGTGTGTGTGTTGCGTGTGCGTGTGCGTGCATGCTTACATGCGCGTGTTTATGCTTGTGCACTTGTATGCTTGTCAAGTCAAATTTTTATTTCCAGGTGGTACATTGAATAAGCAATGCATTTGCTTTTTTTCATCAGCTTGTGTATACTTGTGTGTGTTTGCTGCAGTAAAAGTCTGAAACTGGTAAAATTTAATATCCCAACTTTTACCTTTCTTTCCTTGTATATCATATCCATGGCTTATTCTACAAAGTTAAGAACCATGAAGAATACTGGTCTTAAAGAAAACATAAACAGAAACTACTGCATTCCCAGCAATGAAATAGACATCAAACTACTAAAGAATGAATAGAGAGATACTATGATTGATATCTTGAAGAAATGTGTCATACAATCTGTACGTCACTGTGCTCCAGATGATGAAAAAGGTTCCAAGCATGGCGGCCATTTTGTGACATGGTTAGCGCTGGCTTTCATGTGAATAAGTGTAGTAATAAAAATAACTCTACGGATTAAGTGAAAACATTGACATATGTCTTTCACACAAGTCCAGAAAATACGATATCCAGTATACTTTTGATATAGAACTGTCATACATGTCGCACTTTTTAAGTTTTGGTACACAGCTGTGTAGACTGACCCACATTAAGGTATTACGTCCAGCAAGAAAGTGGCTGTTCAATCACACTTCACAAGGTACTTGATGTCAGAGACCCAGCATTGCCTGTTAATACATTGATACAGTCCATTCCTGTCCCAGCAGTTGTGACGTTTTCAGTGCACGCATGCATTCCAATTCCACGCTGCAGTCACTTGTTAGGTACTCTGAAGTCAGGCATTCAGACACCGTTGATGGTGTTAAAAAATAGCCCTGGAATGGGCATGCCTCAAAATATAGTAAGGGAGCATTTCTCTCTCTCTCTCTCTGTCTGCCTCTCTCTCTTTCTGTCTCTCCCCCCCCCCCCCCCCCCCCCCCCCCCCTCTCCTCAACAAAATGTATTCATTGGCTCTCTTGAGTAGGGCTGTGAAATCATGCGAAGTAATACATGTATGTATGGATCAACAGTAGTGGCCAGGGACAGACCTGTTCTGAGGGACAGTGTTTGGACAGCTGGACTTGTTAGGAACCTATGGCCATGCTGAGGCTGTTTGTAAAGGTCCCTCCTCCTCCTCCTCCCAGTCACATGCTTGACCTACATTCCTCTGCAGGGACACTGTGTAGGCCTGTTGTCTGCCTGAAGTGTTAGAGGGAAGGAGGGCAGGGGTGGTGGAGTTGTTTGTATATGATGGTCTGTCATTGGTGGTGTAAATGTTGCATCACTTTTGTTACCCTGTGGGTGTAAGTGTGTGTGTGTGTGTGAAAGAGAGAGTGAGTGTGTGTGTCAGTGTGTGTGTGTGTGTGTGTGTGTGTGTATGTATGTATGTGTATGTGAGAGAGAGTGTGTGTGTCAGTGTGTGTATGTGTGTGAGAGAGAGTGAGTGAGTGAGTTAGTGAGTATGTGTGTCAGTGTGTGCATACATGCATTTTGTGTGAGAGAGAACATTTATGAGAGAGAGCTTAGAGATGGAATGGTCGTGAGAGCACACACTAGTGTTTAAAAGCATGGATTCCAACCCAAGATTAGTATTAATCAAGCTAAGGGGTGGGTTATTTTGGTCTTTATTTTTTGCTTGATTGGCTGGTGGCTTTTTTTGTTGTTGGGTTTTTTTGTTTAAAAAAAAAAACTATTTTGATGAACACACTTTCATTTCAATCATTAAAAAAAAAAGTGATTGAAATCAATAAATGCAAATTTATACTGGATGACTCAGTACTTGTGAACAGCACAACAATGCCATGCAGCAAGTCTGTACGGAAGTGCCATTTATTTCAAAAGAGGCGGACATGTGATTTCTAAATAATCTGTTCCTTATTTTTGTCTCCGTCCCATTGAAATAAGGTTGGTTGTTTTTTTTCCTTTTATGTGCATTGATAGCTGAAGCTAGCGGTAAATAGTTTGATTCATTGTGTGTGTGTCTTTGTGTTTTTCTTTCAGACGAGAGTTGGAAGATCGTGGAACATTAAACACAGGATACATACGGTGAGTGGGAGTTTGTGTGTGTGTGTGTTTGGTTTTCGGGTTGTTGTTGTTTTTTTTGGGGGGGGGGGTGGCGGGGATTTTTTGTTGATTAGCTAATTTGTTTTAACCCAACCATGCTTGTTTAACTGATTATCATTGATGGTGCTTCGCTATATAAAGCTTTTTTATAGCCCAGATGAAGGCAGGAAAAGAAAAGGCAAAAGCAGAGGGGCATCCAGCGCTAAGGGTTTGGATGCCACTGGGCCCTCCTAGAATGTAAGGACTGACTGAAACACATGCAATTTATAGGAGAGCTTCTTTCCCTGAAAATGGCTTGCCCTCTCCTAGTTTCTTTTGCGTGACAGCAGCTTGGATTAGGCTTTTACCAAGACTGTTTTGAAGGGGGTAGGGGCGTAGCGGTATAAAGTATCACAAATGTCATTTATATCTATAATGTAGTATTTATCATTGTCCAGAAATATATCAATCGAATGAATTCTTGAAGAAAAGGGTACCTAACTCAACTGTGCCATCACAAAAATACGTTGTTGCAGGATCTTTTGTCTGTTCCTAATACCTTTTAACTCCATCTCAGATGTTTTGAGCTAGTTAGAATTGATAAGCAACAACCCCCACCCTGGTCTGTTGTTCAGTGCTTCAAGTATGTTTGACAAAACACCATCATTATGTAATCATGTTTGGCTCTGTGCCTCCCTTTCTCTGGTCCTTCATGAGGAAGGATAGTGACAAACTATAGTATAGCGATGCTTTCTTGCCTGGTTAGGCTAGCAAACTTGTATAGAGCTGCACACTGCAGGAAGGTTAGTGACAAACTATAGTATAGCGATGCTTTCTTCCCTGGTTAGGCTAGCAAACTTCTATAGAGCTACACACTGCAGGAAAGATAGTGACAAACTATAGAATAACGATGCTTCCTTCCCTGGTTAGGCTAGAAAACTTGTATAGAGCTATACACTGCAGACATTAAAGGTAAGACACAAAATTACGACTTTTCTCAAGGAAAAAGTACCTTCTCCTAAAAACACACGAACAAACGACAGTAAAACAAATGAAAACCCTTGAGAGAAAAAAAAAGACTCATTGAAAAATTAGCACAAGTATCAGTTGATGAAAATAACAGAAAAATGCTTTCTGTTACATCAATTCATTTTACATTCAGGTTTTTTCAGCATTTAAACATCAAATTGAGGGTATCTTTTTGATTAATCTTAACCGTCACCTGGTGATCATTTGATCAGCCTGTGCATAATGATATTAAATTATATAAAGAAAAAAATCAATCGTACACTTTTCCACCAAATCAGAAAGGCTGTAATCTGCCTTCTCTCAACAAAATATGGCCCAAAGCTTTCAAGATATCCAAAATTGGATGATACAGAACAAGTTACAGCTAAATGCAGATAAAACGGAAACCATGCTTATACTGTAGGGACCAAACACAAACTCTCTTCCATTTCAACAGCTTCAATACAGTTTGGCAATGCATCAGTCCCTCTATCCACTGCTGTAAAGTATCTAGGGGTCATTATTGACAACACACTCTTTATACAAAAATTCATCACCCACACCTGCCAGTCATGCTACTATCAATTACGGCGTAATAGTGCAATTCGAAAGTACCTGTCCACAGATGCAACATCCAAGCTCGTTACGTCTCTCATTCTTTCACGTCTGGACTATTGCAATTCTCTTTTGGATGGTCTGCCAGCATCATCAGTCCACTCCCTTCAACGTATACAAAACTCTGCAGCTCAACTAGTCCTCAGAAAGAAAAAATCTGAGCAGATTACCCCTCTCTTGTGATCACTCCACTGGCTGCCTGTGCCACAGAGAGTAAACTATAAGATCTGTACCCTCTGTTACAAATGTCTCCACAAAACAGCACCCGCCTACCTCTGTGAATGTCTTCACCTGTACACTCCTTCTCGTTCCATCCGCTCTACTGCAGATACCATGTCCTTACAAATACCTAGATTCAACCAATCCACCGTTGGCCGTCGCTCTTTCTCTATTTCTGGTCCATCAATCTGGAATGACCTCCCTCTCTGTCCTCACCAAAAGCCTTCTTATGACACTTTTAAATCCAGTCTCAAGACATAATTATTTCAAACCTAAGATATTCCTCTCCTGCTTATCTCATAGCTTTTGCCTGCCTTCAACAGCCGAGATTCTATTGCCATGCCAGGGTGTGTGACCTGTGTGTGTGTGTGTGACCTGTGTGTGCGTGCGTGCATGCATGCACATTTGGACTTGTTGAAACTATTAATTGTTACTGGTTGTATGACTGTGTAAGAATGAGTTGAGTGCAAGCGCTTTGATTTGTCTCTGCAGGATATAGCGCTATATAAATTCCATTTATTATTATTATTAATCATCAAAGTTGGTTTTTTGTTGTTGTTGCTTATTTGTAAATGCCTCTTCTGACATTTTGTCAGAAGCAAAGACAACAGACAGCACTCAATTGAATATAATGATTATATATAAGTAAGCAAACAATCAGAAAAGTAATGTTTGTGGATTGTCCCTTTTTGGAGGACATTTCAAAGCACATCTTGTCATTAGTAAGGACATGCCCATAATGATACATGAGCGCAACACTATTGTAAAAAAATCTGTAAACGGAAACATACTTGCAACTTTCCCCCCCCCATGAATCTGATTTAGTTGTCTTGCCAGTAACAATAGCAGGACATGCACATGTAGCTGCAGATCAGACTTGACAGTGAAACAACAGATCCACAGATCATTTTACAGAATGACCCTGTGATTTTTTTTTTCTTTTTCTGGCAAGGTGTGAAGTTGACCTCAAGGTTTGTGTCAATGAAAAGTCAGGCAGAGTGAGATTGATGCGAGTTTTGGCCTGTGTCGTGTGTGCAGTGAGGAGGGTACTATGGACTACATGCACCCTGACTACAGCCACGGGGGAGGGGACTCCTTCTATTCCGCCCAGGCCCCCTATGGGGGAGGGGGTGGGGCCAACTACGCCAACAATTCCTTTGACCGTGGCTCCCATGCTTCTCTGCACAGCACCGGCAGCAACAGAGTCCGACAGGTAAGGAAGCTTGTTGCTGCTGCTGCTGCTGCTGGGATCTTGTGGGTTTGGAAGGAGTTTTGTTGTTGTTGTAGTGTTTGGTTTTGGAAGGGGAGGGGGTCAGGGAGGTGGATGAAAGTTGTGGACTGCAGCTACAGCTGTATTTATAGTTTGCGTTTGTATAGCACTGGAAATGCTTTTCATGTGTCTGCTAATAACAGTTTCTTCCTTTTACCAATATCATCTTGTAATGTGACAGGATGAATTAATAAAAGGAAACAACTAGTAAATCTGTGTATGTTCATGGATCATAGAAGAATATTTGGAGATCAAGTCAATGCGGATAAAGTGCATGATTGATCAAGTTCAGTGAAGTGATAAACCAAACATTTTCAGTACCAGTTCGTTTCTGACCCAAGCAAACAAAAGGCCAAGTTACATTTGATCCAAGGTCACTTGGTCAGCAGACAAGCATCTTAACCACCGCCCTACAGTTTGTATTTTCTGTGTCAACTTTTAATCTTTGAACTATCATATGGCATTGAGGATGCAAGTCAGTCAAGTGATTCACCGCACTAGTCTCTACGATATATTGGCGAAAATGTTCAATGCTACATACTGTGGAGAATACCTTGACAGCCTAGTCAAGGCATCAGAGTATGTTGTAATTTATAAACTAGTTTTTGCATGACAGTTTTTAAACAATGCACACAAATACAAGAGTCCTTGTATAAATACTACTTAGAATTTTTAGACATACGCGCACGCACGCACACACACGTGTATGTAGATGTGTACAGGGAATATATCTGACAAACTAGAATTTGATGGATGTTTCTGTCTCGGTGGTGTTTCAGGGCCAGAGACCTGGTGAAGGAATGGGTGGAGGAGGAGGTCACAGCTACTCCCCGTACGGCCACCCAGACGACCTGCGCCACTCTCCTCAGCCCAGGTCGGGCTCCCCTCCCCCAGAGCATGACCCTCACTATGGCAGTCTGCCTCCTTACAGGGAGGGCCCCAGGGGACCCGATCCCCTCTCTATTTATGGCAGACATGATGACAGCTTTGGGTCCAGGTATCGGTTGGTCCTCACTCACCTCATGGAATGGCCTCTGTTCCCGATGCAGTGATGCCACTAACCTGCCCACCTCCTCCCCCAGCTCCTGTCTAGGGCTTCGTCCTGCTCTTGCCCTTGCCCTTCCCTTTTTTGTTGTTGCCGAGTGTTGGATGCTGAGGCTTGTGTTTTTGCTGTCAGTGACAGGTTTCTTCCCCCTTTTCCTTTTGTCTGTATTTCGAGGCTTTTTTTGACTGCGTGCAGGTTTTTTTTCCTATGTAGTTCAGCTGATCGTTGGATGGCACTTGTGATGGTGTCAGGAATACTTCAGTGTGAGATTTGGAGATGGGATTAGGGGATGGGATTGCTCAAAGGTCAGAGCACTCGCTTTCCCAAGCTAAGGTTAAGCAGCATTGAGCATGGTTACCACTTGGATGGGTGACTGTTTGTGTGCCTTGGCTTCAGTACAGTCCCCCAGTTGACCCAGCTGTAAGTGGGTACCTGCCTCTTTAGGGTCAGGGAAGGTAAAGCAGTGAGGGAGAGGAGATGGGTGCCACCCTCAAGAGATGGAGGCCATCCTCAATATGCTGGCCCCTTGAGAAGTTGAGGTCTCTGGTGCCTGGCTCCCCTATGACCACATATGTTATGGGACATCTTTACCTCTTTTTGTGTGTGGAGATTTGGTGATCCTGTCATGGATACTCGAGTTATGAGAGCTGCTTCTGTTCCGTAGTGTTGAGTTTTCCCGTTCTTCAATCTCTGTGTCACTGATATTGAGGCTGCTGCTCCAGTCCTTGGTATGCTAGCTGTGACACTTTTTGATCAGCTCTTTGTCTTTAAATCACACATTCTTGAGCTTTTCCTCAATGCTGCGCACTGCTGAATGTTCAGACATTTTTTTGCTTCTGTTCTGCACTGCCGATACTGGCTTTGACCTCAGTGCTGCTTGATTGATTGAATGAAGGCTAGGCTATCCTCAATTGGTTTTTCAATGTTTATTTTGGTGAGATGTTTACTTTGTCCTCAGTGCTCAGCACTGCTTTATTTATTAAACATCTGATTCAGTCTCAGAGCTGAGCACTGTACAAAGATGGCAAAACATCTCCTGTTGTGGTCTGTTCTGTTCCGAGTGCTGAACACTGCTGGCTGTGCCATGTTCCCAGTGCTGAACACTGCTGGCTGTGCCATGTTCCCAGTGCTGAACACTGCTGGCTGTGCCATGTTCCCAGTGCTGAACTTTGCTGGCTGTGCCATGTTCCCAGTGCTGAACACTGCTGGCTGTGCCATGTTCCCAGTTGGCTGTGCCATGTTCCCAGTGCTGAACACTGCTGGCTGTGCCATGTTCCCAGTGCTGAACACTGCTGGCTGTGCCATGTTCCCAGTGCTGAACACTGCTGGCTGTGCCATGTTCCCAGTGCTGAACACTGCTGGCTGTGCCATGTTCCCAGTGCTGAACTTTGCTGGTTGTGCCATGTTCCCAGTGCTGAACACTGCTGGCTGTGCCATGTTCCCAGTGCTGAACACTGCTGGCTGTGCCATGTTCCCAGTGCTGAACACTGCTGGCTGTGCCATATTCTGAGCGCTGAACACTGCTGGAACACTGCTGGCTGTGCCATGTTCCCAGTGCTGAACACTGCTGGCTGTAAAGGAATCTATTCTTGGTACTGGGCAGTCTTTTGTGTGTGTGTGTGTGTGTGTGTGTGTTGTTCCACAGCTAGATCTCCAAGGTTGACCAGTGGTGGAATATTTGTGTATACAACCATTTTGCCCCCTCCCACCATTTGGGTAGCCGCATTCCAACTTCGGGGATGTACTTTGCACTGTTGGCTGTCAAGACTTTGTGGTTTTGTCGTGGTAACTTTGAAGATGATTTAAGTCTTCTGCCTAAAAGTTGTTTTGGCTTACTGCCAATAAGTCTTTTAGCCTGCTGCCAATGTCTTTTGGCAACCTAACATCTTCCCCCTTTTTTGATAACAACATGTTTCGTGACATTGGTGCTTAGAATGTCTGGGATGAGTCTTGAAAGCAGCCTGGTTTGTTTTAATAATGCGGCGTCATATTGTTCTTATCAACATCATCTTTTAAAGAAAAAATATTTCCAAGAGACTTACCATCTTTATCAAAATCTGAATCATTGTTTTAATATTGGAACTTTCTTTCATATTTCTGGGAGTTATGCTGCAGTCTTTTCATCAGAAGCGTGCCAAGGACAGTCACTACCTTTTTTTCCCTCTCTCTTTGCCATTGTGAGATTCTGAACTCTGCTCCTGATATCTATGCTTCCCATGCCTTTCCTTCACACTGCTTTCCATCCCATCCATTGCTTTTAACCCCTGCCCTCAAGTATTTGTCTGGTCTTCATCCAGACTTGACTGTTTTCTCTTCCTTTACAGCCTCTTATACACATGATGTCCTTTTTCACCCATGGCAGGCACAGAACACAAACAGCGATGCTTCATTATTCTGCAGGACCTCAGCTCCAGTCCCTCATACTTTGTCATAACTAGAAGATATTTTTTACAACACACTTGATCCTGAAAGCATAACATGTCTCCTGGGATGTAGAATTCATCACTTAATTATGTGTGCTGTTTAATTTGTCAGTAAGGTTTTATAAATGTTATTCCATGTGATAGATAAAAATGGCGCTGTTAACTCCAAAGTTGTCATGATTATAGTGTGTAAACTACTATAGCTGTTGATGGCACAACTGGTATCAATACATCAATTCCAAAGTCCTTACTTTTGTTTCACAATTGTTCCCCAATCAACCTTTTTAAAACTCTTATATCTCTAGAACAATGGATACAGTTTCCTGGGGCATGTTTAGTGTAAAGCACAGAAAATAGTTTGAATGTGTTCTGAATTGTTGAGGTGTTTCATGTGACCCCCTTGCTTTATTAAATTCAGATTTATGCTAGAAAAGAATTTATGACACAAAGGTTTCTTCACCCCTCCCAATCCTCCTTTGTTTTGTTTTTTTCCTTGCTTGCTTTTTTCTTTTTGGTTTTTTATTTGGTAAGTAAAGAATATAGATGTACGGTTTTCTGTGTTCACAAGCACTGTAAACTGAATGAAGAAAGTAAGTGCTGACAACACGAAGCGCACAGTAGCAGTAATGAAAAGGTAAAGAAAACAAGGGACAGCATGGTAGCATGGGAACGTTCCAGCACTTCGTAATACAGTGATATGGCTAGACTAGATGGGCCTGCTGATGCAGTAGACACAAAGTCCTTGTTGGTGTTGCCAATTCTCCTGTAGTGCTTGTTGTAATGTGTCTGAAGAGAGATGGACTCCAGCCCAAGATGCACTGCACGACAAAAATCAGTGTACATAGTGAAGCCTGCAGGAGTTAAGTGGGAAGGAAACCAAGTTACCTGTCACATACCATAGGTATTGCTTGTCCAGATCTGGACCACAGCCAAGTCACAGTCCCAAACTTTCAACGTATTGTGCTATACAGGGATCTGTGATGGAACTTGTAGGCTTTTAGTACACTTGTCCTTTAAAAAAAAAAAAAAAAAGCAAAAAGATGAGTAGTGTTATGTGATGAGACTAATGCTCAGGTTTTTTGGTGTGTTTTTTTAAAAAGTGTTTTTTTTAGTTATCACTCATGGATATATTAGTGATTGTGCTCAAAAGTGCATATGGGTATATTGGCAACTGCTTTCAAGATATATATGCAAGTAATTTCTTTGTACCTTTCCCTGCAAAATATAAAGAACAGGAGAAGATTGGAAAGTTCCCAATGTGTAGTTAGTCATGTCACAGACACTTGTTTGGCCAACTCAGTGTGAAATTGATCCCTAAAGCGTTATATTAAAATATACTGAAAAGAACTAAGAAGCGCAAAATGTTTCAAATGGAAATTTCACTGTAATCATGTAGGTGCTGTCAGATAATTACCATGACAGGCAGTCTTGACTTTTGGTTAGTAGAATGTGGAAGAATTGTATGAGAAAGGTACTTGTCTCTACCAAAAAGCATGTTGTTCACTTCATATCATGGTTTATTGATTGCATCCTATATGCTCTGCTTTCAGAGATGACTATCCAGGCAGTCGTAACAGCTACAACCAACCTGGCAACAGCTACCCGGAACAGGGTTACCCTGACAACTACGCTGACCCTGGCAACATGAGCCACCCCTCCTACAGAGATTCCCCCATGGGGGATCCTCAGATGATGGCTCCGCACACTGGAGGGTATGGGGACTACCCGGACGACAGAGACGTTCCACCCGGCCCCCCTTACAACGACAGCTACAGAGAGTCGCCCTACCACCACCAGGATTTCGCCAACCCTCCCCCCAATGGTCGCATGGACGAGGACCGCTACAGTGACCGGGGCGAGGGTTATGCCCCGCCTCGCCACGATGACTCTTTCCAAGGCATGAGGCCGGGAGACATCTCGGGGCACGCACAGCAGCCCTCGTTTGAACAAGATCGCTATTCAGATGTCCCCCGCCAGAGGAACAGCTATGACCAGGACATACCGGGACAGAGAGGCAGCTACGACCAGGGTGGCCCTCAGGGGCAGTACGGAGCGGAGGACGGGCCCCGGTATCGCGGAAGTTACGACCAGGAAGGTCCCGGATATGGGGCACCACCCCCACTCCTTGACGAAAGTGGTCCTCGTTATCGAGGCAGTTACGACCAGGAAGGCCAGCACAGAGACTTCGCCGATCCTGCTTCCATCGACCAAGCCCCACCTAAGTACGGAGACAATTTCGACGATGGTGGCTACGGGGATGGCCCCCGTGAAGAGGAGGCGCCCCACTACAGAGGCAGTTACCAGGAGGAGCCACTCATGGATCCCAGCACATACGACGAGACGCGGCGTAAGTATGAGGGACTCCCCCCTGTACAGAGTGACCCCTTTGCGGACGACCCGTTCAGGGAACAGCGCAGCCATGACGGATCGTTCAGCGCCCTGAGAGAGGACCCCTACCATCGCGGTCCCTCGCCCTACAACAGGGGCCCATCCCCAACGGGAGGTAGTGATATTTACGGAGACCGATATTATGGTGAATATAGCTTGGGTCCACTTTTTCTGCATGAGCAAAAGGTCTTGTGGGACCGCATGTGCCTCCTAGCTGGTAACACCTGTATGCACCTCTTTCCACTCTTTTTTTTTTTTTTTCTTCTTCTGGTTTCTGTTTTTGCCTGTGTGCTCCAGTTCTGTTGCTGCTTGAGGGTTCTGCGGCTGCAGTTATTCTGCCAGCCATCAGATTACTTAGAAACCAAGTCTTGCAGTCAAAAGGATGAAGGGTGTAGGTAGGTGGGCGCTACAACATACACAGTGCTCTGAAAAAATGGGTTGGTAGATTTATTTCTTCAGTGCCTGTCCACAAAGAATAAAATAGGCCCCTACAACCATATCCTACAAAATAGTTGGGTTTTTAAAAAAAAAAAGGGGGGGGATGTAGATGGTGTACTGGTTTTTTTTTTTTTCGTGGGTGGGAAGGGATTTTTTCCCCCCTTTTTGCTGCCACATCTTTTATGACATTCCTGTCCCAATGTTCCCATGCCATTTTCCACTCTCCCAGGGTCATCATGTCACAGCCTCAGGGTCAGAAGTCCACACAGAGCTCAGCAGTGTTAGGCTGCTGTGGGGCCACCAGCCAGAGCGGCTCTGCACTGCTGCAGATTTGTCCCTTCTTTTTCTTTAAAGTGAAAAAATTATTTATAAATTTTAAAAAACTTCCTCTTTTTTCATGAGCAAAATCGCATGCCTGTATATTGTGTTTCCTATGATGGTGAAACATTCAATCTACTGTCTAAAGAGTAAACCAGAAAAAGTATAGTGTGACTCAAATGGTGATTCTTGAAGATTTGCTGTAGTTAGATCCTCTACATTATGTACTCTGTTCTATTATTTTACCTTTCACAGCAAATGAAAATGCACTGCTCACTCTTTGATTTATATCTAGAACCTGAACATAATCCCTCATTTGAGCAAGATATTTGGTTTTATGTTTGTGGCATCTTTAGCAGATTCTGGCTTGGTTTTAAGCACCTTTGATTTCTTGTTATACATATATATATCAAAAACAGCTTGTTACAAAAGTCAGCTGTAAATAACACAAAGTTTGTTGTGTGCAAGCATACTACAGATTTTAGTTGCAGCTTGTATAATACTTAAGTTGCTGCTTTTTATTCATCCTTTTAATTTGGGGCAAAGGCATTCCACTCTTGTTCTCTCTGTTATGTCATCAGTATCTTGGGATTTTTTGTTTGTTTTACTTTTATGGCTTCATAATCCTGCGCTCTTAAGGACAGAAAAAGGCTGAGAAATATTCTGCCAATTAAAACCTAAGCTTCCTTTTAAAAAAAAAAAAGAAAAAAGGAAAAAGATGGTATCCTGTTAAATATTATTTTTATTTAAGACTTTCTGTTTGTAACAGTTTGCTTTAGTTAGTCTCTCTGAATTATGCCTACTCTCATCTCACTGCCTTTTCTGTGATGGTGGGAATTAGTGTGCAGTTTTTCATGTTTCTTGGCTTGGGATCCCTGTTGTTTATAGAACTCCTGTCATTAACTACTAGCAGCCTCCCATCTGCTTATAGTGGCAGACAGAAGGCCTTTGCTCTGCAGCCTCATCTGCCAACATTGGCGGACAGGCCGATAGTGCATTCTGTCATGTGACCTGTCCACCACTATTGGCAGATGGAAGGTTAAAAAAAAAAGAAGTTTTTCCTTATATGGTGTAGGGGAAATAATCATTACCTTAGTAAGTTGTAGACCTTTCTTTTGGTGCTCTGTAAGTTGTAGACCTTCATTTATTTCATTTCATTTATTTTATTTATACCACTTTAAGTCACGAGATTTCTCTGCGTAAAATTCGGGCTGCTCTCCTCGGGGAGAGTGCGTTGCCACAGGAGCAGCGCCACCCTTTTTGTCTGCAACTATATTTGTTTCCCTATCAGAGTGGCTTTTTTCTAAGAATTTTGCCAGGGACAACTCCCTTGTTGCTGTGGGTTCTTTTACGTGCGCTAAATAATTTTGTGTAACACACGGGACCTCGGTTTATCGTCTCATCCGAAAGACTAGCACCCAGACCACCACTCATGGTCTAATGGATGGGGAAAAAGTTTTGGGCCCAGATGGGATACGAACCATCGCACACTTCCGACCCGGACTTTATCACTTTCTAGACAGGCGCATTACCTCTAGACCACCGATCCACCTTCTTTTGGTGCTCTGTCAGGTACTTGGCTGACCCTAGCAGCTTTGAAACAAAATAAGATGACATTTTCCTGCTAAGCATGGCTGGAATTTTATTTGTCATAATAAAAAAAATGTCAGTCATACAAATTCAGTTGTCTCATTCATTGAAACACTTGAAGTCATAATTAAACCAAATGTGTATTTACCTGTAATGTTATGCTTTTTGTGTGTGTCACAAGAAAATGATACTGCTATGTCATTAGTGCAAACAGCCCATAGAATGTGAACAAAGAATGTTTCTACCTGTCAGCCATGTTTTTCAGTGAACAGTCATGTGTAAACATAGCAAGTAGCTGATTTAAAAAAAACTAAACTTGTGGGATTGTGTGAGCATCTTCTCTTTCATGGGGTACCGAACACAACATTGTCAGTTGTGTGGTTACAGTATAACAGCAAATAATTGAAAGGGACAAAATGTGCACCCCAGCAGAGACTGAGTGAGCTAGCTGCATGCAGTGCCGTGTATGCTGCCTATAGCTGGATGATAGTGTTCCAGTGGGGAAGGAAGGTGGCAGGATGGTTAAGATGTTCGCCTGCCAACAAGTAAACCGTGAGGTTGTGGGTTCGATTCCCAGCCTCGCCCTTTCTTCCCAGTTTGACAAAAAAATCGAACTGAATGTCAAAGTCCTTCGGATGAGACTATAAACCAAGGCCCCATGTTCAAACGCATGCAGAACATCTTGCACACACTTAAAATCCTGTTCCGCTTTTTGGAAGAGTAGGCCATTGTGTGCTGGTGGAAACAGATGACAAAATTTACAAAACCGCATACACACGGGGACTGGATGTAAAAAAGCAAATGAGTGCTTATTCCATTATCCTCGATATAAAAGAACAATTTTTAAAAAAATAAATAAATAAATAGACCTGTACTAGTGTTGAAACAATAGAACCCATGTCAGATCACATTCTGCTCTGCTCTGCTGTGATGTCAGATCATGCTCTGCTCTGATGTGATGTCAGATCATGCTCTGCTCTGCTGTGATGTCAGATCATGCTCTGCTCTGATGTGATGTCAGATCATGCTCTGCTCTGATGTGATGTCAGATCATGCTCTGCTCTGATGTGATGTCAGATCATGCTCTGCTCTGATGTGATGTCAGATCATGCTCTGCTCTGCTCTGCTGTGATGTCAGATCACATTCTGCTCTGCTCTGCTGTGATGTCAGATCACATTCTGCTCTGCTCTGCTGTGATGTCAGATCACATTCTGCTCTGCTCTGCTCTGCTGTGATGTCAGATCACATTCTGCTCTGCTCTGCTGTGATGTCAGATCACATTCTGCTCTGCTCTGATGTGATGTCAGATCACATTCTGCTCTGATGTGATGTCAGATTACATTCTGCTCTGCTCTGATGTGATGTCAGATAAGATTCTGATCTGCTCTGATGTGATGTCAGATAAGATTCTGATCTGCTCTGATGTCAGATAAGATTCTGCCCTGCTCTGATGTGATGTCAGATAAGATTCTGCTCTGCTCTGATGTGATGTCAGATAACATTCTGCTCTGCTCTGATGTCAGATAAGATTCTGCTCTGCTCTGCCTTCCTTGTCAGTCATCTCTCCTATCGTTTAAATCTTCAGTGCCAGGGAAAAAGGCAAAGTGCTTTCCCAGTGGCAGGGAATTTTGAGGAATAAAGGACAATAATGATTGATAAGAAAGAGAATAAAAGAACATTTTTGTTGGAACTTTTACTTTGCTACTGTCATAGGTGAGCCGTACATGATAATTTTCTGTACTGTCTAGGAAAATTCCTCACTTTGTGGTTCTTGTTCTGTGATAACATTCCATTATCCTCGATATAAAAGAATAAACAATTTTAAAAATTAAAAAAATAACATTGTTTTTTTTTTTTTTTCTTTGATCCACTGAGAAGTTTCTGCTTCTTGTTTTGGGCTCACAAGGAGGTTAAAAACTGCCACTGGTCACCATATGGAATGCACTACCCTGCCTAAGGGTAGCAGGGAGACTGGCTCTATCATCTTTTTTGGAGATTACTCAAAACTCGCCCTATAGACGGAAACTGTGCCTGCTCAACTTGTCCACAAGTGTGTGTGTGTGTGTGTGTGTGTTTCCCACTCCTTTTTTCCTTTTCTTGTCTCATCTCTTAGTGCACTGATGTCACTAATGGACGCAGGCAGGGTCTTTGAAGTGCTTTTCAAGTTGAGCATTCTTTCTCTTATTCATCTGTTCTTTATCTTATAAAGCTTTCACAAAAAGCAAACTGGATCTTATCCTTGCAATAGGAGGCTTTTTTTGCACCACAAATTGTACTCAGAGTTTGCTGATTTCATGAGAAAGTTTGCTTCCCAGCAAGTTTGTCGCTGGTTTTCTAACAAAGTGTGTGCTGCAATGGTTTAATCTTCTCCTTCTTATTATTACTATCAAACTTATTTAAATAAAATGTGTGGTGTGTTTTCCTAACAAAGTTTATTTTGGTAGCAGATTGTTGTAATGAAGTTGCTGCTCATTTTCCTACTGAAGTTTGTTGCAGTTTTTTTCCTTGCTAAGTGTCCTGAAATGAAGTGGAGTGTTATTGATATTAGTGATGGTGCCAGTTTGGAAGAGGAGTGATGTTTTCAGTGGGAACAAGTTAGCAGGGTGTTTAGAGAGTTTGATTCTCCATGTAAAAATTCCCCCTGGTGGGGAGGGGGGTGGGGGGGGGGGGGCTGTCAGTATAAATAGCATCCCCATTGTCTGGAAATTCTGTGTTAGGAATTCCCTGTGTTCTATCCCTCTCTTTGTTTCTGCCGTGTTCCTTTTTTTCCTGTCACTACCTCCTTCTTGTCTGTTTTCTGCCTTCTTGGTCCATTCTCCTGCCTTTTTTCCAGAAAGACTTAAAAGATAACAATGTTCTTTCTTGCTGGTCAGATGCCCTGGGCCTGACTTGTCGGGCGCTAACCGCTGCACAATGCATTTGCACCCAAATGAGAATGTTCTCAAAAGAAAGTCTCTTTCGCTCCATGCTTCATTGATGAATTTTCTCTTTTTAGTAGGAAAAATACCATGCTTGATTATAACACAGGCCAGAGTAGGTTATTTTGATATAACAATTATGACAAAGGCTTGGAGGCTTTTTTTATGTCGCTTTTTTCCCCCCATCACACTGATGACTTTTTAGTGTGGTTGTTTGGTAGATAATTGTTGCTGTTGTTTTCTTTTAGTTTGTTTTTTAAAAAACTGCATTGTGTAAGTTTATCATTGTCTGAATTCATTTACCCCTGTGGGGATGTAGGGGTATAAATAGTATCCCCACCTTCTGGGAATTCTGTGCTAGAAATTTCTCCCCCTCCCGCCCTTTTTTTTTTTATCCCTCTCTTTATCTTTCTCCTGATTTTTCTATCAACTCTCTCTCTCTCTCTCTCTCTCTCTCTCTCTTCTCTCTCCTCTCTCTCTCTCTCTCTCTCTCTCTCTCTCTCGCTTATTTTCTGCCTTTCCAATTCATTCTTCTGCCTTTTTTCAAGAAAGTCTGACCACATTTTTTGTATAACTTGTCATATGGCATTTTGCGTGCACTGTTGTTCTGGCGACCAGGTAGTGGAATTGTAAATTCTGGGATGGGCTCAGGGTGTCCATTCTGCCGTGTTATATGTCCATATGGCGTTTCATTGTTTACATTGTTTACTACTTTGAAAAGGCTTGTTTTATTTTTTATGCTTTTTGGTACTAATCTAGGTCTTTTTAAGAATGAAATAATTAAGGTACCATGTGATTTTTATTTTCAGATTGACGGTGTTGGTAATTTGAAGGGATAAGTATATATATATATATATATATATCTATATATATATCTATATATATATATATATATATATATATCTATATATATATCTATATATATATATATATATGTGCAGATGTTGAACTTGAAGTGAATGTTAGTGACACTTGGTGAAATCAGAGAAGTGAATGTTGATGTGATAGCCCAGATGTGTCCATAGTGGTGGTGATAGCCCAGATGTGTCCATAGTGGTGGTGATAGCCCAGATGTGTCCATAGTGGTGGTGATAGCCCAGATGTGTCCATAGTGGTGGTGATAGCCCAGATGTGTCCATAGTGGTGGTGATAGCCCAGATGTGTCCATAGTGGTGGTGATAGCCCAGATGTGTCCATAGTGGTGGTGATAGTCCAGATGTGTCCATAGTGGTGGTGATAGCCCAGATGTGTCCATAGTGGTGGTGATAGCCCAGATGTGTCCATAGTGGTGGTGATAGCCCAGATGTGTCCATAGTGGTTGGTGGGGGCTATAAACAATATGAAGTGAAAACACAACTGTGCCACCCCCCCCCCCCCCCCCCCTCTCTCTCTCTCTCTCTCTCTCTCTCTCTCCTCTCTCTCTCTCTCTCCTCTCTCTCTCTCTCTCTCTTCTCTCTCTCTCTCTCTCTCTCTCTCTCTCTCTCTCTCTCTCTCTCTCTCTCTCTTTTGCCTTCAGTGAAAAGCCTATTACAATGAGTGTGTTTGTTCTCCAGAAGCATTGCCATGGGTTCTTTTACATACATACATGTACAGTGCAGATGCTGCACCTAAGACTGGAGTTAATTATGTCACTAAACCCCCTCTGAAGGAAATGTGTTTTGAGCCATCTCACTACTGAGTTTAGCAACAAAAATTCAGGTATTTGACAACAGGTTGGTGGGGTGGGGGGTTAGTTGGAAAGCTTCTGAATTCTTTTTTGTTGTTGTTCAAAAGCTTCTGAAAAAAAAAAGCAAACTAACAACAGAGTAGATAAAAGATGCAAGAGAAATTATTCAGCGTCTCTTTAAGACAAGACAGAAAATGAGCATGCAGTAATGTACTGTCTGTCTATAAAAAGACTATAGATGTTTTGACCAGTAATCAAACAATCGTAATGAATCAGCCGGTCATCCCCATCCATCTTATCCCCAATCTCTTCTCCGCAGATACCAGACCTCCTGACGACTATGACGCTCAGCCATACACTATAGGGGATGAGGGTGGATACCCGCCGGCCAACGCTCCTCCTTACGATGACTACCCCGATTCCCGACCCTACGCAGGAGAGATGGAGCAGCCGTACTACCCTGAAGAGGACGACATGATGCGCCGCATGGATGCCATGAACGTCGGTGCTCCCCCAGGGGAAGGCTATCGGCCTGACGACAGACGCACGCCTTCGGTGGATGGACGACCTCCAGGTGATCAGTGGGGAACAGGGCAGTTTTGTAACTTGGGTAGCAGTGCACACAACACACAGCTGTCAGTTTCCCCCACTTTCAGCTGTTGTCCATTCCTTCCCGTCCCAGCCCAGCTGGTGTTAATTATAGCAGGAACTGACTGCATTTGGACTAGGGAAAAGGAAGGGGCGTGCTATATTTATCATTCTTGCCTGAGCGGTGTTGGGATTTGCGCACTGTGAACAGCGTGATTTTATCACGGGTACACCTGCATACTATGCTGATATGTAAATACTTCCAGGAAAGTACTTAGGACAGTTTGGTTTTAGTTTGATGACCTTCCCTTGTTATTTACATGCGATATGATGCGGGACGTATGAAGAGCAAAGGATGAAAAGTGCAATTAAGCTGCCTGTTCAAATATGCAGTTCTAACAAAACTGCTTTCAGGTCTTAAGGTTCATAACTAGTACCAGAAAACGAACTCTTGTCAAGTGGAGTGCCTTTGATATAAGACGGATAAGTAGCCATAGAAAGCGATGCAGCTGGTGCTCAGTGCTCGTCTTTAAATGATTTTATGAAATGACTTAAGTATTTAGTGAAAGCAGAGGTAACATAGATAAGTGATAATTGCACTGTTGATTTTCCACCTACAGCCATTTCTTTTCAGAGCAACACATCACTGCATGCATTTTTGTTATGTTCAAGGTTTTTTTAATTTGAGATGTTTGTCTAAAATAGAAATAACTCCAGTATTTGAAAGCTTTATAATGAATTTGGTTGTTTTTTCCCACTTATAAACAAGTACTGTAGTTTGTTATTGTCAGTTTTGAGGAAAGTTTTCGCTGTTGGGCTTAGTCGACAAACATGGCCACAATTTTAGAAGGCTTGCTGCTCTTTTGCTTCTTGTTGTGTAAACAGCTTTGTGTGTGCATGCGTGCCTGTGTGCGTGCTTGCTTGTGTGTGTGTGTGTACATGCATGCAGTTGGAGGCTATCACCGTCCTCCAGACCTGCAGGAGCTGATTGACTATCTCAGCTACCCAGACAACAGCGTGAAAGCCAACGCCGCTGCCTACCTCCAACACGTCTGCTACAATGATGACGGCATCAAGGCCAAGACACGGTGAGTTGTCAACTCTCAAGTCCTGAATATCACTTCTTTACAAGTACTCATACTTGTCAGACTGTTTCAGCTGAATTGTCCTTTTTAGTGTCTGTTGATTGTGGTTTTGATTTATTAAAAGATACTATAGTTTGTTATAGCTGTTTACTATTTTGATGAAAGTTTTTGATTTATTAACAAACACTGTAGTTTGTTGTTGTTTCCTATTTTAATTAATGAATGTTTTTGATTTATTAAAAAAAATACTGTAGTTTGTCATTGTTTCCTATTTTGATAAAGGTTTTGATTTATTTAAACTTGCTGTAGTTTGTAGTTGGTTTCCTATTTTAATGAACGTTTTTTGTTTAGTTTTTAATAATATTGTAGACTGTTATAGCTTCCTATTTTAACCCTCTTGTCCCCGATCCGGCCGCAGCCGACAGTAACGGAGGCCCCCGCTAGATTCCAATCCGACCGCAGCCGACAGTTGGTGCTGCCCACGTGGGCAGTACTTTTCCATCACACACAGACCTCGTGGTTTTCACACTATGTGTCTGAAAATTGGTGGGGTGATGCAGGGAGGGTGTCAGAGGATGCCAGTGATAAATTTAGACCACTAGCATGCGTGTAGTGGGGAGGGAAGGAAGAAATAACAGCCAGCGACCGGAATGCTTTTCAATGGTGCAGCGTGGCGAAAAAAAATGGCGTTTTCTTTAGTAGCAGACGATTCATCTGATTAGCGAGATGATAAATTGAATGTTATTGTCTTGGAAGTAGAAACATTTGAATGAGAATTGTTAAGTGAGTCCGATATTAAACGATTACGAGGAAGAGGAGGAAGGAAATGCTGCAGTTAGGGAGAGGAGTGAGCCAGAAAATAATGTGCTACACGGCACATTCCTGACCTGTGCTACACACACTGACTGTGGAGAAATTTGACCTCCCCGCTGGTCCACGGCATAGACGCCTGAAAACGATGCCTTTTGACTGTTTTCTCATCAATACCACACTATTGCTTTGATACTGCAATGGCAGAACGAACAGATATGCTGATAATGAAAATAGCAAGAAGGAAAATAAAATAGGTCTCCGGTCTGCCAAGGTTGACAGGTGAGAGCAATGGGTACCCCCCCCCCCCCCCCCCTGCCCCCCCACACACACACATCCAAAATTTTTGCTTTTTGTGATGTGATGTGACCCTGTGCCACCACTACGACTACTTTAGAGACTACCAACATAAAAATTTTGTAGAGTTACAGAAGTTCTGTGTTTTTAGAATTTGTCACACCTGTGCTGTGACAATGGTGACAGTGTGACAGCCATGTACAATAATACACTTCTGTACACTTAACAAAAATGTGGTAGCACACGCAGATATGAACTGCAGTATAAAGGTCACATGTCGATTGAATATGACTTGTTTTCAAAAGAAAAAGTAGTTAAACAAAACTTCTGTCTCCTCAAGACATACCATAAAACAACAGGTGCTATGGGGACATTGTGTGACACATCCTTGAAGTACTATTGCACATAACTATTGGTAAACACATCAGCTGGGTATCACTTCCTTATTCGACACTAATATGCTTGAACTATTGTCAAATCCATGCAGGATTTGCTGTTTTATCATATATACCATATTTTTACCTGTGATTGGTGACAAATAAGGTGACAATGACAAGACATCTGGTGACCAGACACATAAACTTGCACCTAAATGCAAGTACAAAGACATACCTAGCTTGTGACAAAATTTCAGCTTGATAACTTGTCATGCACACACACAATTGTCTTAGGAGTAAAGTAAGTCAGATGGAGGTAGAAAACCTTCAAAGAATTCAAAATCTACAGGCAGTTTAGCTCTGTAGAATCCAACAACAAGAGGGTTAATGAAACTTTTTCAGTTATTAATCTATTATGCTGTTTGTCATTGTTTCCTATTTAGATGAACGTTTTTGTTGTTGCACTTTTGACAACAACCATGGCTACAATTGGAGAGGGCTTGCTGCTCTTTTCAGACACAGCTGTGTCTCTTCCTCTTCTTGTTGTGTAAACCTCTCTGTGAAGATGATGACAGTGATAGTGATGATGACAGTGACAGTGATGATGGCGATTCTGATGATGTATTGATTAATTTCAGTGGCCTGGATGGCATCCCGCCACTGGTGGAAATGCTGAACCATGACCTGATTGAAGTGCACAAGAGTGCCTGTGGGGCCCTCCTCAACCTGTCCTTTGGGAAAGCCAATGATGAAAACAAAGTAAGCACTCTTCGTCCTCTTCTTCTTCTTCTTCTTCTTTACTGCGGTTTGAATATATATCACTTTTGCTAGGGCCATTGACATGGGAATGGAACAACTCAAAGTCTGTTTAGTACCCGACACTGCTTAACTTGGCTGGGGGAAAGCGAGTGCTCCGACCACTCAGCTATCCTGTCCCCCCATATATATATATGGGATTTTAATATAAATGGAACAGCTCAAAGTCTGTTTAGTACAATGTATGTATGCAGGTGACAGTTCTGGGTTTGCAAAGGAAGCGCTTTATTGGGACAGCTAACAAAAATTTGGCAGTTCTTGGTATTTCAAGTATTTGAAGTAAAACCCACACTCAACATGGTTTTGCCTGGCATGAATGCTATCATGTGTCACAATTTTTTCAAAAGTTTGGTGTCACACATTGTGGTCATAGTTTGCTTTCAAAGAAAGTTGCTGTTGAATAGCAACAGGATGGCCGTTAATCCGATAGAATTTTAAAGGGCTAATGCATAGGCAACATTCCAACACACAGGTTTTTATTACCTGCTGGGATTGAACCAAAAAACCCCAAAAATCAAACCCAGACAATGATGAATTTAATGATGCCTCCCCAAAGAAGATACCTGTCTTCATAAACTGCTCTGTGTGTGTGTGAGAGAGTGTGTGTGTGTGTGTGTGTGTACATATTTATATATATAGTGTGTGTATATATATATTGTGTGTGTGTGTTATAGAAAGCCATACGGAACGAGGGTGGAGTTCCAGCATTGATCCGACTGCTGAGGAAGACAGACCAGGAGGACGTGATGGACTCTGTCACTGGCATCCTGTGGAACCTGTCCTCCTGTGAGGTCAGTATAATGCACCCTGTGTGTGACCTGTCACCAGCATCGTTGCATTCTTCTTCTTCAGTAGCTCCTGATTACACCCTGTGACCTGTCATCAATATTGCATTCTTCTTCTTCAGTAGTTCCTACTCCCCATAGGCATCACTGCATTCTTTTCATTTCTGCTGTCACCCTTTCCATGGTCATCTACTTCCTCTTTCTTTTTGCCTCCACACAACTCCAAGGTTCACTATGGGTGGGCTGTTTGCATATGAGATCCCTTTCCCTTTGGGGCCTGTCAGTGGCTCATGGAGATTGTAGGGGAGGAGTATAAACTACATACCTTTGGCACTGACAAAACTTTTGACTTTGTCAGTTATCAGGAAGAAGCAGCCGTTATGCTAATGACTACATATCAGGCATAGTTAAAACTTTTGACAAGAGAGAACTTAAATTTAAAAGATGAATGCGTCCTGCAAAAGAGCACAGCTTGGCAGAGAGAACAAATTTAAAGGCTTGGAAAAGATGACAAGTAAAGTGCAATTGCCACACAGTGGTTTTAGTCCTGCAGACTGGATTTTAATCAACAGCCAAGAAGGAAGGTTGTAGGACGGTTAGGACGTTCCCCTGCCTAACAAGTAAACCACGAGGTTCTGGGTTCCATTCCAGCCTTGCCCTTTCTTCCCAGTTTGACCCCCCAAAAATGGAACTGAATGTCCCAAGTCCTTCATATGAGACTAAAAACCAAAGCCCTGTGTGCAAATTTGTTCAGAACATCTTGCTCTTACATTCAAAACCCCTTTCACCTTGTGCAAGAGTAAAGCCATTTGGTGCTGGTAGGAACAGATGACAAAATTAAAAAAAACACAACAACATGCACACAGATGTCCTGTTTAGACACTATCCCTCCAGTTGGAATGCAGCAACCAAAATGGTGGTGGGGGGGAGGGGGGAATCTAGCATACGCAAAAATCTCACCATGGGTGAACCTCAGAGCTCCCGCTGAGCAAGGGGAAAAAAGAGAAGAAAATATTCATCACTACAAAATATTCATGAATGACATACACCTTTACCTGTAGACACACAGACAGAAAAAAAAGGATTTGCTTCAATCCCTCTCTTTTTAAACCGCACGGTTTACTTGTTAGGCAGGTGAAGAAGGTCTGTACCGTCCTGCCACCTTCTTTCTCGTAGTGGTGAATAATGGGTATGCATGTGTTTGTTGCTAAGAAGAACCTGTCAGCTTTATGACTTGTTACTACGTATACAGGACTTGAAGCCGTCCGTTCTGGAAGACCGTGTCTTTAGCCAAGTGTTCATGAGGAGTTGTAGTATCTTGTGTTCTATCTTGGTATTTTGTTTATATTGTATTATGTCGAAAATGAAATTAAAAAAATAAGTTTGTATAAAAAAAAAAAAAGTGTTCATGAGGTTTATGACTTGTTCTATCATGGTATTTTGTTTATATTGTATTATGTCGAAAATGAATTTTTTAAAAAGTTTGTAAAAAAAAAAAGAAAAAGGAAAACAAGTGTTCATGAGGTTTATGACTTGTTCTATCATGGTATTTTGTATTATGTCGAAAATGAATTTTTAAAAAAAGTTTGTAAAAAAAAAAAAAAAAAGGAAAAAAAAAAGTTCACAAGGTTTCTGACTGTCGCACACGGGTGTGCAGGACTTGAAGCGGTCAATCCTGGAGGATGGGCTGACGGTGCTGGTGAATGTGGTGGTGCTGAAGTACGCAGGCTGGGGCACCGCCAACCCTCAGCCCTGGACCACCGTCTTCCGCAACACCACCGGCATACTGCGGTCAGTGCCCGACAACCTTCACGTCCGTTCCTTCCGTTCAGTGTTCAAACACTTCTTCATCGTCTCACTAACAGAGACATTCACATGGGTTACATACAATCCATATGACCAGGTGGATCGGTGGTCTAGAGGTAACGCGCCTGTCTAGAAAGCGAAAAATTCGGGTCGGAAGTGTGCGGTGGTTCGAATCCCGTTTGGGCCCGAAATGTTTACCCCATCCATTAGACCATGAGTGGTGGTCTGGGCGCTAGTCTTTCGGATGAGACGATAAACCGAGGTCCCGTGTGTTACACAAAGTTATTCAGCGCACGTAAAAGAACCCACAGCAACAAGAGAGTTGTCCCTGGCAAAATTCTTAGAAAAAAAAAAGCCACTCTGATAGGGAAACAAATACAGTTGCAGACAACAACAACAACAAAATGGGTGGCGCTGCTCTTGTGGCGACGCGCTCTCCCCGGGGAGAGCAGCCCAAATTTCGCGCAGAGAAATCTCGTGACTTAAAGTGGTATAAAATATTTTTTAAAAATAAAATATATAGTAAATAACATTTAAAAAAATTGTCACAGATAAATATCGCAGTGCACTATATGAACATCTACATGCTCACATTACAATATATAATGCCTAAACCAGTACTTAGCACTTTATTGTATCAAGAAATAGAGGAATTCAAGTGGGTTACAAGCCACATGCCTAACATTGAATTGAATTGAATTGAAGAAGGCAGAAATTAGTCAAGGAGGAGGTGACAGGTAGAAAAATAACCAAGCAGAAACAAAGAGTAGGATAGAAAAGAGGGAAATCCTCACTTCATCCCCAGGGGTTGACATTGTATTGTAATAGTGGAAGAGGTGTGGACCAGTAGCTTAGCTTAGTCATGTGTGTGTATGGCAGATCCACCTGCCTCTACCATTTTTTTCCTCTTTTCTTTTTTAAAAAATAATATTGACCTGAAATATGCTTTTGCTGATAAAAAATTACAACATTGATTCAAAGAATTACGGCACTGGCAGGTCTGCACTTGAAGTTGACCTGGGAGATAATAAAAATCTCCACCCTTACTTCACCCAGACGTCGCTGAAATTCGAACTTGCAGACTCAAGGGATTGAAGTTGAATATTCTTAACCACTCAGCTACAGTGTCCGTCACAGTACTGTTGTTATTGGTGGTCACCAGTACTAACTTGTAGTCTCACCTTATTGATATATCTATCTATCTATCTATCTGTCCCGTAGTCTGACGACCGTGGGGGCACCCTCAAAGACTCAGCAACCAGTTCCCTCCATTCCTCTCTCTGTTCTGCCTTTCTCAGGGTTTTGTTGAGTTCTAGGCCTGTCCATTCACTGATGTTATCCTCCCAGCTCTTCCGTGGTCTGCCTCTTCTTCTTCCTCCTTGGACAGTGCCTTGCAAAACTGTCTTTGTAATTTCTTGGGATCTTGTGACATGCCCATACCACTTAAGTTTACGCTTTTTCACAATCGTTAGAAGGTTCTCATAGGGTCCAATGGTTTGCTGGATTCTGTTATGCACGCTTTCGTTGCTTATGTGGTCTTTGTAGGAGATGCCAAGGAGTCTCCGAAAGCATCTCATCTCCACTGCCTGTACTCTTCTCTCCAAATCTGCAGTCAATATTGATATATATATATATATAAATTCCTTACATTATTATATATATATATATATATATATATATTAAAAGTGTCAGCATGTCTTCATGTATATTTCAGGTGTCAGCATGTCTTCATGTATATTTGTATATTTCAAGTGTCAGCATGTCTTCATGTGTATGTATGTGTATAGCTTAGTGGTCAGAGCACTCGCTTTCCCCCAGCTAAGGTTAAGCAGCATCGAGCATGGTTACTACTTGGATGGGTGACTGTTTATGTGCCTTGGCTTCAGTACAGTCCCCCAGTTCATCCAGCTGTAAATGGGTACCTGCCTCTGTAGGGTCAGGGAAGGTAAAGCCGTGAGGGAGAGGAGATGGGCGCCGGCCTCAATATGCTGGCCCCTGGAGAAGTGAGGTCTCCGATGCCTCACTCCCTTACGACCTTTTAGGTTATGGGACTCCTTTACCTTTTTTATTTTACAGGAACATCAGTTCAGCCGGGTATGAAGCGCGTAAAAAGCTGCGTGAGTGCCGGGGTCTGGTGGACGCGCTGACCAACACGCTGAAGATCGCTCACGAGGAGATGATCAACTGCAAGCCAGTGGAGAACGTGGTGTGCACTCTACGCAACCTGTCCTACCGCATCCAGGAGATGGAGGATCCCGATTTCTACAAGAAGAGAGCAGCACCTCGTAACGCCTCCAACACCCCCAGTAAAGGTAGGGAGGAGGACGGACCACAGTCCGTCTGTCTGGCAGCAAGCAAGGGGGTGGGGGGGTTGTTAGGGCTGATAGCCAGATGGTGTGTGTGTGTGTGTGAAAGTGTGTGTGTGTTTGTGAAAGTGTATGTATGTCTGTGTGTGTTTGGCATATGACAATCATCTGTAAGACTGTTGCCTATGTGTGTGTGGTGTTACTGAAAAGAACTTTCTGATCCTGCCATTTATAGTAGAATAAAACATTCACCTGCAATGTAGAACTGTAAAGAGTATTTTTTTTTTTTTTTTAAATCTTAATCTTAAAATGTTTCTCAGGAGTGAAAATAATAGAAGAGGACTTGCTTTTGGGGATATTGTTGGTGTGTCCTTTATTCAAATCTTGCACTGCAGATACTCAGCAGTTCGTGCCCAGCATCTGAAATCAAAGACAACAATCTAGGCCATTTTGTGGATGTAGGAATGGATGACAATTTTTTTTAAATGCGTACACAGATCTGGTTTTTAGACACTATACTCAAAGTTGGAATGTGGCTACCTAAACAAGGAAAAACAGTTGCAGACGTAAAAATCACCATTGGTGAACCTTTGAGCACCAGCTGAGGAACAAATAAACCCCAACCAAACAAAAAAAACCAAAACACTAAACAGTGTGTCTGAAAGATTTGGATGAGTAGGCCATTTGTGCCTGTGGGAACAGATGACAAAATTTACAAAACCGCATGCACACTGGGACTTGGTGTAAAAAAGCACATCAGTGCTTATGCCATAATCTTAAAAGTAACAGAGACAATTAATAGATTTTTAAAAACTTTCAAATTTTTTCAAAGCCTAAGCGTCGGCACGTTACTGAGCTTGACGGCTGTAGCTTTGACACAACACCAAAGAGTTACATCATTCTCAAGGTGTTGACAACATGGTGGTGGTGGTGGTGTTGTTTGCAGGAGAAAACACGGGCTGTTTTGGAGGCAGTGGCAAGAAAACGCCCAAGAAGACTTCTGTCAGAGAGCCTACCCCTCAGTTGTAAGTACACATACACTCATCTCCTGTCTGTCCAGTTAGAAGCGAGTCTGTATTGATAAGAAATGTTGATTCAGTTGGCAGTCCATGGAGATGCGCCAGCCTTCCAGCTGGGGTCTGTGTTTTGGAAGGCCTCAGAGAGCGCAGTAAACAGTAGACTGCTCTGGTACAGACCTTAAATTCACAGTCTTTGAAGCAGGGAATAGGGAAAAGAAAAAAAGGGAAAGAATAGGGAAATAAATGGATTGACTGATCGTAGAACTGCTGTGGTAAGTGGAGTTCTGTTGACTGAGGCTACATGATTAGCCAGAGTGCTGACACACAGTCCAATGATAAAACGCCCATAAGTCTCTCGTACATTAAAAGTCTAGATACTACTCCTCAAGGCCATTTTCACCTGGTCAAAAATAGTGACAGGGTCAAAACCTGCTGTTTTAGGTCTCTCATCAGGGCAGTTAATGTCTAAATAAAACATCAGACAGTAGTATATAGTACTTCCTAAAAAGGAAGCATGTTTCTAAGTTGATTCTGAAACAAACAAAACAAGTGTCACATCAGAAGTGATCTTCATTTGTGCTCTCTAATTGAAGTCTGCTGACGCAAAGATTCTGAGATGTCTGTGACTTCAACCAAGGGTGACCACAGTAAGACTGTAGGAGACCAACCAACCAAATCCAATCAACTCATACATTTTTTTAAAAAGACCAAAAAAACCCCCAAAAAACCCGACATGATTTTGTCATACTCAAGTGCTTTCAGAAGGCTGTTTTTCTGTTATATCTGAATGGACAGTCCTGTGGGTTATGTTTCCCTTCGTTGTTGTTGATGTATTTGGTGCTGTGTGCAGACCACCGCCCAAGCTGCCAGACTCTGCATCGGAGTACCGGGCGCTGTGGGGCAATGAGCTGCTGCAGTTGTACCTGGGGGTGTGGAAAACCTGCACCAACCCGGTCACCCTGGAGGCTGCTGCTGGTGCTGTGCAGAACTTGACTGCTTGTGACTGGGCGGTGAGTCCTCCACTGCTGCTGTCGGTCCGTCCGTCCGTCACTGAAGGAATATATGGAGGAATGAATGAATGAATGAATGAATGAATGAATGAATCGTCGTCATTTGCCCCAGAACGTTGGCCAGCTCATGGCACCACAAAGCTCAGGAACATTCTTCTCCCCTCCACACAAATATGCAAGCATGTGCGCGCGCGCACACACACACACTCACACACACACTCACTCACTCTCACTCACATACTCACTCACTCTGTCTGTCTCTCTCTCATACACACACACACACACACACACACACACACACACACACACACACACACACTTGGGCTGTCGTCACAAGCACAACTTTCTAACCATTAGGCTATCCTGCCCTCCCATATGATTATATGTTTGATTGGTTGGCTTTTGTTTTGGGGAAGAGGAGGACAAGGTTTGACACTTTTGTTCCCATCAGTTTTACAAGTTGAAGAAAAAGAAAATGATTGAAGGGGAGGGAATCTGCCACTAATGTTGTCTCCTGCTGATCATTACAATACCCTCCTCCCCTTCCTCCACGGGGAGTCATTGTGACACTACACTTAGAGGTTTTTACCAGATTCCACCATTTATGTATGTCCATATACACCAAAGTTAGGGTCTATGCAGTGTTGTCAATCTACCATATCCCCCACCCACAATAGTTCTCTGCACTCTGACTCACTCATCCCACCTGGGAATCACTGTGAGATTGAATTTGCACACTTAATGAGAAGTTTTGCGTGTATGACTGGTCTTTTTAAGTACCTTGCCATATAGGCAGCCACATTCCGACTTCAGAGGATTTTTTTTCTCCTTATATATGAGAGTGCAGCTTCTTATGTTAAGAGCTTGTCATGGCTGAAGGCAATCTCAGCACAATGTTTTACAACATAATATTTTTGTGTAGGCCTTGGCAATTAGCTGACATCAATAACTGACACAGCTTTTGGCCAGGGCCAAAGTCAACATATTACTTTATCCTAATCCATCAGGACTGTACAGCAATATGCTTTGTCCTGTCACATTCCAAGAAGTGACCCCACTTGGTGTGTGTGTGCGTGCGTGCGTGTGTGTGTGTGTCTCTCCACAGCCTGCGGTGGAGTGTCGGGCCTTTATTCGTAAAGCCAAGGGCCTTCCCATTCTGGTGGACTTGCTCACCTGTGATTCTGATCGCGTCGTCTGTGCTGCAGCCACCGCTCTACGCAACCTCACCATCGACCCCACCAACAAGGAGCTGATTGGTCAGTGCTTTGGAAACGTGTGTGTGTGTGTGAGAGTGAGTGTATGTGTGTGGTTTCTTTGTATTAGGGCAGAACAGCTCAAGATCCTGATGAAATATTGCCTTTAAATCTATTATGTTGCTGTCCAAATCTTTCAACAGCACCTGAACCGTCACGGGTGACAAGACTTGTTTAGCAGGCAACAGAAATTCACAATTTACACTTCCCATTTTGGAACAGTAAAGTGCAGAAAACAAAGCAACATTTCAAAAGTCTGGGGTTTATGGGTGTGGTTTTTTGTCTCGTAAGTAGAGCACCCTTCTTGGATTCATTATTTGGGAACTGCTGCAAAAGTAATAGTGTGTGTATATATGATGGCTTTGATGATTGTAAATACTATGTTTGAAGCTGATGTGGGCTGTTTGTGTCCTCAGGCAAGTACTCCATCTGTCAGCTGGTGGCCTGGTTACCTGGTGACAGCCGACATTTAGCCAACAAAGCACCTGACGATCTCACCTGTGCTGTTTTGGCCACACTGTATGAGGTGGTGCGCTCCAACCCAGGTCATGCTGAGTAAGTCCCGCCTTGTCACACAGTACAGCTTGGTACAGGGTTGTAATATCTAAGTACATTTCTTCTTCTTTTTTTTTTATACTAGAAGAACTAATGAAAGCCCTTGCACTCGAATCATTTGTTTAGAATGTATAAAACAACAACAAAAATTATTTAACACTATCCTTACGTTAAGGGAGAGAATCCATCTCTTTTTTTATTTTATTTTTATTCATTTATATCGAGGATAATGGAATAAAAACTCATGTGCTTTTTTACATCCAGTCCCCGTGTGTATGCAGTTTTGTGAATTTTGTCATCTGTTCCCACCAGCACACACTGGCCTACTCTTGCGAAAAGCGGAACAGGGTTTAACGTGTGCGCAAGATGTTCTGCGTGCGTTCGCACACGGGGCCTCGGTTTATAGTCTCATCCGAAGGACTTTGGGGGAAAGTGGAGTCTGCACCGATGTTAACTCCAGGGGAAAATATCCCCTTGAACGAGAATCGAACCCGGGTCGTCAGATTGCAAGCGCAATGATCAAACCACTAGGTTATCCCATCCCAGTACACGTGCACTGTGCGCATTTGTATGCCACTGTAACCCTGGAGTGGATGATAATAATAATAAATGGAATATATATAGCGCTATATGATGATAACGCAGGGAAGGGTTAGTAGATGGTTGGTTACCCATGGGTGGCTTACCCCTAGGGAAAAGGTTGAAAGGGGAAAATGTATGTGTAAAGGCTCCTGAGCTTAGCAAACAAGGTGAAAGGTATTGCAGAAGGAAAGGGGTGTTGGGTGTACTGAAGGCTATACAGGATCATGATCCAGATGCATTAGGAAGAGGATTATGTACTTGACAGTGCCAGATGTGCGTTTGGCAGATTGGAAAAAAAGATGTTGGAAAGTACAACCACCATGGTGTGATCACTTAGTTCTAGTCAGATCAAGTGGAAAGAAAAGCTTCGATGATCATCTCCCTGACTTGCTATGAAATATGTATAATATTTTAAAAGAATAGCTCTGTTAGGGGGAGGGGGTGCATATGTGCATGTGTTATTTTCTTTTATTTCAAGGATAATGGAATAAGCACTTGTGTTCATTTTTACATCCAGTCCCTGTGTCTATGCAGTTTTATACTTTTTGTCATCCGTGCCCACCGGCACACAATGGCCTACTCTTCCAAAAAGTGGAATGGGTTTTGACATGTGCACAAGATGTTCTGGGTGCGTTTGCATAGGGGACCTTGGTTTATAGTCTCATCCAAAGGAATTTGGGGGGGAGTGGAGTCAGCACTGATGCTCCACAGGAAAATTCCTCTTGAAGGAGATTCGAACCTGGGTCAGCAGATCACAAGCGCATCACTCTAACCACCAGGCTATCCCATCCCCTGTGTGTGTGTATGTATTGTGTTTGTAATGTATTTACTTGGTGGTGATTGTTGTTGCTGGAGGCTGACGCTGTCTGTGGTCAGGTCGCTGATTCAGGAGGATGGACTGTCACGCCTGATGTACATCAACAAATCGGAGGGCAAATTCCTGGCCAGGACCCTGAAAATCAATCACACGGTCAGTGTCCCAACACCCCCCCACCCACCACACTGCACACACACACACGCAATCTCGCTGTCTCTGTCTAATGCCTTATTGAAGGTTGATCATGAATTAGGTTCGGTTCATGTACTAGATTGCCTATAGGATTAGGTGACAAATCAGCGTTCCTTCACAGCAATTTTCAGCCCATGACAAAGAAAGTAGGCGAGGTGGGGGGGATCAGGATAATGGAGAGAGGGGTTGAATACAGGGTCCTATTTTCCCTATTTTCTTCTCATTAATCATAGTGGATAAATCTGTGGCCCCAACTTAATGTTTTTCATGCTAGTATTAATGAATCTGGAAATTAAATATTACTCTTAAAAAAAACAACCAAAAAAAGAACCCCTCCCCCCTTCCCCCAATCTCCCTCCCAATTGACAGACTACCCCAACTCGCAAAGAAAAAAAAAATCTTTGGAATGTTTATTTCATTTTCAGTAACTCTCCCAATACCCCCCCTCCCCTTTTTTTTCCATTTTAGGGGGCCATCTGCCCCCTTTTAAAAAAAAAAATTTAGAATCAACACTGTTCCTAGTAAGATTATGATTTATCCATTGGTAAGAGGTGTTTAGCATGTTATGGTTGTTGTTTTATGTTGTTCATCTGTGGGTGAGTGCTATGCATGTAGAAAGATGTCATCCCTACTATGCCCTGGAGGGGTGTACGGGGCCTCGCTCAGACAGAGCAGTGCAGTGCAGTGGCTGAAAGGCCTGGTGCCTCTTTTTGGTGTGCCTGCAGATTCTGAAGACCCTGTGGACGTTCAAAGGACTGCATCCTCGTTTTACACGCATGGGGTACCAGGAGAGTGACTTTGTTCAGTCGCTGGCCAAACCCAGGTCAGTAGATCAAAAAAGAAAGAAATGCTGAAATTTCCTGGGGAAAAGAGCTTTTTTTTTTTTAAAACTGCATAATATAAACAAGATTACATGAGATTAATGAGAGACGAGAACTGTTCCTTGTGTCGTTGCTATCAGCATTGTGCGGAACACCATGTTTTTTTACAGTTAAAGTCAGTTGCACATTTTGTTTTAATGGAAAGACGATTGAACATTGACTGTGGGATTGTGTATGTATTCAGCGTTTCTGAACAGGACCTGCAAACCTTTGAAAGAAAAATGGGCAAATGTTTCCATTGTGACCTTATCACAATCCCTTACATCTTTGTAATAGATAGATGTTAAAGCTGACCAAAATATTTTTTTCCCTAATCCTAATGGCAGCAAAATCATACATTCACATATGTCAAGAAGAAAATACTCTGCCCAGTTTAACTGAAATTTTTTTTGGAAAAACAGACTCAAAATTGAACACCATAATTCACAAATTACAGACAGATCTCATGAATTTGACTCAAAGTGGAAATGAACAAAAAATCTGACCAAAATTGTTGCATCATAAAATCATACAGATGATCACTGAAAAGAATTATTTTGTACATGTTTGATTTTCTCTCAGTTATGTAGTTTGTTATAGTATGAATCTGTTTGTGAATATTGATTAGTACAATGTGTCACAGAAATTGTTTGAGGGGAGGGGGGGGGGGGGGGGTCTGTAAATCTTGAAAGGGTAACCCTGTTATTTGTTAAGATTTGACACTACATGAATTTCATTAATTGTTATGATCATGATCACCACTGTTATTATCATCATCATCATATCATCATGATTACAACTGCACACAGTCTTTGACTATTATTATTATTATTATTGTCATCATGATGATGATCCCATCTGCACGTATATGTCTTTGCTGCGCTGTCCCCCAGGCCTGACAGTCAGCGCAACGACTTCCTGAAGTCGGCATCCACGCCCTCCAGTAACCACACCACCCCCTACAACACCCTCAGCCGGCCCATCTCTGCTCAGGGCTACGACGACAACACCCTCAGCGCTGGCCGCATGCCGCGCCGTGACGAGCCGGGCCACTATGGCGGCAGTCGCGTGGACATGGACGGCTACTTCTCCATGAACCAGAGCAACCCCGCCCTCTACAACCAGAACGACCGGGGGCCTTACGCCCGTGACAGGGTACTGTTGACATGATGACATGTCTCGCCTTAACTCATTCGGCACTCCTCTCCTTCACTGTGACGTGCCGAAGCTTAATTTAAGCTTCGGCAGAATTACGAATTTTTTTTAAATATACTAAGTGATGTGCAACTCATGGGAAGGTACTCTGGCCTGTAGGGCAATCATTTTTCTAAACACAGTTGCTTTCCTTGACCATAAGCTTGCCTAGTTTGTGTCTGTTGGCTAGTTTTGTTTGACATGTCAACAAGTGATATCTTTGGGATTTCAGGCTCTCCAGTGTTATGATTCTTTAAAAAAAAATCTTGTTGTACAAAAAGTGACAACAGATGGATTCAGCCAGCTTCAGGGAACTTTGCTTTGGTGAAAAATCATCACATTGCTTCAAGGGGACTAGTTGATGAACAGTTCAAGGCATGTAAGATAGCAGCCCTAATTTCCAAAACTTTTTATTTTTCAGCATTCAGTGACATATTTTGAAAATTTGTAAAAAAATAATACAGTCATCTATTGAAAAACTGGGAAACAATCTCAAAAGTAGACATTAAACTTTTCAATGATGTATAATGTGTATGTCATTATTATATTGGGTAAGTATGCTTAATTTTTCATATATAGCCAAAATCACGCGTCACCACAAAATGGCAGGATCCATTTTGCTGCGACTCCATTGAGTTAATGTAGACTGCTTGCATGTGGAATTGAGTAAACCCCACAGTGAAACGTCACCTACTTTCACCAGCACAAACGAGAGTGTACAGATGGACGCCATAGCCGAATGGTTGAAACCATACTTCTTGAATCCCATGGGTCCCTGAAGTTGTGGGTTTGAATTTCAGTAACGGCGTCAGCGTCTGATGAATTAAGGGTGGGGATTTATTCGATCTCTAAGGTCAACTTTAAGTGCAGGCCTGCCATTGCCTTAATTCCCTTTGTGCATATATGCATGCAGAAGATCAAATATACACGTTAAAGATCCTGTAATTCAAGTCAGCATTCTGTAATTCAGTCAAGCATTCTGTGGGTTATGGAAACACAGACATACCCAGCATTCAACCTGTACAGTGAGCTGCTCTGAAGTCAGAATTGTCGGCTGAGGCCAGCGGGCAGACCTCCTGTAAAGTTACAAGCACAGGAGAAGACCATCCTTCGGAATGAGACTATAAACCGAGGCTCCCGTGTGCGAATGCACGCAGAACATCTTGCGCACACGTTAAATCCTGTTCCGCTTTTCCTTCGGATGAGACTATAAACTGAGGCCCTGTGTGCGAATGCACGCAGAACATCTTGCGCACACATTAAATCCTGTTCCACTTTTCCTTCGGATGAGACTATAAACCGAGGCCCCGTGTGCGAACGCATGCAGAACATCTTGCGCACACATTAAATCATGTTCCGCTTTTCGAAAGAGTAGGCCATTGTGTGCCGGTGGGAACAGATGAAAATTTACAAAACCGCATACACACGGGGACTAGATGTAAAAAAAGCACATGAGTGCTTATTCCATTGTCCTCGATATAAAAAAAAAAAAAAGAAGTCATCTGAGCGCTTTGATTTGTTGCTTTACAAGATTCAGCGCTATATAAATTCCATACATTATTATCATTATTATTCCGCTTTTCATAACAGTAGGTCATTGGTGCCGGTGGGAACAGATGACAGAATTCGCAAAACCGCATACACACGGGGACTGGATGTAAAAGAGCACAGAAGTGTATCCTCGATAGAATAAAAAAAATAAAAAAAATGAAGACCAGGCAGTATGTACCCCACCCAATAAGGGAACGCAGAGAGAGAGAGAGAGAGAGAGAGAGAGAGAGAGAGAGAGAGAGAGAGAGAGAGAGAGAGAGAATATACACACAAAAATGCTCAGGCAAAGATAGTGAGACATGAAGTGGAACAGTTTGCACACTTATAGATACAACCAGGTTTGCTTTTTTTTTTTTCTTGCCATTGTTTCTATCTAAAGCAGTATTGTATATAGATCATTCTGCAAAATTGTGTACCAAAGCGTGACAGTATGTTGTAAGTAGTATTGAAAGTTTCCCCTGCACTCTTTACATATTAAGACACAAGTAACTGTTGTAATAGGGTTATTGGATATCAGTGTATTGTACAGCATGTGTTGAAACTGCTTTCTTCCACTTGGAAAAGAAAGGCACGTTGTGGGGTGTGTGTTGAATTTCAGTAAATTGTGTAGCATCATTTGTAGTCGCTGCAGATTTCTTGCATGAAACAGGTTTTTTTTCTTAAAAGAAAGTGTTGCCCTTGTACAAAGTCGTCTTTATTCTCATTATTCTCCATTTGGTGTGTACATATGTTTGCTTAAGAGTGGGGTTTTGTACTGATTTAAAAAAAAAAAATGAACGATTCTGTAATCTTAGGGTGGGTTCTTTTAAATTATGCAAGTAATAATAATAATAATAATAATAATGTATGGAATTTATATAGCGCTGAATCTTGTAAAGCAACAAATCAAAGCGCTTGTGAAAAGTGTTTTAGCAGAAGATTGTTGTTGATGGTCAGTCCCTTGTGAAAGATGATAGTAAGTATGACAGAAAGAGGCATTTGTGTGTGTGTGATTGATGATGATGATGGTGGTGATGCGCTGACCAGCACGGCATTGCTGTGGTTTCAGCCTGAGAGCATACCCATCAGTGACCTGGGGCCTGGCTACGCTCCTCTGGACGAACCCCGACCTCACAAGAAACCGTAGGAGGCGTGCCCCTCTTCCCCAACCTGCCGCCTGTAAGATACACATTTTCCTTTGTTTCTGCTTTTGTTGCTGGTTGTTTGAGTGTTGGGGGTTTGCTTGTTTTTTTAGGGGGTGGGGGGAATTACTGTGCAGTGTTGATGCCCCCTTTTTTCCATTTTACGGCGCCCCCTGCCCCTTCTTTTTGAAATCCTAGACTCGACACTGACTGTGGATGTGCTAACAGTTGTTTATTCCTTAAGACTGATAGTGCTTAGATACATTTTCCTGAAATG
>CM054148.1:48676775-48704275 GCA_028751875.1 Rapana venosa | reverse complement strand
ATGTGTATGCCTCTCGAAAGTTTGTGTGTTTGTGTGCGTGTCTCCCACAACAACCTGAGCTAAAGGTGTGTATTGGATATAACAAAAAATGTTTTTAATGACTGACTCGACTACCCACTGTGGTGGTATACCTTGTGGGAAGATGGTGGATGGATGCCTGCAGCAAAGTGAAAGAATCTTCAGGCTGCATGGTCGTGTGTTGGCTTCATGCCCTGCAGGACGTTTGCTCAGCATTTTACAATTCCACCGTCGACATCCTGGGTTGACCAACATTTTGTGACAGATCGACGTTCTCCGATTGGCGTCAATCATCTGCTCAACAGTTTGTGCTTCAGCAACAGATGGCAGACGCTGCGTCCATAAGGTATTGATTTTTTTTTAGTGTGTGTGTGACACTGATCCTCAACAGACCAGGCTCACTAGCCATGCTTTCTGATCCAGGATGATCCTTTGACTGGCATCCCTGCGTGTGTGTGTGTGGTGGCAGTAGTGTGCCGGGTTACAGTTTCCACTCCACAGCAAGTCAGTGCTGGGAGTGCTCTCCTCATGCCCATCAATTCTGACATTTGTGTGTGATCTGAGTGCAGCTGCTGTTGAGGGAAACCAGCCAACAGGTTTGATATATTTTATGGTTCAGGAGCTCACTGTCATCTCCTTTCTTCCATCAACATGGCCCCTGCCTGTCCCTGTTCTTCCCGACCTACTGTACTCTGGGTCCTGCAAGCCCCCCTACCAGTCCAAACCATCTTACTCATAAAGAACTAAACAAAAAAATGAACCTCCCTAGCATTGGGGGCAGATGTTAGTGGGTTGGTTTTGCCTGCTATCCTGGCTTGACTCTTTGGAGGCACAGTAAAATTAGACTGCCCATTCTGCTGCGAAAAATTAATTTTGGTTGTTTTAACAAAATTCAGCGTATGAAGAAAGCATATAAAGTGCATATTATTAACAAGTTTACTATGTCTGCATTTGAAATGTACACATGTGTGCTTCTGTTAATTTGCTTTTTGGGGTAAAATGTTCCTGAAGATAATAAAATGCAGAAAAAAAGAAAATGCTTGAAACATATCTATACTTATCCTAGAAGGCGTTTGATAAAAAGTATGATCCATTAGGAAAAATGAAATGATTTCACACCAAAGGGATGTACCATTGGTGTCAATAATTTTTTAAAAGTCATATGTAAATGTACACATTGCCTGAAAAAAAATCAAAATCAAAAGAGCACTGGACTGTCTAGCTTGTGACAAAACCTCTTTATTCGGGTGCAACCTATATGGGTCATGGTCAGGGAAAAACAAGTCTAGTGAGGAAAATGATTCATCTCGTGATTCATGTGCCTAAGCAGTTAGTTTCTCTTGGATTAATTAAAAGATGGTATCCTAAAATATTCTGACTTGAAGTGTCATACAGAGCTGACAGTGAGTAAAGTGCAACCCTACACCATCTACGAGGAGGCTTGTCCCTAGAGAAAGATTTGAAAGGGGGACTCAAGCCCTGTCTTTATCAGGAAGGCCTATCCCCAGTGAAACCTGAAGAAAGAATTGAAAGGTAGACATGAACCTCATCTTCACCACACAGACTTTACATTCCCCATTATTTCCTGAATCTGTCATCCCCGATTCTGACTGCCTGCTGTGTGCAGAGCTCAATGTCTGACTGATCAGTTTGTTGTGCCTCTGCTCATCATATTGGTTGCATCAACTATCCCATTGTTTACAGCCTAACTCCTTACATAATTAAGACAGGAGTTGTAATTTACAATTGTGTAAAATGTAACGCTCAGTTGACTCAAAAGCAGGCGAAATGCTTCAGTGCTACATTTTAACTGAAGAAAGGGCAGTGTACTTTTGTCAGTGTTTTTCCAGCAGTGAAGGTTGACAGTATTCTCTACAAGCCACCAGCAGGCCATCGGCATAGATCAGCAGCAAATGTTCATGACAGAACTGTGATCAGAAGCCTTCACTGATCACAGAAATATGTCAGCATCACAAACTTTTGTTGTTTTTGGAAAATGAAGATTCAGTATGGGACATGCTGCTAAGGTTTCTGAACAGACAGCTTTTTTTTTTCCCCGTAATTTTTTTGTAATGATGGTTTGAGCGCTTTGATTTGTTGCTTTACAAGATTCAGCGCTATATAAATTCCATACATTATTATTATTATAAAGGAGTGTTGAGCCAAAGGTGAAGTAGAGTGGACTGTGTTCAGCTGTTGTACAGAGCAAATTCAGCAGTGACTCATCATTGCTGATAATGTCTTCTTGCTAGTAAATGGCTTGGTCAGATCTTGGTTTTAACATTTTTTGTTCTTTAAATAGCTGTGGTAGGCAGATAATTCATTTTTGTTACATTTTGTGATCTTAATTATATCATCATCAGTGTGGATAATGTATCTTAGCTTGTTGCTATGAATGTGTGTCCTTCATAATCCGTTTAGAATTGTTTAGAGCAATAACACAGCAATAACACCAAAGACTGTTGTAGTAAGAACGCTGTGTACAAGTTGTTTTTCCTTCTATGAAGACAGCAGTTGTAAATTTCCATTGCTTGATGTCTATAGTCACCAGATAAATAATACTGCTAAGAACTGCAGCTCAGGAGATTGTGGAAATAAATAACTGCGATAAACAGTGGCCATTCAGAACTGGTGTGGGGATAGCATTATTGTTCAAGACTGGGATACCAGCTGTGAAGGGGGGGGGGGGGTGATAGGATGAAGTAAAGTAATGACCTCTTCATTGTTTTGTCTTCATAGTGGTCAGATGCCTTCTTTGAAAAGTGTAGGTGGTTGTGGTAAGAGCTTGAACATTACCTGTGAAGACAGTCAGTGGCAGCTTAAATAACATTGCAAAGCATATGGATCAGCAACTTGATGTAGGCTTTCTTCCTTGGCACTCAGCTGACATCAATAACTGTAGGAGCTTTTGGCCTGAACCAGTGTACTTGTTTGAAAAGGTTACAATTTGACTAATATTGAGTTATATCTGATTTACTACTGAGCGGGGATTAAACTGCATTGGGAATGTAACTGTGCATTGTACATATATTACATGATGTAAATAGGTAACGAAATGCCTTAGTTTTCTTTTTAAACAGATGAGGGGGTAAGGGACAATGTCCCCAATTTCCCCATTAGCCACTTTTTTAAAAAAACCAGAATCAACTATGCATTCAGAATAATAGCAAGTTTAGTGATTGATGTGATTAGACACAGAGAGATTGGCTGTTTTCTAGAAAAAAAATTAAGCTTTTTGAACTGGGGTGGTTAGGATGAAAAAACTGAATATTGAAAGAACATTTTATGTTCTGTGATTCTCGTACAGTTCCAGTGTTTTGCCTCTTTTTTAAACAATTCTAAGTGACAATTCTAAGTCACCACTGTTAGTGTGGCATGATTTCCTCTTTTTCCCCCTTCTGAATGCCAGCAGATGTTGTGCTAAATTTCAGGTACTGCTTTTTTGTGTTGGGGTGAAGAATCTCCATGGATAGGAGGAACTAAGATATAATTCATGCATCACCTACATGGACTGTTCTCTGTGTGTTGTGACTACATTGTTGCTTATTAATTGGGTTTGGCTCTCAGCTGGAAATAATGTCTTTTTCTTTTTTACATAGTCATGCTGCTGTTCTTTCCTCTGACAAGAGATGTGATGGCAACATGTTGTGAACTTTGTTGATCAGTGCAAGTGATCTGACAGTATATTGTGTATCATTGCTTTTGTGGGACAAAAAGTGTCGCAGCGATCACCTGAAGGATGCTTCTTGTGTGTTGTTTCTGTAAGAGCATGTTTTCAGAAGGGATAACATTGTTTGGACAGTAATATTCCATATCTATAACCAAGTTATATATGGTATAGTGTGTTAAATGTGTACATGTAATTTGGCCATGTCATATGATAATGTATGGTAAGTCAGTAAGACAAAAGCATGATGATGTACATGATCCGAATGATCATTACGGTGTTATCAGGATACAGGAAAATAGATGCAGAGCGAGCCATTAACTGTGAATGCAGTGTCCTCACATTGTCCATGAAGTGCAGACCAAGACACGCGTATGCGCACACACACACACACACACACACATGCACACACAGAGTAGAAGGAGATGAATGTTGAAACCATCATGTCATAAAGAACGGCAGCTTCTTACTTTCAGTTAGGAAGGAGCCTTACAAGCTGGTAAATCCTGGTTCATTCCCAGATCTATGTGTGGAGTGTATGGATACGCTCTGTACTGTACTTTTCATCAAGTCAAGTCAGGGCATGCAGGCTGCGCTGCCCAGGACACAGCAGAGTTAAATACTGTGGTGAGCTCATTTAGCGCCCTGAGCAGAGACCTTGGAAAACAGGGAAAGGACCTTCTGTACTCACAGCATAGCAGCTAGCTCAATACAGAAAACTGTGGCAGGCCTCACCAGGAGAGGGTTACTTGAGTTGCTGCTACCAAGGACAGGGCCAGCCAGGCCTGTGGGTTTACATGCCCACACTACAGGGTTCACTCCTGGCAGAGTGAACGGAATGCAGAGCTCTAAAAATCTGTCCCGCTGTTGTGAGACCACAGGTCTCCCATTTTCTTTCTCCCTACCACCTGGGTAATAGCTGCCCCTTCTCTTAGCAGTCAGCTGAGCTCACTCAGTCTGTGCTGGTAGTTGTGGACATGTTGTGATGATGACTCTGCCGTCACTTCGTGAGACACAGACAGCAGTTTTTGTCCGCAGGGCAGAAAAGGTGAATGAGGTTTCCCTTTGAAGCAACAGTGAGTTGTGTGATATTTTGGACATTGTTATTATCCCATTCAGGCCCTTAACACTGATCAGTATGTAACGTGAATGGTATTCCTTCAGGAAAATACTTAATTTTGGGTGGATTTTTTGGTTTTTTGTTTGTTGTAAATTTCATTTCCAATTGTTTATAGCCTCGCTGACACCAGTAGCCATATTAGGGCTGTCACCTCATTCAGTTAGACTGTAACTTGCGTTAACATTAACTTCAACATCACCACCTTTTCCCCTCAGCAATCTAATACCACCAACCTTGAAAAGAAAAAAAAAAACCCACCTAAACAAACGTGTTACCATGACAAGTAGAACACTCATCATAGTTAGAACTCTTGGGTGTAGGTGAAGCATGCTGTGCTGCCTTGCCTTGCCTTGCCTTGCCTTGCTAGAGGCCTCTTAAAACATGTGAAAGAAACTTCTGAACTGCCATGGTCACAGAGACCTTAGTTCGTGGAGATGGTGGGGAAGGGAAGGGAGGGGGGGGGGGGGGGGCTCACACAACATGTCAGAAATGAATTTTCACACAGAGGTGCAGACTGTCCAAGGCAGGTGTGTACAGGACAGATTGCCCTTTGTGTTGTTGTTGTTGTTGCTTAGGATTATGCATGTGTGAGGTATGTTGGCTCCGGCCTGAGGATGTGATTTTTATTATTATTATCATTAACGTATACAGGATTTTATTTATTCTGAGTTAGTTTACATTGCTGAATCTAAACTGTGTAGGTGGAGAATCATGCAGACTGGTTGTGTGTGCATGTGTGAAAACAAAGCAAAACAAGTGGAATGATTGCTCAGTTCCTACAGTATGATCAGTGTGAAGCGTGAAAGGAGTTTCTACTGGTTACTAAGTACTGTGAAATGTTTCATCTGCTACAGTTGTAGACTCTTCTGACTGACTGACTGACTGTGTGGGAGTGTTCAGTTGTGGTGACTGACCACAAGTAGCGTACGTCTTGATTGATGGGTGGTGTGATCTGTTCTTTCCTGTCATCTTGTTACTGTTGAAGCTCTCAGAAAGCACACATGTATGTATGTATGTATACACACTTCTGGATGCACTGACGGACTTTCTGATCTTCCTCCTCTTCTGCTGTGTTTGTGTCCTCTTTGCCAAAGGGACAGACAACCTATCAGGAACTGTTGAGTTTTCGGTGTAGTGATTGTGCCGCCTGTCCTGTGTGACTGGTATACATGTACTTCGTCCTTTTCTTGTCCATAGGGGGGGGGGGGGGGGGGCATTGGATGTTTCTGTCCAGGAACTTTTGTGAAAAAAGGTATTTCAAGTGATGTTGAATGTCTTTTGATGGTAAATGCAAGGAATGAGAAGCTTGTTCTTCCGCTCTTATCGTATATATATATATATATATATTATATATCAGGTTTAATGTATGCTGAATTTGAATATGAATGTTTAAAACTAAAAGGACAAAAACAAAAAGGTTGTTCAAGGAACATATGTGTAGGTATTTCACTGGAGACCAAGACTGTCAAGTTAGTGTATGTAATGGATGGAAGTTGACAGCAGATTAACCCGTTATTCATGGTCATCCTGGAAAATGTATACATTTCATCACATCTGTATGATACATTGAATGGAGAATATGTGATTAACAGAGCACAAGCCGTGGCAGTTGTTCTGTTTTGAAGTCGACCGTGAAGATGCTGGGGCATGAAGACCAGAGGCTACTTGACATGGTGTGTGTTGTACTGTAGAGACAACTGGGCGGGCAGGTGGTGGTTCTTCTTCAGGTCAGGATTGAGGGAGGAGAAAGAATTTCAGTGAGGGCTGTGAACCTACTCCTGACCCCCCTTCCCCCCACCCTTCCCCCCTTCCCCCCCCCCCCCCCCCCCCCCCTCCTGTCTCCTCCCTCTTTCCCCAACACACAGAAAAACAACTAGCGATGAATCGAGCCATAATATTGCTTCCATGTCTGTAGTGTTGTCTATGAATTGCCAATCCGTCTGACTGACAACGGAGTTATTTCATGATGGTGCTCTTGGATGTGGTCACCTCAGACAGAAGCTGATTTAACTGCTGTGCCAGCATTGGGACAGCTTTGAACACAATGTCAGCAAGGCTTCGTCAAAAGAAAACTGAACCCTCGCAAAAATGCTTCATCGGGAAAAAGTGAAAAGAATGTACTTTGAATTGTTGAGGTAATAATAACTGCTCAGTTTTGTTTGGCTATGATAAGAAATCCCAGAAACTATAGCCTGGAAATACCTTACACACATACTTGTAATAGTAGAGTGAATGGGAGGCATGCATGCGCTAAATATTCCATTTTTTTGCTGATGGTTTTGCTAGAGCTGTCAGCCCCCTTCCTTTGTTTTGATGACAGACCAGGAGAAGACATTTCCTAGACTGAGTCTGGGAAAATGTTTCTTCAGGTCTGGAAAAGGTCAGGAGAAAAAAGACTGGAATTTTGTTTGGTGGAACTTGTAAGAACCCTGGCGTTGTTCCAGATGTGATTCAAACCATGGCCTTTGTGGGTTTTGTCCCCCTTCCTCCCCCCCCCCCCCCCTCCCAAGCTGCAGCTGTAATAATTGTACTATGGTCAAGCTTCATTTCCTCCCTGTCTTTTAGTCAGCTTGTTTTTCAGCCTGCAAAGAGAGCTGTGCAAGTTGACAGGGATCAGCACGGTGCTGATCAATTCCACTTCACTCTTTGTGATATAAATGATGAATACATGTTTGCTAAGTGCTACTGTTTACTGCTCATGCTTGTTGTGAGTGAATCTTTTGTACAGGTTTCCAGGGTTGTGGTTTGTATATTATTTTCTCATTTGTGTGTGTGTGTGTGTGTTTGTTTACAGTTGCTTTGTGTTGTTTTTTCATTTGTAGACCTAGTTTTTGTATGTGAAACTAAGGCACAGGTCATACACAGTTGTGATTTTAGTTTGTGAACATGATTTTGTGTTTATTTTCTGGTGAGCACAGCATTACTGCAGGAGTCAAAAGTAAAACAGTGTGATGCTCACATATGGTTGTGATTTCGTACAGGCAGACACATGCACATGTGCACTCGAAAACATGCAGATGGAGCAGAACATAAATACACACGCATGCATGTGCATGCACACACTCACAAACTCACTCACTCTCTCTCTCTCTCACACACACACACTCACGTACACACACAAACATAGCAATAGAGGACATTTCTTTTTGATAATGCTTTCATATCTTCTTGTTTTTGACATGGCTCATATGAAGAAAACATGTACATGGTATTTTTGTGCAGATCTTATAATATTAATTAAAATAATGTCTGTGCTGAACTGTTTAAATCAAATGCATTCAAAGATTTATTCTTTTCACCATTTTTTTCCCCCCAGCCAGATTTCTATTTTGTTACGCATTTTATTTGTTAACACTTTTGGGGTTGTTTTGGGTGGGTCTTTTTGAGGGGTTTTGTTGGTGGTTTTGTGTGTGTGATTACTTGCCATGGAGAATAGGATTGTATTATTTCCCTTTTATGTGTCTACATTTTGTTCATCAAATGGAAGTGTAGTGTGTTGCTTTTTGTTGTTGGGTTTTTTTTTGTAGTTTAAAATATCAGTGTATGCCTTTCTTTAAAAGGTACATGATTACGTTAGGGTTTTTGGAGGGCGACTAGTGCTGTTGCATCCTCTACATGAAGCTTTTCTTTGTAAAGCTTGCTTTATCAATATCTGTCATATAGTCAAGATAGGTGATGACCATAAATATTTACAATATGCAGCAAGGTGTACATGATGGATGGCCCTCTTCCTGATTGGTTTCAGTTGATACAAGGAGCTTTAAAATGTACCTCAGCTAAATGTATCACCAAGCGTAAAGTTGAGCACTTTCAAGGGGACGAACAGTGACATGTGCATCACAGAGATTTAGAAAAGGAACCCCCAAAAAGAATGGGACAAAAAACCGCAACCTAAAGAGGGAAGAAGAAGGGGGAAGGGAAGGAGGGACAGCTGGAAAAGGAAGCAGGTCAGGATGGTGTAGCCCTGTACACTGATGACTAGCGGGCATGATGGAAAAACTTCTCGCCTCAAGTGTCCTCTTGGGTTTTTGATGAACAAAGGACTGAGGCCAACTTGATTCTCTTCTGGTCGTCAGCTTAAAGCTAAGTGTTGAGATACTGTCTTCTCTTGCCTTCTTTTGTAGGCTGATGAAATCTGGTCTGGCAAATATTGTATGTTTGGTTGACGTGGTTGGTTATCAGATTTGATGATATTAAAACTCTTGTCATTTCTTATGTGGCTTTTATTAATCAGCTTGGAGTTGTCTGTCATTGTAAGTCAAAAGGGAAAAACCAGCATGGGAAGGGGGGAAGGGGTCGTTTTTTTCTTCTTTTTTTAAAACAAAAAATCACTTAAGTGAAGTTCAAACAAACAAAAACAAACTAAAAATTCAGTTGTGAATGTGTAATGTTTTTTCCATGTTTTTGTATGTAATAAAGTTTTCATATCATCTTTTTAAAAAATAAAAAGAACATCGTGGATTCCTCCACTGTTGTGTGCATTTAGAAGTCATGACTTGTATTTCATATCGTTCCTCATAGACCATAATTATTATTACCTGGAAAAATGAGAGAAACAAAAGAGAACGAACCTTTGTGCATATTGTTCCTCCTGTATTGACTTTGATTGATGTAGTGAGTGTGTCATTGATGATGTGAGTTCAGGCTGAAGTAGAATGAAATCGTGACCTGTCTGCCTGCCTGCTTGTCCATGGGTTGTGTACAGTGACTGGTGATTCTTGGCTTTTTCTCTCTCTTTTCACATACACTCCAGAATTGTAGCGTTTAAATGCTAATTTCTGACTTTTTAAAAATACTAAATGAAGTATAGATCAGAATGTAAATCTGAATTTTTTGGGGGGAACATGACATATATAGAGTTAATGTGAGCTTGAAGATGAACAAATAAAGATAACTAAATTGTAGTACTGTGTTTTTTGTGTGTATATTTGCAAGAATGGGAGGAAACAGAGTGGTAAAGTACTTGTGAGAACTTCACAGTGAGATGGGGAAGGGGGGATGGGTCTCCATCATCTCTTGTGATGACCACATGCTGATAGCTATTTGAGGAATGATGACCCAGGTTTCACAACACACAGGAAAACTACCATGACCTCAAAAGCCAGCAGTTGATAGAGCTGAGGAGTAGGCCTATAAGATACTACTTACTTTACTTACTTTTGTCTTCCGCTTATACTCGGAGGTGTCGCGGGGAGATATAGCTGTCTGTCGGCAGCGAGGCGTGTAGCCTGGAGGAGGGACATGCCGTGGGCTTTTAGGGTGTCGGCCACGGAATCACTCCATCTTCTTCTTGGTCGTCCTTTGGCTTTCCATCCCGAGTGCCGGGTGTTGTAGGCCCGAAGAGCTGGCTGGTTGTGAGGCATCCGTGTCAGGTGTCCGAACCACTTGATCCTCTGCTGGTCGATGTGTTGTAGGACTGGTGTTGCACCTACCATGTCTCTGATGACATCGTTTCTGATTTTGTCTCTTCGGGTCTTGTTGACTGCTCTTCTTAGGCATTTCATTTCACACGTGACTAGTTTACGTCTGAGGGCCTTTGTGAGGGGCCATGTCTGACACTGGTATGTGAGCGTTGGCAGGAAGATGGTGTTAATCAGTTTTGCCTTTGTGTCCATGGGGATGCTGGGATGTTTCAGGAGGGGCGAGCTGGTAGCTGACCGCATTAGCCTTCTGACATCTTGTCTCAATTTCACGGTCTAATCTTCCGTTCTCTGCAAATACACTGCCCAGATATTTAAATTCGCTGACTTGATTTAACTGGGATCCATTGATATTGATGTCCAGAGTGTGTGGTCTCCTGCTGACTATCATGACCTCGGTCTTACTGACACTGATTTTCATGTCATAGGCCTGGCAGGTGCTGTTGAGTTGATCTGTGTGCTCCTGGAGCTGTGCCTTCTTGCTATGTATTATTGCCTGGTCATCAGCAAACATGAGTTCGTTGAGTGCCTCAGGATCTGGGTTGGCCTCCTTTGCAATCTGGTCCATGTAAATGACAAAGAGCAGAGGGGAGAGGCAACAGCCCTGTCTCACCCCGGATGTAACTGGGAACCAGTCAGATGTTCCACTGGTCGTGCGGACTGCGCTCTTGCTGTTGGCATAGATAGCTCGGATGTTGTCCAGCAGCTGCCCCTTCACGCCATACTGCTCCAGCACCTTCCACAACTTGTCTCTGTTTACCCGGTCAAAAGCCTTCTCTTGATCTACAAAGATAAGGTGGAGATCTCGGTTTTGTTCGATTGCCTTCTCACACAGCTGTCTGAGAGCAAAGATTGCATCTGTGCACCCTCTTCCTTTCCTGAATCCAAACTGAGCGTCACTAAGGAGATGTTCCGTTTTTGTTCTAGTGCGCTGGTCTAGGATCTTTGCATACATTTTCCCTACATGGCTGAGGAGTGATATGCCTCTGTAGTTACTGCAGTCTTTCTTGCTGCCTTTCTTCTTCCAAATTGGCACTACTATTGCATTCTGCCAGTCCTCTGGTACTTTCCTCTCCTCCCAAGCTTTTTTGAAGATGGTGGTGAGCCACATTATACCTGTTTCCCCACATGCATGGATGGCTTCAGTTGTTATGCCATCGTCACCTGCTGCTTTCCCTTTAGGGCTGGTCTTCACTGCTCTTCTGACTTCACTCTCCAAGATGGTAGGTTCTGAGTGGTCTGGGTAGTTAGGGGTGAACTGGAACTGGGTGTTCTGTGCCTGTTGTCCTGCAGGGTTGAGCAGTTTCCTGAAGTACTCTTTCCATCTTTTCACTATCTCTTCTTCCTCGTTCAGGCCTTGTCCTTTTGCATCGTTGATTACAGCGGTGGGGTCAAAGGGTTCGTCTCGCATTCTCATTGCTTTCACACTCTTGTAGAACTCTCTTGTGGAGGTTTTGCACTTTTCACTTAGCTCTTCTCCATATTTTCTCCATGAATTTTCCTTTGCTGTTCTGACTATTTTCTTGGTGTGTCTTCGTGCAATTCTGTACCTGATGTAGTCCTCTTCTTTCTTTGATTTAATCCAGGTCTTGTAAAGACTCTTCTTCTCTCTGATTGCTTCTTTCACTTCTTTGTTCCACCAAGCTGTTGCCTTTTGGTATTTTCCTCTAGTCTTCTTCACACCACATGCTTCTTTCAAAGAGTCCTGCACAGCGGTTTTAAAAGTGTGCCAGGTTTGCTCTGCATCCAGCCTATAAGATACTGCAAGAAAAGCTTAAGTCTGCCAACAGGACTGTTGTGTTGATAACGGTCAACATGGAGGATTGGTTCTTCATCCAGTTTGATGGACCAATACCCATGTTTAGAAACTATCAAGTTTGCTTAACGCTTATAAGATACTGCAAGAAAAGCATCAGCACAACCTAAGTCTGCCAACAGGACTGTTGTGTTGATAACAGTCAACATGGAGGATTGATTCTTCATCCAGTTTGATGGACCAATACCCATGTTTAGAAACTATCAAGTTTGCTTAACGCTTATAAGATACTGCAAGAAAAGCATCAGCACAACCTAAGTCTGCCAACAGGACTGTTGTGTTGATAACGGTCAACATGGAGGATTGATTCTTCATCCAGTTTGGTGGATCAATACCCATGTTTAGAAACTATCAAGTTTGCTTAACGCTTATAAGATACTGCAAGAAAAGCATCAGCACAACCTAAGTATGCCGACAGGACTGTTGTGTTGATAACGGTCAACATGGAGGATTGATTCTTCATCCAGTTTGATGGACCAATACCCATGTTTAGAAACTATCAAGTTTGCTTAACGCTTACGGTGTGTTCCCTCGGTGCACAGTCGTGTTCAGTGACCTTTTATCAAAAGAAAAAAGACAAGGTAAAGGTGTCCATAACTTATGTGATCGTAGGGGAGTGAGGCGTCAAGAGACCTCAGCTTCTCCAGGGGCCAGCATATTGAAGGCGGTGCCCATCACCTCTCCTTCGTTGCTTTACCTTCCCTGATCCTAAAGAGACAGGTACCCATTTACAGCTGGAAGAACTGAGGGACTACTGAACCCAAGGGACGCAAACGGTCACCCATTCACTTGGTAACCACGCCTGATGCTGCTTAACTTTGGCTTGGGAAAAAAGCCAGTGCTCTGACCACTGAGCTGTCCTGTCCCCACCTTTTGTCAAGACAGACACTAAAACCACCGCTGGGCTTCCTTCCTTCCTTCCTGCTGACAGTCAGGGCATTCACCCAGCCAGTCTGTTGGTTCAGTCACTGAGGTGATGACACCTAGCTTCACCTCTGCTTTTATCCAGAAGTTGATGGGGTATTTTGGTGGACGCTGCTCTACTTAAACTAGGTGCCAGTTTTCTTCTTGTTGCTCTTGCAGCATGATATGCAGCTTGACTTCAAAAGTTCGCAATGCCATCTCTGGCACATCACAGCATGTACTCTTGCACATGCACAAACAAGCCTATATATGTCATGTTTGCACACACACACACCTACTATATATATATATATATATATATTTATATTTATTTATTTTATTTATTTATATCACTTTAAGTCACGTCAGATTTCTCTGCGTGAAATTCGGGCTGCTCTCCCCGGGGAGAGCGCGTCGCCACAGAGCAGCGCCACCCAATTTTTTGTTTTCTGTCTACAACTGCATTTGTTTCCCTATCAGAGTGGCTTTTCTCTACAGAATTTTGCCAGGGACAACTCTCTTGTTGCCGTGGGTTCTTTTACGTGCGCTAAATAATGTTTGTGTAACACACGGGACCTCGGTTTATCGTCTCATCCGAAAGACTAGCGCCCAGACCACCACTCAAGGTCTAGTGGATGAAAAAATTTTCGGGTCCAAACGGGATTTGAACCACCGCCCACTTCCGACCCGGACTTTTCGCTTTCTAGACAGGCGCGTTACCACTAGACCACCGATCCATATATATATATAATATGCCTGAGTTCAGCTGATCATGTGGTCGGCCACATCCTTTTTTCCACATCCTGTAGTCTTCAAGCCTGAGGAGGGGGGAGGGGTTAGCTTTGGAAAATGGAAGAAATATAACACCACCTATATTGTTTTCAGGATCACGCTGTTCTGACTAGTGCTGCTTATCATAGCAGTGATAATCACCATGTAGGAGATTTTCTCGGCCAAAATTCATGCTTTTGCCTACACTGTACTGTCTTGCTGGCATATACGGTTTGCACAGAACACAGCTTTGCATAGCTGACTACAGTGTGACCAGCTGACGAAAATTCAGGTGTATGTGTAGTCGTCTGTCCATTGGACGTAGCTAAACTCTTTTTTAAAAACTTTTATTTCGAGGATAAGCATTCGTGTGCTGCTTTTTAAATGTGATAGTGTGGTAAGTAGATTACCTCCCATGCAATCAGAGCGACGTGTTCCTATTTTGGGACACACCTGCAAATTGTGCAGCGCTCTGTTTCCTTGGGTGGTGGTTGAAAACTACCTGTTGCATTCACTTTGCCCTCGCAGTAAAATGTAATATTCATGCAGCCTCTTTCTTAGAAGCCACATGTAGCCGACATTGTCGAAGATCGTATATCTCCAATTTGTTACATAACAAAAAGAAAATGATGATAGTATAACTACACCCAGCTCCCGAGTGTGTGTGAGAGAGAGAGAGAAACAAGTGCGTAGATTTGGATTTATTGTGTTTTAGCCCCAACGGAGCTACCCGATTTACGGACTGTTGTCAACCCACCAACTGTATAATTTCCGCAACAGATCAAGTGACGAGTTGAAAATTATATTAAAGTCCCAGCGGAGATAGCTCCGATTTTAGGGACTGTGGTCGCAAGTCATCCCACTTTAGCTAGTCGGGCCACCCTAAATAATAATAAATGGGATTTTTATAGCGCTATATCTTGTAAAAACCCCCACAAACCAACAACAAACTAAAGCGCTTACAATGATTAACGGTTAAACAAATTCAAATACACACGCGCGCACACACACACTCGCCGGTTATATGCTTCAGCAGGGTGATGGGAACTTAGGCCATTGAAGGTAAGGACAGATAATAATAATATATGGAATCTATATAGCGCTGAACCTTCTTAAAAAAAGCAACAAATCTAAGCGCTTGCACTCAAATCATTTACACGCATGCAACTCTCCGCGCACACCCGCCCGCGAACACATTTAGGTGAACGATGCTGTTGAAAATTAGGGACAGATATGTGGGCGAAGTCTCAGGTAGGAAATAAGTGTGATTTGAAGGTATCAAGTGAAGAAGGCTTTTGGCGAGGTGAAAGAGGGAGGTCATTCCAGGTGGATGGACCAGAAACAGAGAAGGAGCGACGGCCAACAGTGGTTTATTTGAATCTGGATTTGAAGGTATCAAGTGAAGGATTTGGCGAAGTGAAAGAGGGAGGTAATTCCAGGTGGATGGACCAGAAACAGAGAAAGAGCGACGGCCAACAGTGGTTTGTTTGAATCTGGGTGTTCGAAAGCACAAAGTATCTGCGGCTGAACGAAGGGAATGGGATGGAGTGTACAGGTGACAGTTACAGAGATAAGAGGGTGCAGATTTGTGGATACATTTGAATCAGAGGGTATTGATCTTATACTCCAGTCTTTGTGAGACAGGCAGCCAGTGAAGAGATCGCAGAAGAGGAGTGATGTGTTCAGATTTTTTCTTTCTTAGGACCAGTCGAGCTGCAGAGTTTTGTATGCGTTGAAGAGAGTGGATAAATGATGCTGGTAGACCAGCCAAAAGAGAATTACAGTAGTCTAAACGTGAAAGAATGAGAGATGTGACAAGCTTGGAAGTTGCATCAGTGGACAGATACTTGCGAATCGCGCTTATGGGCTGTAATTAATAGTAGCAAGACTGGCAGGTCTGGGTGATGAATTTTTTCATAGAGTGTGTTGTCAAGAACTACTCCTAAATACTTCACAGAGTTGGACAAAGGAACTGACGTACTGCCGAATTCTATTGAAGTTTTTGCGATAGAGGAAAGTTTATGTTGGGTCCCTATGAGCATGGCTTCGGTATCAGCATTAAGTTGTAACTTGTTCTGCGGTCGTGCTTTTCCAGTAGAGGTGTGACTATTGCGGTTTTAAGAGCTGATGGAAAATTTCCTGACACAAGAGATGAGTTTACTATTTTAGTGATAATAGGTACAAGTTGTGGAAGGCATTGTGAGAAAAAAGGAACAGGTATGGGATCAAGGTCGCATGATTTTATTGTCATTTCCTTCAGAATTGTCATGATTTCTTTCAGATAGTTATGAGATGAAACTGTAGGGGTAAGTATTAGGTTTGAAATAGGTACGTCTTGAGGCTGGATTTAAAAGTGTCGTAAGTAGGCTTTTCGTGAAGGGAGAGAGGGAGGTCATTCCAGATTGATGGAACAGAGAAAGAGCGACGGCCAACGGTGCACTGGTTGAATCTAGGTATTTGTAAGCACAGGGTATCTGCAGCAGAGCGGAGGGAACGAGGAGGAGTGTACAGGTGAAGAATAGTGCAATTCTGATAATTATGCACTAAAGAGGTCCGTGCAGGCACGAAAGTGCTGCTCAAGCCCGAGCTCATAATTATGACATCAAGTGCCTGTACCGGTTGGCAATTTATTCCGAGGGCCTGCAGGCGAGGAGAAAGCAGTAGGCGAAATGCCAATCAACCAAGGCCGTTACGTGACCAACGGCCAATCGCCGTCTGGTAGCGCTGGGCAGCTGAAGCTCAGGGACAGGTAGCCTAGGCCTAGATCTCTAGGAGACGGTCACCGGGGCTTGGAGTTAACGGCTGCCTGCCACCTCACTCACAATGGGAGAAAAGAGATAGCCATTTTCCTTCATCTATCTCTTTACCAAAACTACTTCGAAATGCCACTAAACTTCCAAAATATACTAGATTGAGAATCTGAGGAAAATCGATCATTGGTGCTGTTTCAGTTTTGAGAGAAGAGTGATATTCGGGAACACAGTTTTGTTTGAGACGTGTTGGGTGTGTGAGTTAAGGGACGAAAAGTTTGGTTACCATGGAGACGGCTGTGGAAGGAACAGTGAAGACTCCTGCTGAGAGGCTGCAGACAGCAGAGTAAGTCCTTGTCATAATTAATTTAACTTGAGTATCCTCTCCCTTCTGTCTTTTCCAGTGACTGTGTCTATTCTTGTCTGTCTGTTTTGTCTTTTTCGATGTCCTCCATACCCTTCTCTTTTTTTGAAGACATTTCTTTATTTGTGCCCCCCATCTCTCTCTTCTCTCTCTCTCTCTCTCTCTCTCTCTCTCTCCCCTCTCTCTCTCCCTCTCTCTCTTCTCTCTCTCTCTCCCTCTCTCTCTCTCTCTCTCTCTCGTCGTGCTTGACGCTTCGCTGCTGCATGAGCTTATCAGCTTAACGGCAATAAAAGTTCGTTATCGTTATGTGTCTCTCTTAGATAAAAAACAAACCAACCAAACTTGGGCTTATTTATGTATCCAAAATACACCCTTTTTCTCTAGCTTTGGGGTGGCTGTTGTTTTATTGAGGTTTTTTTTTTTAAAAGTGTTTATATTCACTCCACCACCACGACGGGAAAGAAAAAATACTCCATGAATGCAGACTGCAATATTATAATAACACATTGCCTCTGCTCTTAAACCAGCCATGAAGCTTACGATTATAATTATGCTAGCTTTTACAGAATATACGTCTAGTCTTTTGTGAACTGCTCTTGTCTGCTCAATATCAATACTCTTTATACCATGGCTTTCCATTCAGTTTTTCTGTTTAAAATTTCAAGACGTAAAATTATCCTCACCTCACCTATCCCGTAGTCCTGTGGACCGTGGAGGCACTAATGAAGATTTTGCAACCAGCTTCCTGCACTTCCCGTGGTCCTCTGTTTTCCGTATGATTATAAGCATTTCTTTATGCATCCGCAGTCTTAGCGATATTGACAACTGTTTAGTACTTTTGTGTGTGTCATAGTAAGGTAAAGGTAAAGGAGTCCCATAACCTATAAGGTCGTAGGGGAGCGAGGCTTCAGAGACCTCACTTCTCTAGGGGCCAGCATATTGAGGGCGGCGCCCATCTCCTCTCCCTCGCTGCTTTACCTTCCCTGACCCTAAAGAGGGCAGGTACCCATTTACAGCTGGGTGAACTGGGGGAACTGTACTGAAGCCAAGGAGCGCAAACGGTCACCCATCCAACTGGTAACCACGCTCGACGCTGCTTAACTTGGCTGGCGGAAAGCGAGTGCTCCGACCACTGAGCTATCCCGTCCCCTTGTGTGTCAAATCATAACTTAACTCCAGAAAACCCCCCCACCTTCACTCAAGAAATTCTCGGGTAGAGACAACAGAGTACTTTGGGGTCGTGAAACTTGACCAGATTTTCAGACTTTGCTCAGTCGCCGTAAAACGAGTACTAAAAAAAAATTATTCTCTGCCCACATTACTTATCATTCACACAATATAGCAGGTGGGGACAGGGTAGAAGTGATTGTTTTTCTTTTACATTATATGATCTGGGATATTACTGCGCATTTGCATGCAAGAAGTGTGCCCAGTGTACGTGACATGCATAAGCCCATTCACACTGTTCCATGATCTGGACATGCATGAGTGTGTGTGTGTGAGTGTGTGTGTGTGTTTGTGAGGGGTGTGTATAGGTGTGTTTGGGGTGTGTGTTTTGTGTGTGTGTAAGTGTGTGTGTGTGTGTGTGTGTGTTTGTGAGGTGTGTGTGTGTAAGTGTGTGTGTGTGTGTGTGTGTGTTTGTGAGGTGTGTGTGTGTGTTTGTAAAGTGGTGTGTTTTGTGAGGTAGGTATGTGTTAAGTGTGTGTGCGTGTGTTTGTGAGGTAGGTATGTGTGTAAGTGTATGTTTGTGTGTGTGGTTTGTGTGTGTTTGTGAGGTTTTTGTGTGTGTGAGGTGTGTGCGTGCGTGCGTGTGTGTGTGCAATAGACAATAAAAGTGTTTGAAAGTAGACCACTTAGTTTGATAGATAGATAGGTGGGTGAGTGGATGAGTGGATTTTAACTGGCAAAACTGCGGCATGGAATAGAATCAAATGCAGGAATGAAACACATGCATGTTTTATGAATGGTTTGGTTTTTTATCTTTAAAGAGTCGACAGAGGGAATAAAACCTTCAGATAACTCCCGGAAAATGGGATGAGGTGTGTGTGTGGTGTGTGTGTGTGTGTGTGTGTGTGTGTGTGTGTGTGTGCCAAAGTCAAAGTCAAAGTCAAGTCAAACTTTTATTTTCAGATGGTACATTGAATAAGCAGTGCATTTGCTTTTTTTCATCAAGCCATTGTGTGTGAATGTGTGTGTGTGTGTGTGTGTGTGTGTGTTTGGGGGGCAGTTTACAGCAAAAGACCCCGGGGACCGTGAACAATCTGATTACTCGTGGAACAGATCAATAAGTCAATCAGTCCATCGATCAGTCAGTTCGTACAGGCCTCAGCATTCTGATAACCTTAGCGAATAAATCCCCTTCAGGGAGGTGAGGGCTTGTCGGTCTGTCAGCAGCAACAGCAGCAACAAAAGGACAACCAGGTTTTTTTCCAGTTGTAGTAGTCAGCAACAGCAGCAGCAGAAGCAACAACAACCAGCTTTTTTCAGTTGTAATAGTCAACAGCAGCAAGAACAACAACAACCAGCTTTTCTTTCAGTTGTAGTAGTCAGCAACAACAACAACAACAACAATCAGCTTTTTTCAGTTGTGGTATTCAGCAACAACAACAACAACAACCAGCTTTTTTCAGTTGCAGTAGTCAGCAGCAGCAACAGCAGCAACAACACAATAACCAGCTTTTCTTTCAGTTGTAGTAGTCAGCAACAATAGCAACAACAAAACAGCAACCAGCTTTTTTCAGTTGTAGTAGTCAGCAACAACAACAACAACCACCATCTTTTTTCAGTTGCAGTAGTCAGCAGCAGCAACAGCAGCAACAACACAATAACCAGCTTTTCTTTCAGTTGTAGTAGTCAGCAACAATAGCAACAACAAAACAGCAACCAGCTTTTTTAAGTTGTAGTAGTCAGCAACAACAACAACAACCACCATCTTTTTTCAGTTGCAGTAGTCAGCAGCAGCAACAGCAGTAACAAAACAATAACCAGCTTTTCTTTCAGTTGTAGTAGTCAGCAACAATAGTAACAACAAAGCACCTACCAGCTTTTTTCAGTTGTGGTAGTCAGCAACAACAACAACAACCAGCTTTTTTCAGCTATAGTAGTCAACAACATCAACAGCAGCAACAAAAGAACAACCAGCTTTTCTTTTAGTTGTAGTAGTCAGCAACAAGAGCAACAGCAACAACAACAACCAGCTTTTTTCAGTTGTAGTAGTCAGCAACAACAACAACCAGCTTTTTTCAGTTGTGGTTGTCAGCAACAACAACAACAACCAGCTTTTTTTAGTTGTAGTAGTCAGCAACAACAACAACAACCAGCTTTTTTCAGTTGTAGTAGTCAGCAACAACAACAACAACCAGCTTTTTTCAGTTGTGGTTGTCAGCAGCAACAACAACAACCAGCTTTTTTCAGTTGTAGTTGTTAGCAACAACAACCACCAGCTTTTTTCAGTTGTAGTTGTCAGCAACAACAACAACAACCAGCTTTTTCAGCTATAGTAGTCAACAACATCAACAGCAGCAACAAAAGAACAACCAGCTTTTCTTTTAGTTGTAGTAGTCAGCAACAAGAGCAACAGCAAAAACAACAACCAGCTTTTTTCAGTTGTAGTAGTCAGCAACAACAACAACAACCAGCTTTTTTCAGTTGTAGTAGTCAGCAACAACAACAACAACCAGCTTTTTTCAGTTGTAGTTGTCAGCAACAACAACAACAACCAGCTTTTTTCAGTTGTAGTTGTCAGCAACAACAACAACAACCAGCTTTTTTCAGTTATAGTTGTCAGCAACAACAACAACAACCAGCTTTTTTCAGTTGTAGTTGTCAGCAACAACAACAACAACCAGCTTTTTTCAGTTGTAGTTGTCAGCAACAACAACAACAACCAGCTTTTTTCAGTTGTAGTAGTCAGCAACAACAACCACCAGCTTTTTTCAGTTGTAGTTGTCAGCAACAACAACAACAACCAGCTTTTTTCAGTTGTAGTTGTCAGCAACAACAACCACCAGCTTTTTTCAGTTGTAGTTGTCAGCAACAACAACCACCAGCTTTTTTCAGTTGTAGTTGTCAGCAACAACAACAACAACCAGCTTTTTTCAGTTGTAGTTGTCAGCAACAACAACAACAACCAGCTTTTTTCAGTTGTAGTTTGTTAGCAACAGCAACAATAACAACAACAACCAGCTTTTTTCAGTTGTAGTTGTTAGCAGCAGCAGCAGCAACAACAACCACCCCCTCCCCAGTTTTTCTTCAGTTGCAGCAGCAGCAGCAAGGGAAGCTGAAGCAGTGTAGGACCAAAGAAACAGATCAGGATGTAATAATTTTATTAGTCATCTATGACCAACAATTCATTGTGTAGTCTAATATATACCATACCATACCATACCATACCATACCATACCATACCATACCATATCATACCATACCATACCATACCACACCATACCATACCATACCACACCATACCATACCATACCATACTATACCATACCATACCATACCATACCCATACCATACCATACCATACCCACCACCACACCACACCATACCATACCACACCATACCCATACCACACCATACCATACACACACACACCACACCATACATAACAAACCACACCACACCAATTATCCATACCATACACACCTTACCATACATTTACACACACCAACCATATCATACCATACCATACCATAACCACACCACACATACCATACCATACCATACACCACACCATACCATACCATACCAACACCATACCATACCAACCATACCATACCATACCAAACAACCATACCACACCATACCAATCCATACCATACCATACCATACCAACCACAACATACCATACCATAACCAACCCACCTACCATACCATTACCAACACCATCCATACCATACCACACCATACCATACCACACCACAACCATACCATACCATACCATACCATACCACACATACCATACCATAACCATCCATACCATACCATACCATACCACACCATACCATACCATACCATACCACACATACCATACACACCATACCATACCATACCATACCCACAACACACCATACCATACCATACCACACCACACCATACCACACCACACCATACCATACCATACCCACACCATACCACACCACACCATACCATACCATACACACCACACCATACCATACCATACCATACCATACCTATATTATACCATACCACACCACCGCAAGTCTATCAAAGTCATTTCCCTTGCACACACAGAGAGCGATAAAAACACACACACATACACACACACAAAAAGGTTTGGAACGAATACGCTGTTCTTTCTTCTTTCTTCTTCTGATAAGCAAATACAATCGGCGTTGGGCATTCTTTGACTGTCGAGCCGCGTTCGAATGAATGAGCGAATCATGACTATGGCTCATTTTGTAATCAGCGATTCCTGTTGCTTTCTCGTTCATGTCAGACTGAAGTTTTGCGGCTGCATGGCCGCTACTGACCCTGCATATTTATTTTAGCCTCCTTTGTGGGCATTGCAGCCAGATAATACTGGCCTGCAGTGCTGTAAGTTTGACTTTCTTACCTGAGATAATTCTGGCCTGCAGTGCTGCAAGTTTGTTTTGGCTTTCTTACCTGAGATAATTCTGGCCTGCAGTGCTGTAAGTTTGACTTTCCTACCTGAGATAATTCTGGCCTGTAGTGCTGTAAGTTTGTTTTGGCTTTCTTTCTCTTACCTGAGATAATACTGGTCTGTAGTGCTGCAAGTTTGTTTGGGCTTTCTTTCTTACCTGAGATAATATTGGCCTGTAGTGCTGTAAGTTTGTTTTGGCTTTCTCTCTTACGTGAGATAATTCTGGCCTGTTGTGCTGTAAGTTTGGCTTTCTTACCTGATATAATTCTGGTCTGTCGTGCTGTAAGTTTGACTTTCTTACCTGAGATAATTCTGGCCTGTAGTGCTGCAAGTTTGTTTTGGCTTTCTTACCTGAGATAATACTGGCCTGTAGTACTATAAGTTTGTCTTGGCTTTCTTTCTTACCTGAGATAATACTGGCCTGCTGTACTACAAGTTTGTCCTGGCAGTCCTACCTAAGTCGTCGACTGTAGCTTCTTGTGAATACAACTTTGGATTCAACAAGTTTCTATGTGCGCATGTTGTGTATGTGCATGTTATGTTGTGTGTATGTGTGTGTATTTATTTATTTATTTATTTATTTTCATTTTATTCTTTTATTTCGAGGATAATGGAAAAAGCACTCATGTGGTTTTTTTACATCCAGTCCCCCTGTGTATGCAGTTTTGTAAATTTTGTCATCCGTTCCTACCGGCACACAAAGGCCTACTCTTCCGAATAGCGGAACGGGTTTTAACGTGTGCGCAAGATGTTCTGCGTGCATTCGCACATGGGACCTCGGTTTATAGTCTCACCCGAAGGAATTGTGTGTGTGTATGTGTGTGTGTGTGTGTGTGTGTGTGTGTGGTGTGTTGTGTGTGTTTGGTGTGTGATGTGTGTGTGTTTTGTGTTTCTGTGTGTGTGTGTTTTTTAATTTTTTTAATTTATTTATTCTTTTATATCGAGGATAATGGAATAAGCACTCATGTGCTTTTTCTACATCCAGTCCCCGTGTGTATGCGGTTTTGTAAATTCTGTCATCTGTTCCCACCGGCACACAATGGCCTACTCTTTCGAAAAGCGGAACAGGATTTAACGTGTGCGCAAGATGTTCTGCATGCATTCGCACACGGAGCCTCGGTTTATTGTCTCATCCGAAAGGTGTGTGTGTGTGAGTGTGTGTGTGTGTGTGTGTGGTGTGTGTGTGTGTGTGTGTGTGTGTGTGTGTGTGTGTGTGTGTGTGTGTGTCGCGTGCGCATTTATTATAGACACATGCATTATCGTGCCTATGATTTTAGAAAGGACTGAGAGGGGCACATTGTTTATATTGAATATATATATTCAAATCTACCAGATATGATGGAAAGTCGTAAGAATTGGAGTCAGAAGCTAGTCTTTCACAAAAAAAGTGCTTTTTGTTTTTGAGGATGCAATGGTAAGCGCAGCATGTGTGCTGGAGGTTATAGGAAAAACAGTCGAAAAGAGGCAAAAACTGAGAGTTGCAGTGCGGCCTGTATACACGTTCTTGGAGTACATCTTTCAACCACCGCTCAAACAAACTATGCTTGACATGACACGATTCACAGGTCTTTTAAACAGTCTGTTGTTCCAAATAATATAGCCTGTAGAGTGCCAAGGAATGCACAGGAGCAAGAAGCAGCTGTATCATCATCATCATCATCATCATCATCATCATCATCATCATCATCATCATCATCACATCATCATCATCATCATCATCATCATCATCATCATCATCACCACCACCACCACCACCACCACCGCCGCCGCCGCCGCCGCCGCCGCCGGCGTCATCATCATCACAGTCGTCGTCATCATCACATCATCGTCGTCATCATCATCGTAGTCGTCGTCATCATCACATCATCATCGTCGTCGTCATAGTCGTCGTCATCATCACATCATCGTCGTCGTCGTCGTCGTCATCATCGTTGTCATCATCATCATAGTCGTCGTAATCATCATCATCATCATCAACATCGTTGTCGTCGTCGTCGTCGCAGCCATCATCATCATCATCATCATCATCATCATCATCATCATCATCATCATCATCATCATCATCATCATCATCATTTTCTTTCTTCTCCTCCTTGTTGCTGTCATAGGCAAGTACCAGCTGAGGATGTTTTTCATGTAAACAAAGCAACTGGTCACGTTCATAAACCTTCAACAAATGAACGATTATCACAGATGACAATCATATTGTGTGTAATCTTAGGTAAGCGAACTCGGAGACAGAGTTGTTACAGCGTTTTCTGAAGACTGAAAAGAACAAAGCCACCTTTCTCTTTCTGTCTTTCTGTCTGTGTCTGTCTGTCTGCGTCTGTTTGTGTCTGTCTGTCTGTCTGTCTGTGTCTCTGTCTGTCTGTGTCTCTGTCTGTCTGTCTGTCTGTCCGTGTCTCTGTGTTTTGTTTTGTTTTTTTTATTTTATTGCTTCGAACTAGAAAACATATTGTACACAACTAGGTCTAATTATGTGTCCTACCCGTGTCCTGCCTTCCATTGTACATGGACATGATTGTGTGTGCGTGCGTGTATGTGTGTGTGTGTGTGAGGAAGAAGAAGAAAAGTAGAAGAAAGACACTCTTCTTCTCTTTCTTGTTTTTCTTGTTCTTCTTGTTCTTCTGTTCTTTTGTTCTTGTTTTGTTGTTGTTCTTCTTCTTCTTGTTCTTCTTTCTTGTTCTTCTTGTTCTTGTTCTTGTTCTTGTTCTTGTTCTTCTTCTTCTTCTTCTTCTTCTTCTTCTCTTCTTCTTCTTCTTCTTCTTCTTCTTCTTCTTCTTCTTCTCTTCGCTGGGTGGTCTAGAGGTTAAGCACCTGTCTTGAAAGCGAAAAGTCTGGGTCCGATCCAGGTCCGGATTCGAACCCCGTTTGTGCCCGAAACTTTTCTCCCATCCACTAGACCGTGAATGGTTGTCTAGGTACTAGTCTTTCAGATGAGACGATAAACCGAGGTTCCGTGTTCAACACGCATTTAAGGCACGTAAAACCGCTCATGGCGACAAGAGAGTTGTCTCTGGCACAGTCTGTAGAGAAAAGTAAACTCTGATAGAGAAACAAAATTAATACGCACGCAGACAAGAAAAGAAAACAAAATATTGGGTGGCACTGCTCTAGTGGCGACACGCTGTTCCCGGGGAGAGCAGCCCGAATGTCATGCCGAGAAATCTGCCGTGACTTAAAGTGGTATACAATACAATACAATACAATACAAAATACAATAAGTACAATACAACAAAGGTAAAGGTGTCCCACTGTGAGGCGTAGAACACCTACACAAGCGGATCTCTCTCGCTGCTTTCCTTCCCTGACCCTAAAGAGGGCAGGTACCCATTTACAGCTGGGTGAACTGGGGAACTGTACTGAAGCCAAGGCGCGCAAACGGGTCACCCATCCAAGTGGTAACCACGCTCGATGCTGCTTAACATTGGCTTGGGGAAAGCGAGTGACAATACAGTACAATACAATACAATACAATACAATACAATACAATACAATACAATACAATAATGATTATGTGAAGGTAACAGGCGACGATGGCAATGGTGGTGGTGGTGATGATGACAGCGACGATAATGATTGATGATCGTTGATGATGATGATAATGATGATACCAGCGACGACGACGGTGATGACAATGATGATGAACTGGTGCATTGTGTGTCTTGCAGAGAGCTCAAACCCATACCATTCGGCACAACACACCAAGATAGTGTTTTTACGGTAAGAACGTGTACGTTTTGTCTGTCTGTCTGTCTGTTTGACTGTCTGTCTGCCTATCTGTTTATTTATTTATTTATTTTATTTTATTCTTTTATATCGAGGATAATGGAATAAGCACTTATGTGCTTTTTTACAACCAGTCCCCGTGTGTATGCTGTTTTGTAAATTCTGTCATCTGTTCCTACCGGCACACAATAGCCTACTCTTACGAAAAGCGGAACAGGATTTAACGTGTGCGCAAGATGTTCTGCATGCGTTCGCACACGGGGCCTCGGTTTATAGTCTCATCCGAAGGACTTTTGGGGACAGTGGAATCTGCACTGATGTTAATTCCAGGAAAAATATTCCCTTGAGCGGGAATCTAACCCAGGTCGTCAGATTGCGAGATTGTGTGTCTGTATACCTGTCTGTCTGTCTGTCTGTCACTCTCCAGCTGTTTTAAAAAAAAAAGTTCTGGTAAGAGCTCAAATTCAGATCTCTTTTGTGCTTCAATAATTCACTTCAGAATAATTGTCTCTGTCTGTCTACCTCCTGTCTCTGTCGATTGATTCGTCCACCTCTCTCTCTCCCTCCCTCTCTCTATATCTCTCTCTCTCCCCCTCACTCTCCCCCTCACTCCCCTCCTCTCTCCTCTCTCTCTCTCCCTATCCCTATCTATCTCTTTCTCTGTCTCCCTCATGCAAAATTAACACTCAGGAGATCATTCCGTATGCATGTTACCCTGGACACGCACCATCACAGGTGGTTCCTCAGGACCATAGCCACTGTTTGGTTCTGTCCACACCATCACCACATTGCTGCCCCCCACCCCCCCCCCCACCCCTACCATCATCACCACCATTGCTCTCCCCTACCACCGCGCTGTCCACCACACCATCACCCCACTCCTACTACAACCACTACAACCACTAACTGCTCCCACCACCATTATCACCATGATTAGGACTATAATATCTACTCTCCCTCACCACTCCCAATGCATTTTTAAAGGAAGAAAGAAAAGTGAGAGAGAGAGAGAATGAGTGAGTGAGAGAGAGAGAGTGTGTGTGTGTATGAGGCAGAGAGAGGAGAGAGAAGGGGGGGGGGGTGAAGAGGGAGGGGAGAGAGAGAGAGAGGGGGGAGAGAGAGAGGGAGAGAGAGAGAGAGAGAGAGAACAGTGAAACAGATTTATTCTTCAGGCCACCACCTGCCACACATAGCAACTAAAGAAGAAAGGTAGACAAAATAGCTGACTAAGAGAGGAGAGAGTCTATGGGAGAGAAGACATAGAGGGGGGGGGGGTGGAGGGGGGGAGGGGAGAAAAAGGGAGAGAGAGAAAGAGA
>CM054148.1:48666775-48674275 GCA_028751875.1 Rapana venosa | reverse complement strand
GATGTAAGGTCAACTATCCTATTTTGTGTGTGTGTGTGTGTTGTGTGTGTGTGTGTGTGTGTGTGTGTGTGTGTGTGTGTGTGTGTGTGTGTGTGTTCTGAATGATTGGCGTGTAATGAAAAGTGATTATTGAACTATCTTGCCATTTCCCTGCTGAACTGACTATAATAAGGGGGATGTCATTTTCTAAAAAGGTAGATAACTATCAACGCTAGCTGCATACAGCTGCTAACACCTATACGATTAGATAAAAGTCCATCTGCCAATGGTTAGATGATATCATTGAGTGCATCTATCAGGTAAAAAAAAAAGGTTAAAGGTTGCTCCCATAACCTATGCGGTCGTTGGGGAGTAAGGCATCAGAGACCTCACTTCTCCAGGGGCCAGCATATTGAGGGCGGCACCCATCTCCTCTCCCTAGCTGCTTTACCTTCCCTGACCCTAAAGAGGGAAGGTAGCCATTTACGGCTGGGTGAACTGGGGGACTGTATTGAAGCCAAGGCGCGTAAACAGTCACCCGTACACTTGGTAACCGCGCTTGATGCTGCTTAACCTTACCTTGGGGGAAAACGAGTGCTCTGACCACTGAGCTATCCCATCCCCTGTCTATTAGTATGCTGGAAAGAAGGGTGTAATGAAATACGGGATGAATAGAGTCAGAAACTCAGCATGTAACATTATGTGAATTCAACTCTGGTGGATGATTGCGTCACAAAATTTTGGACTGAATTATAAATGTTTTTCTCTTAAGAAATATATCGAAATGTTGCCATTGAAACGTTTTCTTAATGGAGAATGGGTAACATACAGTTTATAAGGACATGTAATTACGTTTCTGCTATAAAACCTTTATAAGGACATGTAATTATGTTTCTGCTCTAAAACCTTTCATGGATTAGAAATTTAGAAATACCAGTCAAAAGCAGACAATCATTGGAAGAAATTTGCACCATTTATTTTCTTACAGACATTGAATAGTATGGATCAACCTCAACATCAGGTCAAAACATTTAAACATTAACCTTGCTTGGACTCATTTGTGAGAATAGAAATTTGTTTTTATTGATCAAACATTAACAAACTACGTGCTAAACTAGTGTTTCATAACGGCAATTGTTCATTAGATATTAGAGTAATCAAAGATAATAGAGTAATCAAAGATTTTAGAGTGATCAAAGATTTTAGAGTGATCAAATGCGGTAAACTACTAAAGAAAGGTATGCATTATAGAAGACGCTTTATTATTCCTGTGTGTACTACGTTTTCGTGGTTCTATAACGTTTATGTGCTTAGTTCTTACAAAGAAGAAATAAGTGTTCAAAGTGATCCCCCCCCCCAAAAAAAAAAAAGGAGAGGCAGACAAGAAAGGAAGTAAATGAACAAAAGAAAAAAAAAGTTGTTATCGTTTTTAAGCTTCTGTTATGACTTTGGGTTGGAGAGGGGAGGGGGAGAGGGGCAGGGTTATCTCATCTTACATCATCATCAGCGTGGTTGTGTGTGTGTGTGTTGTGTGTGTGTGTGTGTGTGTGTGTGTGTGTGTGTGTGTGTGCATTTGGACTTGTTAGAACTATTACTTGCTATTGGTTGCATGATTGTGTAAGAATGAGTTGAGTGCAAGCGCTTTGATTTGTCTGTGCAAGATACAGCGCTATATAACTTCCAGTTATTATTTATTATCATCATTATTATTATTATTATTATTATTATTATTATTATTATTATTATTATTATTATTATTATTATTATTATTATTTATTATTATTATTATTATTATTATCTTCTGTGACGTTTCCGCTCCTTTCCACCTCTATGCCCGGGATTGTCATGACCCATCCTCAGCGTCAAAAGTCCACAAGAAGCTTTAACAACGTGGGGCCACCGTTGGGCTACCAGCCAAGGATGGCCCTGCAGTATTGCTGGGTCACCTTTCTTTTGGTGGTCAGTGGTGTCTGATCTGAGCTAACACACGCAGGGCACGACCTATAAAGCCTCCTGCTGACATCAGTGAGAGCTTAGTCAAGGAGCCAGACTGAGTGAGATGCCAACGAAAAGTAAAAAAAAGGCAAAGGTGTCCCTTAACCTAAAAGGTTGTTGGGGAGTGAGGCTTCAGAGACCTCATTTCTCTAGGTACCAGCATATTGAGGGCGGCGCCCATCTCCTCGCCCTCGCTGCTTTACCTTCCCTAACCCTAAAGAGGGCAGGTACCCATTTACAGCTGGGGGAACTGTACTGAAACCAAGGCGCGCAAACGGTCACCCATCCAAGTGGTAACCATGCTCGGTGCTGCTTAACTTGGCTGGGGGAAAGCGAGTGCTCCGACCACTGAGCTATCCCGTCCCCACTAACGGTGGTGCCACCGAAACATCCCTCAGAAGACCTTTCATGAATCTCTGACTCAGAAGGCTTTGACGCTAACTCTATTTTTATTCATTTCTTTTCCAAAAGTAAAATTTCGTGGTTGGTGATGATGTGTTGTTTTTTTTCCGCTGGAGAGTAAGTTGCTGCTTGTTTAACAGTGTAAGTGTGTGTATGTGTGTGCGTATGTGTGTGCTATTATTATTATTATTTTAAAAATTCTTTTATATCGAGGATAATGGAATAAGCACTTATGTGCTTTTTTACGCCCAGTCGCCGTGTGTATGCGGATTTGTGAATTCTGTCATCTGTTTCCACCGGCACACAATGGCCTACTCTTACGAAAAGCGGAACAGGATTTAACGTGTGCGCAAGATGCCTCGGTTTATAGTCTCATCCGAAGGACTTTTGGGGGAGAGTGGAGTGAAGTCTGCACTGATGTTAACTCCAGAGGAAAAGATCCTCCCCCTTGAACGGGAATCGAATCGGGGTCGTCAGATTGCGAACGCAATGTTCTGACCACTAGGCTACCCCGTGTGCGTATGCGTGTACATATGTGTGTGCTTGTATGTATGTATGTATGTATGTATGTATGTATGTATGTATGTATGTATGTATGTATGTATGTATGTATGTATGTATGTATGTATGTATGTATGTATGTATGTATGTATGTATGTATGTATGTATGTGTGCTTGTATGTATGTATGTATGTGTGTGGGTATGTATGTATGTATGTATGTATGTATGTGTGTACTTGTATGTATGTATGTATGTATGTATGTATGTATGTATGTATGTATGTATGTATGTGTGTGAGTATGTATGTGTGTATGTATGTATGTATGTATGTATGTATGTATGTATATATATTATATATATATATATATATAATATATATATATATATATATATATATATATATATATGCATGTATGCGTGCTTGCATGCGTGCTTGCATGCGTGCGTGCGTGCGTGTGTGTGTGTGTGCGCGCGTGTGTGTGTGTGTGTGCAGAACTCGTTTCAAGCCAAGCCCTACTACGTGGTGCACCCGGAGTGGAACAGCGAGGTGGTGAACGACCCCAACCCCAAGCCCCTGGACCGGCCCCCCTGGCCCTGGGAGCAGCCCCGCTACAGGGTCAACATGCAGCTGCCCTCCACCTACGACTCCCCCGCCCAGGTACAGGTAACCAGGCCATGCATGCCTCGATCCCCGTGCATAGGTGACAAGACAAATCCCGACTCTCTTGCATTATTTAACAAGACAAATCCTGACTCTCTTGCATAGGTGACAAGGCAAATCCCGACTCTCTTGCATAGGTAACAAGACAAATCCTGACTCCCAAGCGTAGGTAAAAATACTATGAGTCCATTGCATAGGTAATAACATTGTGATTCCCCTGCATAGGTAACAAGACAAATCCTGACTCTCTTGCATAGGTAACAATACCGTTCCTGACTCCCGTGCATAAGTAAAAATATCGTGAGTCCATTGCATTAGTAACAACATTGTGATTCCCGTGCATAGGTAATAAGACAAATCCTGACTCTCTTGCATAGGTAACAATACCGTTCCTGACTCCCGTGCATAAGTAAAAATATCGTGAGTCCATTGCATTAGTAACAACATTGTGATTCCCGTGCATAGGTAACAAGACAAATCTCGACTCTCTTGCGTAGGTAACAAGACAAATCCTGACACTCTTGCATAGGTAACAAGACCGTTCCCGAATCCCGTGCATAGGTAACAAGACAAATCCCAACTCTCTTGCGTAGGTAACAAGACAAATCCTGACTTTCTTGCATAGGTAACAAGACCGTTCCCGAATCCCGTCCATAGGTAACAAGACAAATCCCGACTCTCTTGCATAGGTAACAAGACAATTCCTGAATCCCGTGGATAGGTAACAAGACAAATCCCGACTCTCTTGCGTAGGTAACAAGACAAATCCCGACTCTCTTGCGTAGGTAACAAGACAATTCCTGACTCCCGTGCATAGGTAACAAGACAAATCCCGACACTCTTGCATAGGTAACCAGACCGTTCCTGAATCCCGTGGATAGGTAACAAGACAAATCCCGACTCTCTTGCATAGGTAACAAGACAATTCCTGAATCCCGTGGATAGGTAACAAGACAAATCCTGACTCTCTTGCATAGGTAACAAGACAAATCCCGACTCTCTTGCATAGGTAACAAGACAAATCCCGACTCTTGCATAGGTAACAAGACAAATCCCGACTCTCTTGCATAGGTAACAAGACCATTCCTGAATCCCGTGGATAGGTAACAAGACAAATCCTGACTCTCTTGCATAGGTAACAAGACAAATCCTGACTCTCTTGCATAGGTAACAAGACAAATCCTGACTCCCAAGCGTAGGTAAAAATACTATGAGTCCATTGCATAGGTAACAACATTGTGATTCCCCTGCATAGGTAACAAGACTATTATTCCCCTGCACAGGTAACATCGCTATGATTCCCTTTGCATAAGTAACAAGACCATTTCTGACTCCCTTGCATAGATAACAAGACAATGGCTTACTCCTTTGCATAGGTAAAAAGACAATGGCTGACTCCTTTGCATAGGTATCAAGACAATTACTGACTCCCTTCCATAGATAACAAGACAATGGCTGACTCCTTTGCATAGGTAAAAAGACAATGGGTGACTCCTTTGCATAGGTATCAAGACAATTACTGACTCCCTTCCATAGATAACAAGACAATGGCTGACTCCTTTGCATAGGTAAAAAGACAATGGCTGACTCTTTTGCATAGGTAAAAAGACAATGGCTGACTCTTTTGCATAGGTAAAAAGAAAATGGCTGACTCCTTTGCATAGGTAAAAAGAAAATGGCTGACTCCTTTGCATAGGTAAAAAGAAAATGGCTGACTCCTTTGCATAGGTATCAAGACAATTACTGACTCCCTTCCATAGATAACAAGACAATGGCTGACTCCTTTGCATAGGTAACAAGACAATGGCTGACTTCCTTGTATAGGTAACAAGACAATGGCTGACTCTTTTGCATAGGTAAAAAGAAAATGGCTGACTCTTTTGCATAGGTAAAAAGAAAATGGCTGACTTCCTTGTATAGGTAACAAGACAATGGCTGACTTCCTTGTATAGGTAACAAGACAATGGCTGACTTCCTTGTATAGGTAACAAGACAATGGCTGACTTCCTTGTATAGGTAACAAGACAATGGCTGACTCCCTTGTATAGGTAACAAGACAATGGCTGACTCCTTTGCTTAGGTAAAAAGACAATGAATCCCGTGCATGACTTCTTTGCACAGGTAACAAATCTGTTCTACCGTTATCACCTGTTACTCCCTTGCACAGGTAAGAACTCTTGTCTATGAGGAAGACATGTCACTCCTCTGCATAGGTCACAGGCTTGGACTCCCCCGTCAGGACCTCCCCCCCACTTCCTCCCCCCCACCCCCCTTGTCACCACCCAGACGCCTGTTGAAGGGGATTTTCCTCTGGAGGTAACGTCAGTACTGACTCCACTCCCCCCGAAAGTCCATCAGATGACACTGTAAACCGAGGCCCCACATGCGAACACCCATTGTCACCTTTCACAAGAGTACGCCAGTGGGAACGGCTGACAAAACCGCATGCACGCATACGGGTGTTGTGTTTAGACATCACCCACAAAGACGGAATGCGGCTACCTTGATGGTAGGTCAACAGTTGGATATGTACGCAAATTCTGACTAGTGCTTTTGCCAGGGGAACGGGAACAAAAAGGCATCAAACACAATCTATAAATAAATATGACATCACCTTTACATTCAAACTGAAAACGTCATATTTGTTTTTGGTTTTGATGGGCAGAAATCAGAGGAGGAGGAGGGGAAGAAGGAGGAGGAATACAACTATGCGGAGGAGGTGCCCCCCCTCTCCTACCATCTGACCCAGCAGTACAGAAGCACCCACCCTGACTACCTTGTACGATACTAAAGCTGCTGGGCAGAGGATAACTGCCCTTGAACACAACGATGCGAAGGCAGTCACCAGCTTAGTCGATAGCTCTGATAGGATAATGATGGACATCCTACATACATGAATGAATACGGGCAGAGAAAAACTGCCGTTGAACATATGCAAAAGCTGTCATCAACTTAGTCAACGGTTCTGACTGGATCATTATGGGTATGCTACATAGACGAATACAATATCGAACCCTGCGAAGTAAAGTGTCCAATATTGATGGATAATTTAGTTTGCCATTGATGGCAAATGCAGAATGTCAGAAAATGGAGGAAAAGATACCTGGTTACCAGAACGTTTCCTGTCTAATGTATATATGGATGTATAAGAGAGGTATCCCTGAAAAGAAGTAGGCGTTACAATAGTGAAGAAAATCAATAAAAACAAATGCATCAGTTGCCCTCTTTCGATTTAAAAGCACATGTCCATCTGTTTGCACTTCTTACAATTTGTGATTTTTTTTCTGTTTTTCTGTTTGGATATCACTGTATGTAATTTTACCAGCTCATTTGTAGTTTATTTATGAACATGTTACACTATTCTGGTTTACTGTTTGTTATAATGTGTATTTATTTTTTATTTCATATGCGTCAGTAGTAGTAATGATATATACATGACTGGATATATCTAGCAAAGACATGTATGGAAGAAAACAGCCCCATGTTAAACCGTAACTCGTGGCGTAAAAAAATATCTGTACACATGCAGAAACATTTCATGTTGAACTCATCTTAAAGAAAATAGTCTTAGCTTCTGCGAAGATGCTGTTTGTCAGTCCTCACCATCCTTTAATACATCTTTCACTGGAGTGTTTTCTTTGTGTGTGTATGGTCATCCCCTGACATTCAGTTAAAAGGATCCATAAGTAGTCTAAGATGTGTAATAAACATAACTTTAAATACTTGCGGTTGTGAGTGATTTTGTGAAGGGAGTCACGGCGCTATAGGGCAGAACGTGCAGTGCCTGGTCTCCTGCAACACTTGAGGCTCTGCACTATGTCTGCCCTCTGGCTTCAGCGGACACATTCCCCTTCAGGGCAGCTCAAGAGAGGACAACACAACTAGCGACTATCCTTCAGGCCTTCAGGCTGGTCACTTCAGCGGGGAGCACACAGGCCTCCTTTCAGACCACCTGGCCGCC
>CM054148.1:48649275-48661775 GCA_028751875.1 Rapana venosa | reverse complement strand
AATAAAGATAGGATGGTTACAGTGAACAACAAAGACTTTAAATAAATAGAATGTTTACAGTAAACAATAAAGACTTTAAAATAAAGAGACGATGTTTAGAGTGGACAACAAAAACTTTAAAATAAAGATAGGATGCTTACAGTAAACAACAAAGACTTCAAAATAAAGATAGGATGTTTACAATGAACAGCAAAAGACTTTAAAATAAAGATAGGATGTTTACAGTGAACAGCAAAGACTTCAAAATAAAGATAGGATGTTTACAATGAACAGCAAAAGACTTTAAAATAAAGATAGGATGTTTACAGTGAACAGCAAAGACTTCAAAATAAAGATAGGATGTGTACAGTCAATAACAAAGACTTTAAAAAATAGAATGTTTACAGTAAACAACAAAGACTTCAAAATAAAGATAGGATGTTTGCAGTGAACAACAAAGACTTTAAAATAAAGATAGGATGTTTGCAGTGAACAACAAAGACTTTTAAAATATAATGTTTACAGTAAACAACAAAGACTTTAAAATAAAGATAGGATGTTTACAGTGAACAGCAAAGACTTTAAAATAAAGATAGGATGTGTACAGTCAATAACAAAGACTTTAAAAAATAGAATGTTTACAGTAAACAACAAAGACTTCAAAATAAATTAGAAGGGTGACAGTGAATAACAAACACTTGAAATAAATAGAATGTTTACAGTGAACAACAATGATTTTAAAATAAAGATAGGATGTTTACAGCGAACAATAAAGACTTTTAAAATATAATGTTTACAGTGAACAACAATGACTTTTAAAATAAAGATAGAGTGTTTACAGTGAACAACAAAGATTTTAAATAAATAGAATGTTTACAGTGAACAACAAAGACTTTAAAATAAATATAAAATGTTTACAGTGAACAACCAAAACTTTAGAATAAAGATAGGATGTTTACAGTGAACAGCAAAGACTTTACAATAAATATAGGGTGTTTACATTGAACAACAAAGACTTTTAAAATAGGATGTTTACGTGAACAACAAAGACTTTAAAACATAAAGATAGGATGTTTACAGTGAACAACAATGACTTTTAAAATAAAGATAGAATGTTTACAGTGAACAACAAAGATTTTAAAATAAAGATAGGATGTTTACAGCAAACAATAAAGACTTTTAAAATATAATGTTTACAGTAAACAACAAAGACTTTAAAATGAAGATAGGATGTTTGCAGTGAACAACAAAGACTTTAAAAAATAAAGATAGGATGTTTACAGTGAACAACAAAGACTTTTAAAATAAAGATAGGATGTTTACAGCAAACAACAAAGACTTTAAAATAAAGATAGGATGTTTACAGCAAACAACAAAGACTTTTAAACAAAGATAGGATGTTTGCAGTGAACAACAAAGACTTTAAAATAAAGATAGGATGTTTACAATGAACAGCATAGACTTTAAAATAAAGATAGGATGTTTACAGTAAACAACAAAGACTTTAAAATAAAGATAGGATGTTTACAGTGAACAGCAAAGACTTTAAAATAAAGATAGGATGTTTACAATGAACAGCAAAGACTTTAAAATAAAGATAGGATGTTTACAGTGAACAGCAAAGACTTTAAAATAAAGATAGGATGTGTACAGTCAATAACAAAGACTTTAAAAAATAGAATGTTTACAGTAAACAACAAAGACTTCAAAATAAAGATAGGATGTTTGCAGTGAACAGTAAAAGACTTTAAAATAAAGATAGGATGTTTACAGTGAACAGCAAAGACTTCAAAATAAAGATAGGATGTTTACAATGAACAGCAAAAGACTTTAAAATAAAGATAGGATGTTTACAGTGAACAGCAAAGACTTTAAAATAAAGATAGGATGTTTACAGTGAACAGCAAAGACTTTAAAATAAAGATGGATGTTTAAATGAAAGCAAAAGACTTTAAAATAAAGATAGATGTTTACAGTGAACAGCAAAGACTTCAAATAAAGATAGGATGTTTACATAGTGAACAGCAATGACTTTAAAATAGATAGGATGTTTACAGTGAACAGCAAAGACTTTAAAATAAAGATAGGATGTGTACAGTCAATAACAAAGACTTTAAAAAATAAAATGTTTACAGTAAACAACAAAGACTTCAAAATAAATTAGAAGGGTGACAGTGAATAACAAACACTTGAAATAAATAGAATGTTTACAGTGAACAACAAAGATTTTAAAATAAAGATAGGATGTTTACAGCGAACAACAAAGATTTTAAATAAATAGAATGTTTACAGTGAACAACAATGACTTTTAAAATAAAGATAGAATGTTTACAGTGAACAACAAAGATTTTAAATAAATAGAATGTTTACAGTGAACAACAAAGATTTTAAAATAAAGATAGGATGTTTACAGCGAACAATAAAGACTTTTAAAATATAATGTTTACAGTGAACAACAATGACTTTTAAAATAAAGATAGAATGTTTACAGTGAACAACAAAGATTTTAAATAAATAGAATGTTTACAGTGAGCAACAAAGACTTTAAAATAAAGATAGGATGTTTACAGTAAACAATAAAGACATTTAAAATAGGATGTTTACAGTAAACAACAAAGACTTTAAAATAAAGATAGGATGTTTGCAGTGAACAACAAAGACTTTAAAAAATAAAGATAGGATGTTTACAGTGAACAACAAAGACTTTTAAAATATAGATAGGATGTTTACAGTGAACAACAAAGACTTTAACAAATAGAATGTTTACAGTGAACAACAATTTAAAATATAGAATGTTTATAGTGAACAACAGACTTAACAAAAGAATGTTAACAGTGAACAACAATTTAAAATATAGAATGTTTAAAGTGAACATACAAGACTTTTAAAAATAGACAGTTTACAGTGAATAACAAAGACTTTAAAAAAGAGAGTTTACAGTGAACAACGAAGACTTTAAAAAAGAAAGTTTACAGTGAACAACAAGACTTTAAAAAAGAGAGTTTACAGTGAACAACAAGACTTTAATTAAGAGAGTTTACAGTGAACAGCAAGACTTTAAAAAAAGAGTTTACAGTGAACAACAAGACTTTTCTAAAAGAATGTTCACAGCAAACAGAAAATGATGCTATATTTCATTTCCTTTTTATTATCATTTTTTTTGGTGGTTTGATTTTGTTTAGTTGACCTCGTGTTGTATTATTCTAGATTTCATTATTTTTATGTTATTTTGTTTTAGGCATTAGTGTAGGCTGCTTGTATTGTATTGTGTTGTATTGTGTTGTATTGTGTTGTATTGTATTGTGTTGTATTGTGTTGTATTGTATTGTGTTGTATTGTGTTGTATTGTATTGTGTTGTATTGTGTTGTATTGTATTGTGTTGTATTGTATTGTGTTGTATTGTATTGTGTTGTATTGTGTTGTATTGTGTTGTATTGTATTGTATTGTGTTGTATTGTGTTGTATTGTATTGTATTGTATTGTGTTGTATTGTATTGTGTTGTATTGTATTGTGTTGTATTGTATTGAGTTGTATTGTATTGTGTTGTATTGTGTTGTATTGTATTGTATTGTAGTTCTTTTGAGCCAGAAGGCCCATAGAGCCGGAGCTTATCCCGGTTTCTGTAGCGTTAAGCGAACTGATGGTTTTTCACCACCCCTGTGACAGGACGCTAGTCTGTCGCCAGATACTTCCCCAGCAGAGCTGGTACCCACTTGTACACCTGGGTGGAGTGAGGAAAATAGGAGTAAAGTGTCTTTCCCAAGGACACAACACGGAGCCGAGCGGGGATCGAACCCGCGACCTCTGGATCACGAGTTGACCGCCTAAACCACTCAACCACGGTGCCTCCGTATTGTATTGTATTGTATTGTATTGTGTTGTATTGTATTGTGTTGTATTGTGTTGTATTGTATTGTGTTGTATTGTGTTGTATTGTGTTGTATTGTATTGTGTTGTATTGTATTGTGTTGTATTGTATTGTGTTGTACTGTATTTGTTGGTATTCCAGTCATGGCAGATTTCTCTGCGTGGAGTTCGGGCTGCTCTCCACGGGGAGAGCACTTCGCTACAAGAGCAGCGCCGCCCATTAATTAAAAATAAATCTTGTCTATATGCGCTTCTTATTTTGTTGTTGTGAAAGTGGCTTTCTTCTACAAAGTTTTGCCAGTAACAACTCCCTTCTTGCCATGGATTCTGTAACGCGCGCTGAATGCGTGTTGTACACGAAGCCCCGGTTTTTCGTCTCATTCGAGTGACTAGTACCCAGACCACCATTTAAGGTCTAGTAGATACGGGGGGAGAAGATCAGGAACAAACGAGGATCGAACTCTTACTTCTGGCTTTCTAGGCAGCTGTGTTACCTCCAGATAACCACCAAGTCATCAGATCACCGATCTCCTTTGATGTCTTGTGGCATGGCAAACCATTTCACACAAAAGAATAGACAGTTTTCAACAAGTGAATAACTATGTTCAATTCCTACAAACACCTGGAAAAGTTTTGTCACAAATGAAACACTACTTTAAAAATGCATTTTCAGTTCTAAGGCCTCCTCCTGTAAAGCGAACATAAAAAGTGAGGATCGTTGTGAACATTGCTGAAAGCATTGTGCATGTAAACAAACAAATTCCCCAAAGAACTCTGCATCAAGGGCCAACATGCATTTACTGGAGAAGAGCTTGCAATAAAACACACTGCAGTTTCTTCCAGCAAAAACCTCTTTCACGTTTTCAACTGAAGCAGCTCTTGATTGCCTGCATCACTGGATTGATCACACAGAGGCATGTTTGAGATACACTCATCCTCACCCACTCCGGGCAAAATCTCTCTGTATAGCAGACCATGTCACTGACCCAGTGAAGATAAACACGTGCTCTATTCTCTAAACAACAGTGAAAGTAGTATTCTATTCCCATTGTGCTAAAAGGCAGATATTTCCATTTCCTTTCTCAGAACAAAACTTTTCAGTCCATCTCTTTCTATCTCAGGGTCAAACAGAACCACACACAGGGGCTGGCATGATATTGTATTCACAGCGCTGCGCTCGTGATCTGACGGCCCGGGTTTGAGCCATTTGCGAGGCATATCAAAGGGGATTTCCTCCCCAAAAGTCCTTCAGATGACACTATCCCGTGTGCGAACACACGTAAACCATCTTGGGCACACATTAAAACCCGGTCCACTTTTCGAAAGAGTTGGCCTTTGAGTGCCGGTAGGAAGAGATTAATTTTTTTTTAAACGCACGCACATTGATGTGGGGGTGTTTAGACATCATCCCCGAGGTCGGAATGCGGCTATCTTAATTACTGGTGGATAACGGGGGCATACGCAAAACGTCAGTGACACCTCGGAGCTGAAGCCCAGGAGCAGGGAAGGGGCAACGGTCATTCAGCTGTTCAGGACCGTCAGTCACAGAGAGTCACTGCACTGTTCCACGCGGAGGACACTGTCTTGGTCAGCTACAGAGATGTGGGGCTTCAGAGACAGGGTTGTGTCAGGACGTGAACAACAAGGCAAAAGAGGTGAGGACAGAAGCAGTGCAGGACAGATTCTACAGTCCACCACCTCAGAGTGATGCGCTCGTAATCTGCTGAGCCGGGTTCGAATCTTGTTCAAGAGGAATTTTTCTTTGGAGTTAACATCAGCGCCGACTTCACTCCCCCCTGAAAGTCCTTCGGATGAGACTATAGACCGAGGTCCCGTGTACGAACGCACGCTGAACATCTTGCGCACACGTTAAAACTCGTTCTACTTTCCGGAAGAGTAGGCTATTGTGTGCCGGTGGGAACGCATGACAAAATTGACAAAACTGCATACACACGGGGACTCTGGATGTAAAAAAACAACAACACCCACATGAGTGCTTATTCCATTATCCTGGAAATAAGGAATAAAAAAGGGGTGGGGGTGTGGGTGGGAAGAAAGAAAAAAAGACACACATGTACATCTCTACCTCTGAAGGACAGGTACAGTAGAGCTGGGATGCTCAGGATCTGGCTTCCCTGTCAGCATTGCCCAACAAACTCCTGGGAAATATTTCTCTAGGTCCCCGACGTGTTTACCCATTTTACTGTATTCCCCGCAGTCGGAATGCAGCTACTACTCCGGGGGGCGGGGGGAAGGGACCGGTGGCATATGCTTATCTCACCATTATTGAACCTCAAAGCTTTAGCCGACGAACAGACACAACAACAACAACAACAACAACAACAAACCCCTCACCCTACCTCCAATCCTTTAACTGGTCTGAAAGACCAGGCAAAACTAATGTGACAAATAAAAAAGAATAATTTAATTTAAAAAAATCAATGATTTCTGAAAATCTATCTTCGAGGATATTATAATTATTATATAAGACGTCGACTGAGTGCCGAAGGAAGCCATTTTCTCATCCAGTGACCTGACTTTCATCACAAACATTCCATGTTAGAAGGAATGATGGGTTGATTTTGATACCTCTGCTGACAGTGGACGTGACCAAATAAAAACAAAAATTGCCGTGGTCATTGTCAGTGCCAATCGAGGGATGGACCCGTTTTGTCCTGCAGGGAAAGACACTGACCAGTGATAATAGTCACAGGCCAGGAATCTGACTGTAGTGACAGGCCAGGAATCTGACTGTAGTGACAGGCCAGGAATCTGACTGTAGTGACTGGCCAGGAATCTGTACTGACAGGCCATGAATCTGACTGTAGTGACAGGCCAGGAAACTGTAGTAACAGGCCAGGAAACTGTAGTGACAGGCCAGGAAAATGACTGTGGTGACAGGCCAGGAAACTGACTTCAGTGACAGGCCAGGAATCTGACTGTAGTAACAGGCCAGGAATCTGACTGTAGTGACAGGCCAGGAAACTGACTGTAGTGACAGGCCAGGAATCTGACTGTAGTGACAGGCCAGGAAACTGACTGTAGTGACAGGCCAGGAATCTGTAGTGACAGACCAGGAATCTGACTATAGTGACAGGCCAGGAATCTGACTGTAGTGACAGGCCAGGAATCTGACTGTAGTGACAGGCCAGGAATCTGACTGCAGTGACAGGCCAGGAATCTGACTGTAGTGACAGGCCAGGAATCTGACTGTAGTGACAGGCCAGGAAACTGTAGTGACAGGCCAGGAATCTGACTGTAGTGACAGGCTAGGAATCTGACTGTAGTGACAGGCCAGGAATCTGACTGTAGTGACAGGCCAGGAATCTGTACTGACAGGCCATGAATCTGACTGTAGTGACAGGCCAGGAAACTGACTGTAGTGACAGGCCAGGAAACTGACTGTAGTGACAGGCCAGGAATCTGACTGTAGTGATAGGCCAGGAATCTGACTGTAGTGACAGGCCAGGAAAATGACTGTAGTGACAGGCCAGGAATCTGACTGTAGTGACAGGCCAGGAATCTGTAGTGATAGGCCAGGAATCTGACTGTAGTAACAGGCCAGGAATCTGACTGTAGTGACAGGCCAGGAATCTGACTGTAGTGACAGGCCAGGAATCTGTAGTGACAGGCCAGGAATCTGTAGTGACAGGCCAGGAATCTGTAGTGACAGGCCAGGAATCTGACTGTAGTGACAGGCCAGGAATCTGATTGTAGTGACAGGCCAGGAATCTGACTGTAGTGACAGGCCAGGAATCTGACTGTAGTGACAGGCCAGGAATCTGACTGTAGTGACAGGCCAGGAATCTGTAGTGACAGGTCAGGAAATTGACTGTAGTGACAGGCCAGGAAACTGACTGTAGTGACAGGCCAGGAAACTGACTGTAGTGACAGGCCAGGAATATGACTGTAGTGACATGCCAGGAAACTGACTGTAGTGACAGGCCAGGAAACTGACTGTAGTGACAGGCCCTGAAACTGTAGTGACAGGCCATGAATCTGACTGTAGTGATAGGCTAGGAATCTGTAGTGACAGGCCAGGAAACTGACTCTAGTGTCATGCCAGGAATCTGACTGTAGTGACAGAAAATGACAATACTGACAGGCAGAAAAATGGAAAAATGACAATGCTGACAGACCATGCTTCTGACAATACTGACAAGTAGGAAAATGTCAATACTGACTTCCTAACCATCTGACATGCAGGCGAATGACAACAATATTGACAGGCAGGACACTGACAATACCGACAGGCAGGACACTGACAATACCGACAGGCAGGACACTGACAATACCGACAGGCAGGACACTGACAATACTGACAGGCAGGACACTGACAATACTGACAGGCAGGACACTGACAATACTGACAGGCAGGACACTGACAATACTGACAGGCAGGACACTGACAATACTGACAGGCAGGACACTGACAATACTGACAGGCAGGACACTGACAATACTGACAGGCAGGACACTGACAATACTGACAGGCAGGACACTGACAATACTGACAGGCAGGACACTGACAATATTGACAGGCAGGACACTGACAATACTGACAGGCAGGACACTGACAATACTGACAGGCAGGACACTGACAATACTGACAGGCAGGACATTGACAATACCGACAGGCTAGCCATCTGACAATACTGACAGGTAGGACATTGACAATACTGACAGGCTAGCCATCTGACAATACTGACAGGTAGGACATTGACAATACTGACAGGCTAGCCATCTGACAATACTGACAGGTAGGACATTGACAATACTGACAGGCAGGACACTGACAATACTGACAGGCAGAACACTGACAATACTGACAGGCAGGACACTGACAATACCGACAGGCAGGACACTGACAATACTGACAGGCAGGACACTGACAATACTGACAGGCAGGACACTGACAATACTGACAGGCAGGACACTGACAATACTGACAGGCAGGACACTAACAATACTGACAGGCAGGACACTGACAATACTGACAGGCAGGACACTGACAATACTGACAGGCAGGACAATGACAATACTGACAGGCTAGCCATCTGTCAGTACTGACAGGCAGGACACTAACAATACTGACAGGCAGGACACTGACAATACTAACAGGCAGGACACTGACAATACTGACAGGCAGGACACTGACAATACTGACAGGCAGGACACTGACAATACTGACAGGCAGGACACTGACAATACTAACAGGCAGGACACTGACAATACTAACAGGCAGGACACTGACAATACTGACAGGCAGGACACTGACAATACTGACAGGCAGGACACTGACAATACCGACAGGCAGAACACTGACAATACTAAAAGCTAGCCATCTGACATCCTTCGGATGAGACTATAAACCGAGGTCCCGTGTGCGAAGGCACGCAGAACATCTTGCGCACACGTTAAAACCCGTGTCGCTTTTCGGAAGAGTAGGCCATTATGTGCCGGTGGGAACGGATGAGAAAATTGACAAAACTTCATGCTCACGGGTACTTGATGAAAAAAAGCATATATGTCCTTATTCCATTATCCTCAAAATAAAAGAATAAATACAAAATAAATAAATAAACCAATACCGACAAGCTAGCCATCTGACAATACTGACAAGCTAGCCATCTGACAATACTGACAAACTAACCGTCTGACAATACTGACAAGCTAGCCATCTGACAATACTGACAAACTAGCCGTCTGACAATACTGACAAACTAGTCGTCTGACAATACTGACAAACTAGCCATCTGACAATACTGACAAGCTAGCCATCTGACAATACTGACAAGCTAGCCATCTGACAATACTGACAAGCTAGCCATCTGACAATACTGACAAACCAGCCGTCTGTCCTGCAGGCCACTGACAGTAGTGTCATGTTACGAAACTGATTAGCCAGTCAGCTGAGCGGCCTGGGAAACGACAGGTCAGGAAGCTGATGGTCTGGACAGTTAGAAGGCAGGCAGTTCTGGAGGCAGGAACCTGACAAGTCACTGACAATCCAGGATGATGACAAGCAAAGAAACTAACGGGCACGGAAAACGACCCATCACTTTATGCACGCCAATTGGACAGTGTTGCTCAAATTACCTGACCCACACTGCAGGTGTCTGTATATCTCGGGCCCGATTGATGCCTGGATATATCAATATGATCCTAAGCCTAGAGTACAACCCTGTCAAGTAGTCTCGAAGCAGATACCCTTGCATGGCAGCATTGTTACATCATCTTCATCGTCATTGATCACCATGCAATAAAAGAAAATTGTCTCTGATTCGGTGGCCCCAGTTGCTTTGGTCTCATGGTGGCCACAGATTTGGTTTCTTCATACACTTCTGTGCCTGTGGTGAGTTTGTGTCAAAGCCTTTGGGGTTGGAGGTTCGTGGGTGACGGTCGTTAGAGGGACGTTGTGGTGGTCATCACTTTGAGTGGGCAACTCTCTCAGTCTGGCTCCGCGACTGAGCTAATGATGTGATTAGTAGGGAGCTTATTAGGTAGTATCCTGCGGGTGTTAGTTCCGAACAGGCACAACTGAACACCACCAAGGTGACCCAGTAGCAATACAGGGTCCCTCTGGCTGGTAACCCCACGGCTGCCTGACATTGCTGGGCTCCCTGTGGACCTCTGACTGAGGGTGCGACATAAGGAATCTGGGCGTGGATTGAGCTGAGAGACTGGAATGGGTGTTGTCGGAACAGCAGGACAGGAACGTCACAGAAGGTGAGGCAGCAAAAAAACCCACCCAACTGTTCTGATAAGCCATAAACTTGGTCACACTGACAAGCCCAGAAACTTCATTCGGGACACGACAGGCTAGGAAACCGACAGTTAGCAGACCAGGCGTTATGTCATGAAATGCGGGGGTCATAAACGCGATGAAGGGGTTGAGTATACAGTCCCTGAACCAGCCTCTTGGGGCGCTGTGGTCACCACTATGGGGTTTTGGACTAGAAGCTCGCGGGTTTGAATCCCATAAGAGTCATAGGGGTCCAACCAGCTCCTACTTTGAGAGATTTTGCTATGGGCTCAGTGGAAAGACTGGGACCGCACACTCGAGCTTCATCCTCTTTACGGATGCGATTTTGAGAGTGTTGCTCAAATTACCTGACCAACAGTGCAAGAATCCGTTTGTCTTGGGCATGGTTGATGACGGGATATATTATGATAAGAAGCGTAGAGTACAGCCCAGTTATGTGGTCTCAAAGCAGATGCATTTCCACAGCAGCATCATGACAGCATCCTCATCGTCATCGATCATCATGCAATGACAAAGTTTCTGATTCAGTGGTTCCAGTGGCTGTGGTCTCGTGCTGACCTTAGACTCATTTCAGCCATACACTTCTGTGCCTGTGGTGAGTTTGTGTCAGAAGCTTCGGGGTTGGAGGTTCACGGGAGTAGGTGGAGGGAGGAGGGGTGTGATGGTGGTCACCACCCCAGATGGGCGTGTCTCAGTCTCACTCTGCGATTGAGTAGTTGTGTTATCAGTAGGGGGCTTAGTAGGGGGTGTCCTGTGTATGTTAGCTCAGAACAGGCACCACTGAACAGCACCAAAGTGACCCAGCGGCAGTGCACGGCCCCTCTGGCTGGTGGTCTGAAGGCAGCCTGACATTGATGAGATCCCTGTGGACTTCTGACTCTGGGGAAGTGACATGGCTAATCCATGCAAAGCTGGGGCAGAGAGATGGAGATGAGAGGCGTGGGGACCCTAGGACAGGAACGTCACAGAGGATAAGGCAACCCCCAAAACACAACAACACTGAAACAAATAGACAACAACAACAACAACAACAACAACAAATCCCCCTGACGTCAGTCAGGGGTCAGGGTGGATATCACTGGTCAGCAGAGCACGTGCCTGTCTGGACATGGGCCATGTGGTCATGTTTGCCGCCGCCTATTTATGGCACCCTGGGGGTTGTGTACTCGGGGTGGTGTGAGGGTTTTGATCGGGTGGCAGACACTTTAGCCCATTGTACGCGTATTGCACATGAAAAGGGAAAGGATAAGGGTGGCAGTAATTTTTAGCACTTTGAGCATTTGGCGGGGTGAAGGGTGGAGGCAGGACGAGGGTGGAGGTGGAGGTAGAAATATTTGTAGCTTTTTGAACCTGTAGTGAAAAAAGGGTGTGTGTTGTGTGTGTGTGTGTGTGTGAGGGGTGGGGAGGCAAAGGGGGTAGAAGTGTGCTGAAGGTAAAAGAGGACCATCGTCATTATTTATTTAGCATTTATGCACACAAAGTGATGAACTGACAAGAAGACAAGTGTGAAGAAAACAGAAAAAGAACAAAAGAAATTTCACAGTTCACGAATTTTTGTGTGTCTCAAATGCACTTGCCAGCATATCTGCACTTGAACATTTCCACTAAAACCAACCCCTCAGCATATGAAGTAAACTGAGTGCCAAAGCCTACATTGAAATCTGATGCTTAATTTCACCTTAAGAAAGATGACGTTTATCTTGACATCAAGACAAATATCATTTAATCTAAAATAAGTGACATGCTGTAGCTTTCTGATTGTTCCCTACGGAGCTGAAACATGGACATTTGGGAAAGAGACAGAGAAAAGGGCAGAAGCCTTTGAAAAGAGAACATATAGAAAAGTTGCAAAAAGTAATTGGCAAGGCAAAATACTGAACAAACGT
>CM054148.1:48634275-48644275 GCA_028751875.1 Rapana venosa | reverse complement strand
CATTACAGCGTCAGGCTGTATGATAGAGCCTGTGACATACAGTGTCAGGATAACTGTTCAAGCTGTATGATAGAGCCTGTGACATTACATCGTCAGGCTGTATGTATGATAGAGCCTGTGACATTACATCGTCAGGCTGTATGTATGATAGAGCCTGTGACATTACAGTGTCAGGCTGTATGTATGATAGAGCCTGTGACATTACAGTGTCAGGCTGTATGTATGATAGAGCCTGTGACATTACAGTGTCAGGCTGTATTATGATAGAGCCTGTGACATTACAGCGTCAGGCTATGTGATAGAGCCTGTGAGATTACAGCGTCAGGCTATGTGACAGAGCCTGTGACATTACAGTGTCAGGCTGTATGAATGATAGAGCCTGTGACATCACAGTGTCAGGCTGTATGTATGATAGAGCCTGTGACATTACAGTGTCAGGCTATGTGATAGAGCCTGTGACATTACAGTGTCAGGCTGTATGTATTATAGAGCCTGTGAGATTACAGCGTCAGGCTATGTGACAGAGCCTGTGACATTACAGTGTCAGGCTGTATGTATGATAGAGCCTGTGACATTACAGTGTCAGGCTGTATGTATGATAGAGCCTGTGACATTACAGCGTCAGGCTATGTGATAGAGCCTGTGAGATTACAGCGTCAGGCTATGTGACAGAGCCTGTGACATTACAGTGTCAGGCTGTATGTATTATAGAGCCTGTGACATTACAGTGTCAGGGTATGTGATAGAGCCTGTGACATTACAGTGTCAGGCTGTATGTATGATAGAGCCTGTGACATTACAGTGTCAGGCTGTATAATAGAGCCTGTGACATTACAGTGTCAGGCTGTATGTATGATAGAGCCTGTTTCATTACAGTGTCAGACTGTATGATAGAGCCTGTGACATTACAACGTCAGGCTGTATGTATGATCGAGCCTGTGACAGTACAGTGTCAGACTGTATGTATGATAGAGCCTGTGACATTACAGTGTCAGGCTGTACAATAGAGCCTGTGACATTACAGTGTCAGGCTGTATAATAGAGCATATGACATTACAGTGTCAGGCTGTATGTATGATAGAGCCTGTTTCATTGCATTTTCAGCCTGTATAAAAACCTTTTACATTACAGTGTCCGGGTCTGTTACATTACAGTTTTATATGATAGAGAAGATCGTTACAATACCACTCCAGCCTACACGACAGACCGGCTTGAATCCTGTCTACGTCAGGCTCTAATTTAGATAGATAGACAAATACCTTGCCAGACTGAATGCTACGACAGCCGGACGGAAGGATCATTACTGTACATTTGCAGGCCAAACGGTTCGCTGTCATGGCAATAAGCACGGGTGATCCCAAAGACATCACATTAAATTGCCCCGTGTCTTTAATTAATGGGCGGCCAGAAAAAGAGTGTCCATTAAGACGTCCAGTTGAATCAGTCTCCGTGACCACTGCAGTTGGCTACAAAGGGATAGAGGTCATCAGGCCTCAGGGTCTAGAGGAGTAGAGGAGGAGGAGGAGAGGAGGAGGAGGAGGAGGAGGACTAGCTATTACGTGGTCATTACCTAGAAGCCGATGTATGTGCCCAGGAGAATTCCGCTGCTGCTTCCCTGGCATTGTCACTGACAGGCTGATTGGAATGGAATGACACATTTCCCTCTGTTACCCTCATCTGTCTTCTGTCTTCTGTCTCTCTCTCCGACTGAATCTGTCTCTGTCTCTCTCTGTCTCTTTCTCTCTCTGACTTAATCTGTCTCTGTCTGTCTCTGTCTCTCTCTGTCTCTGTCTCTATCTGTCTCTGTCTCTCTCTGTCTCTGCCTCTCCCTCTCTCTCCCTTTCTGCCTCTCTCTCTGTCTCTTTCTCCTCTCTGTCTCTCTCTGTCCCTCTCTCTGTCTCTCTGTATCTGATTGTCTGTCTGTCTGTCTATCCATCCATCCATCCATCCACACATCCCTCCCTCTATCTATCTATCTATCTATCTATCTATCTATCTATCTATCTATCTATCTATCTATCTAGTATTGGGTTATTATTATTAAGATGTATCCCTAACGGGCGGGGACTGGATGTAAAAAAGCATATGTGTGCTTATTCATTATCCTATCTATCTATCTATCTATCTATCTATCTATCTATCTATCTATCTATCTATCTATCTATCCATCTATCTATCTATCTATCTATCTATCTATCTATTTATCTAGTATTGGGTTATTATTATTAAGATGTATCTCTAACGGGCGGGTACTGGATGTAAAAAAGCACATGTGTGCTTATTCATTATCCTCGAAATAAAAGAATTTGTCATTGTCATTGTCATTGTCTATCTATCTATCTATCTATCTATCTATCTATCTATCTATCTATCTATCTATCTATCTATCTATCTATCTATCTATCTATCTATCTATCTATCTATCTATCTATCTATCTGTCTGTCTGTCTGTCTGTCTGTCTATCTATCTTTCTATCTATCTATCTATTTATCTATCTATCTATCTATCTATCTATCTATCTATCTATCTATCTATCTATCTATCTATCTATCTATCTATCTGTCTGTCTGTCTGTCTATGTCTCTCTCTCTCTCTCTCTCTCTCTCTCTCTCTCTCCTCTCTCTCTCTCTCTCTCTCTCTTATCTCCATCTCTTTTCAGTCTTCCTTTCCTTCCTAATGTTTTCTCAACAAATCTCTTGTCTGTCTCTGAGAAAAAAAGTACATAGCTTGTTTCCAGTCTTTAAAATTAAATAAACGATGGATCTACTGATTGTTTGGCTGATCTACTCTCATTGGTTCTCCTTGTCTTTGTCTCTTTATGTCTTTGTTTCTCTGTCTATGTCTCTCTGTCTCTTTCTCTGTCTGTCTGTGTCTGTCTGTCTCTGTCTCTCTCTGTCTCTCTGTTTCTCTCCTTGTTTCTCTTTGTCTTTGTCTCTTCATGTCTATGTATCTCTGTTTATGTCTCTGTCTCTTATCTCTGTCTCCCTGTCTGTCTGTCTGTGTCTGTTTCTCTCTCCCTCTCCTCTCCTCTCTGGTTTGAAGCATTATGCAGTAAAAGTTCATCTTGGTTAGAATTGTATAAAGATCATTGTTGGTAGTGTGTTATTAATGTTTTTTGAATGACGACTTTAGCACATACAATGTTATAGTATGAAGAATTGGGCTGGCGGCCTCTTTCATTCATTCACACACTGTCAGCGAGATCAATGTTACTGAGGAAAGCTACATGATGTATGCTTACATTTATGTCTTGATGGGTGTGCGTGGTGTGTCTATGCATGTGTTTGTGTGTAGGGAAGGGTGGGAGTTTTTTTTATTTTGATAAGAGCTGTTGGCTTACGTCATTAAGTCATCATCATCATCATCATCTCTCTCTCTCTCTCTCTCGATCCTCGATATAAAATAATAAATAATAAAAAAAAAATATATATATATAGATATATATATATATCTCGATGAAATAGTCATTCTGATGGTAGTAGCCAAGATGATGATGGCGAGCATAGTGGTTGCAATGATGATGGTGGTGGTGATGTAGATGTTGAGGATTATGATGATGATGATGTAGATGTTGAGGATGGTGGTGGTGGTGGTGATGTAGATGTTGAGGATGATGATGGTGGTGGTGATGTAGATGTTGAGGATGATGGTGGTGATGTAGATGTTGAGGGTGATGGTGGTGGTGGTGATGTAGATGTTGAGGATGATGGTGAAAATGATTGTGATGGAGGTGAGGTGGACGATGTACATGGTGACGACAATGGCGATGTAGATTTCGAAAATGATTATGGTAATGACGATGTAGATACTGAACATGATGATAGCTAGGATGATGCAGATGTTCCAAGGTGGCGTGACAATGATACAGATATTGATGATGATAATAATAATATTGGTGAGGATTATGCGGATGTTCAAAAAGATGATGGCGATGATGATCGAAATGCTGAAGGTAGTGTTCATGTAGATTCTGAAGGTGATGATAGTGATGATGATGTGGATATTGAAGGTGACGATGGTGATGATGATGATAACGATGTGGACATTGAAGGTGGCGATGGTAACGATGGTGTAGATGTTGAAGATGATGGTGGTGATGGTGACTATGATGAAGATGTTAAAGATGACGATGGTGACAATGATGTATATTTTGAAAATGACAATGGAAGCAATGGTGTGGATGATGAAGATAATGATCATGACAATGATGTAGATATTGAAGATGAGGATCATAATAATACAGACCAAAGAAGACGATGATAGTGTAGATAATGAGGAGAAGGATGTTGGTGATGATGACGTGGATGATGACAGTAATGATGGTTATGTTGACATACTTGCTGCAGCTGCTTCTATAGATAATGAAGGTGCTGATAGCGATGACTATGTAGATGCTGAAGATGATGATGGGGATGATGATAACTAAGTGACAGTGAGTGTGATTCTGTATGCTTGCAGAAGTGGGAATGCGAAATGGATACAATGTTTTCTGGTATGTCTACCTACCCACTGCGCGAAACATGTTTTGCATAGTGGGCTAAGGCCGAAATACAATAACACTTTTCAGTGTTTTCTCTCTAGCCAGTTCATTGCTTCACATAGAGTAACATTGAAAGTAAGCAATACATACAGACTAAACAAATAATATTGATTTCGGTAAGGCTGGATAACTATCACATCAGGAGACATGGATGGCGATATGGAAGTGGTGGTCGCAAACGAATAAAAAATAAATAAACTGGTTTGTATTTTTCCAGCAGACTTCGTTTTGGCTTTCCACAATAATATCAAGATTTAGTTAGTGGAACAAAGAAAACAGTGTTAGCCATTGTTCGTGTGCTGTAAATGCTGGATTGTTGTTCTTTTCCTCTCTCTAGTAAACTATTTGATGCTCAAGTACAAACAGAGAGTAATGCAGTATAGGGCTGGAATAATGCGCTGTTGAAAATAGGCACGTTATCTAAAAGGAATATTTATATGTTATGGAACTTTTTTCAACGTAGACATTCCAGCTCCCAGTGATCTTGTGTTACAGAGAGGTCGGGAACTTTCCCATGTATATCAACGCATGCTGAAGAAGAATCACATACTGGCTGACACCGACTAGTATAGATAAATGTCGAATGCCTTTAAACATTATTGTAATGTGTTGAAGAATTTAAGATAAAGTGAGAAGTAAAACTTGAGTTGCGACAGTTTGTCAGTGTTTGAATTTGTATGGATTTTCTTTTGTGTCGGATGATCAAAAAGTATAATGATTGTATTCCAGTGTTTTATTAAAACGAAGATCTATAGACTTAAAGGTAAAGGTGTCCCATAACCTATGTGGTAGTTATTTATCTGTTCTATTTTATTCTATTCTATTCTTTTATATCGAGGATAATGGAATAAGCAATCATATGCTTTGTAATCCAGTCCCCGTGTATATGCAGTTTGGTAAATTTTGTCATCCGTTCCCACCGGCACACAATGGCCTACTCTTCCGAAAAGCGGAACGGGTTTTAACGTGTGCGCAAGATGTTCTGTGTGAGTTCGCACACGGGGCTTCGGTTTATAGTCTCATCCGAAGGACTTTTGGGGAGAGTGGAGTCGGCACTGATGTGAACTCCAGAGGTAAAACCCTCTTGAACGAGAATTGAACCTGGGTCAGTAGATCACGAAATCATCACTCTAACCACAAGGCTATCTCTAGGGGAGTGAGGCATCAGAAACCTCAACTTCTCAAGGGGCCAGCATACTGAGGGCAGCGTCCATCTCTCCCTCGCTGCTTTACCTTCCCTGACCCTAAAGAGGCAGGTACCCATTTACAGCTGGGTGAACTGGGGGAACTGTACTGAAGCCAAAGCGCGCAAACGGTCACCCATCCAAGTGGTAACCACGCTCGATGCCTCTTAAACTTAGCTTGGGAGAAAACGAGCACTCTGACCACTGAGCTATCCTACCCCCTGACTATTGGTGGCAATATTAGAATGACAATATGTATAACAAGGTCTGTTTTGCTCAGTATAAGCTTTTTGAAACATATTTTATAGCAATATATATTGACACAAAGATGAACCGTTATACACAATGTGCTCTAACTAGATTCCCATTTTGTGTTTCAGATATTGCTTGTCATCACTTCAGATATGACGATAACAGGAAAATTCAATGGAAACCTCGTTTATACCCCAGTGGGGATGTTAGGGGCCTGTCAGTATAAATAGCATCCCCACCTTCTGGAAATTCAGTGCTAAGAACTTCCTCTTTTCTATCCCTCTCTTTTGTTTCTGTCTTGTTCCTTTTCTTTCTGTCATTGCCTTAATGTTTTGTTTTTTTTTTGCCTTTCTGGTCCATTCTCCTGCCTTTTTCTCCCGGAAAGTTTTAAACTATAACAGTTCTCTCCCACGCCGAAGTCGGAAGCGCTGGGCCTGACTCGCCAGGTGTGCAACGCATTTTCGCTGATGTGACAGACAACAATAGTTGTACTGTCTGAGCGTTCGAAGAAGAAGAAACGTCGTTTGGGTATGTCATAACACCAGAGAAGACAAACACTCCTTTTCTGTTTTGCTTGAGGTAACTTTTGGCTTTTTGTGTTCATGGCTAGCTATAATCCTCTTCAGGAAGAGGCTATGGTCTCAATCAGAATAAATTAATAATTATACCTCTGTCTCTGTGTATGGGTATTGGGTTTATGTTATTATCATATGATGTATCCCTAAGGGCGGGGACTGGATGTAAAAAAACACCAAATGGGTGCTTATTCATCATCCTCGAAATAAAAGAATTTGTCTTTGTCATTGTCATTGTCATTGTCATTCTCTCTCCCTTCTCTCTCTCTCTATCTCTCTCTCTCTCTCTCTCTCTCTCTCTCTCTCTCTCTCTCTCTCTCTCTCTCTCTCTCTCTCTCTCTCTCTCTCTCTCTGTTCTTTTATCCACACAACTGTCCAAGCTGTGGGTATACTTGTCCAAGTATGTTAACATGTATGAATATGAATAGATCATATTTTGTTTATTCGAGATAACATTTATCAATATACATAAATCATGTTTTGTCCATATGAGTTACGATGTATAAATGTATACAGATAATATTCTGCCTATGTGAGTTAAGATATGTCAATACCTAAGGATGATATTTGTTTCACGTGTTTTGAAATGTATCAGTTTAAATTATATAGATACAGTTTAATCTATGTGAGTTAACAGGTCACAATATGTAATGGTAGATAGATAGATAGATAGGTAGGCAGGCAAACAGACAAATAGACACACAGACAGATAGACAGACAGACAGATAGATAGATAGATAAGTAGATAGATTGATAAATACATATATGAATAGATAGACACAGAGAGACAGACAGATAGAAATAGAGACAGACAGATAGATAGATAGATAGATAGACAGGTAGATAGATAGATAGATAGACAGACAGCCAGGTCCATGTATGCATATGCACAACCATACATACATACATACCTCCATCTATACATACCTCCATCCATCCATCCATCCATCCATCCATCCATCCATCCATCCATCCATCCATCCATCCATCCATCCATCCATCCATCCACCCATCCATCCATCCATCCATCCATCCATCCACCCACCCATCCATCCATCCATCCATCCATCCACCCACCCATTTATTCATCTTGCTTGATTCATCGATCGATTGATTAATTGAGCGTTTGATTGGATGATTGACTAATTGATTGATTGGAAGATTGGCTGATCGATTGATTGGATAATTGATTGAATGATTGATTGGGTGATTGATTTAGATATTGATTGAGTGATTGGTTGAGTTATTGGTTGAGTGATTGATTGAGCGCTTGATTTATTCATTGATCAGATTATTGCCAGATTGCTTAAGCAGGAAAAGAAAAAGTCAAGCTGAGTTAAAATGAAATAAAACAAGCTGATTAAATTTAAATCAAGTCACAATGACATGAAATTGAAATGAATGAAATGAAATCCATTCAGGCCCACTCAATTTCTAGCTGTTTTTTTCTAACCAATTGACAGAAGATAACATGCTTTTTAAAAAATCAAAAGTAAAGTTTACTTTATTCTCATTCTGGTCTATTTGGCTATTTAACGCTCAATGACTCAATTAAACAAACGAAAAAGGAAGCAAACCAACCAACCAACCAACCAACCAGCAAACCAACCAGCACACTAATCACCCAACCAACCAACCAGCAAACTAATCACCAAACCAACCAACCAACCAACCAGCAAACTAATCACCAAACCAACCAACCAACCAACCAGCAAATAATCACCCACCCACCCAACCAACCAGTAAACTAATCACCCAACCAACCAACCAACCAACCAATCAGAAAACTAATCACCCAACCAACCAGCCAAGCAACCAGCCAACAAACCAGTCAAAATTTCAGCCAGCCAACCAGCCAGCCAACCAGCTAGCCAGTCAACTAACCAAACGAACGAATAAACCAACCAACCAAAACCAAAGCCACACCAAACCAAACCAAGACGGACATGAGAACTACCAAGCTCAAAGCGAAAAGCGGGCCAACTGCCACACCAAATGAATAACAAACTAGTGTGCATAAGGATATCGATAAAGGTATCGATGTTGCGATGGATTGCGTTGGGCCCCAACCTTCCTAAAACTGAAAGAGCCTTTATGACAGGAAGATGCTTGTCCAGAGCGCCACCACCTATACCTAAACATTATTACGCCTTCAGCGCCTGGGCTTTATCACAGTTCTTGATTAAACCATTGACGATGGGGGCAACAGCAAAGTGAGAGGCTGTATGACCAGTGGCTTTCTTTCCCACTCATGGAATTCCACTTAACAGCTTAGTCTTTAGTGATCGACTATGACTCTCTGACCAGGAGGCTTGACTCGCACAGTCCTTATGTGCTGCAGCCCTGGTTGGCCTTTGGAGAACATCTCCAACGCTGACTGTCCTTATGCCCGCTTGGCCGAGAGAGTGGGGATGTACTGTGGGCAAGGCATCTCCACTATAATCAAATTTCTGCCCAGTTTCCAAAACAGCAGCTGCCTCCTCTGCTGTTTTGGAGGTCATCGTCGGACACGACGGACAAACATACTGTACTCTGAAACGTGGCATCAGCATTGTCTTCATCCACGAGAAGCTGCTAGCATAGCAGCCTGTTCTTTCTTTCAACGGAGACGATTCTTTGAAGCTGGAGTGTGGAGGTATACACAGCAAGGTATTTGAAGACGGCCCTTCAAGCGATCGGTTGTACCCTGTGTGCAGTTACAGTCACACTATGGTTCCATGATGTGATGAGGAAGATGGTGTCAATTCTGAGTGACCCCAGGGTGCTTAAGCACGGAACGCCCAACAATAATGACAACAACGGCAACCACCCCTCCCAAACCAACAGTAGAAAGGAAACAAAACTGATTTATGTTTGTTTTAGATCTGTTAATCTTTTAATACACTATTTCTCTGCTTCTGTGGTTGGTTTTATCTGAAAGAGATTTTCTTTTAATTTCATGCTTTGTCTAGAACGATAGCTTCCCAGAACGGGTGCGCACATGCACCCACAGAAACACAGACACACAGACACACACACAATACACACTACACATATATACATTCGGATGAGACTATAAACCGAGGCCCCGTGTTCGAACGCATGTAGAACATCTTGCGCACACGTTAAATCATGTTCCGCTTTTCGGAAGAGTAGGCCATTGTGTGCCGTGGAAACAGATGACAAAATTTACAAAACCTCATACACACGGGGACTGGATGTAAAAAAGCACATGAGTGCTTATTCCATTATCCTCGATATAAAAGAATAAATAAATAAATAAAATCATTCGCAAACAACAGCACAGCAGGAAAAAGGCATGATCAGGGGAGACGTTTGTCATATTGTGGCTGTTAGGAAGTACCTTGTCAGGTAGGTCACGAACGGTGCTATGACTTCTGAAGATATGAAAACTCATATTGTATTCCACTTTAAGTCACGGCAGATTTCTCTGCGTGAAATTTGGGCT
>CM054148.1:48626775-48629275 GCA_028751875.1 Rapana venosa | reverse complement strand
TTTGCTTGTGTGTTTCTGTTCGCATGACCAACGTATCTCAGTCCTCGCTGATCAGTTTCAGCCAGCATTTGTGTTTGCATTGAGAGTTCATCACTGATGCTTTAAGTTTGTTTCCCGTCTTTCCAGGTGACTCTTAGAACTCACCTGTAGAACCACACACTATTCGGCTGGCTGTGTTTATTGTGTCTCTTTCCAATTTCGTAGTGTCCAGGATTTTGACCCAAACAGCAGTACAGGCCAGATAAGTGTTTCGACAATTGTAATGTTGATATCATTGATTTGGGTATGCCCCTGTCTTTCCGACTGTTGTTGAACTGAATCATCTTTTGCTTGACCACCATTCTGATTCTCTTCAATGAATTCTTGGAGACAAGAGCCGTTCTTCTCTTTTACGTAGCCGAGATATTTAAAATTCTGAACTTACTCTCGATCTGTTCTATTGATTGTAATATTCTGACGGGGTAGCTGTTACCAGTAATGTGCATCCCTTTGGTCTTTTTGGCGTTTAACTTAAGGCCAGCGGTGTTGCTCTGTAGACTCTGTAGAGAATACCTGTCGTGCTTGTGCTTGAGAAATGGGCTTTCCAAAGCATGTGGCCACTCTCAAGGGAAATTTGTGTTCAGATCAGAAGGCAGCCATGGAACCCTTTGGAATGGATTGCACTGTGAGTTCTTTGATGTAAAAAAAAGAGTCCACCAGGATTGCATACTTATTATCCTCGCATCTTTTTTGCATATATATATATATATATATATATATATATATATATATATATATATATATATATATATATATATATATATATATATATATATTATATATATATATATATATATATATATAGAGAGAGAGAGAGAGAGAGAGAGAGAGAGAGAGATGATCATGAGAAAGGCGGACATAGCTTAATACGAGCAGTTTATTCTTTTATTTCGAGGATAATGGAATAAGCACTCATATGCTTTTTTACACCTAGTCTCGGTGTGTATGCAGTTTTGTACATTTTGTCATCCGTTCCCATCGGCACACAATGGCCTACTCTTCCGAAAAGCGGAACGGATTTTAACGTGTGCGCAAGATGTTCTGCAAGTTCGCACACGGGGCCTCGGTTTATAGTCTCATCCGAAGGACTTTTGGGGCGAAGTGGAGTCGGCACTGATGTTAAATCCAGAGGAAAAATTCCTCTTGAACGAGATTCGAACCCGGGTCAGCAGATCACAAGAACAATGCGCATCACTCTAACCACCAGGCTATAGATGACATGAGCATTAATACAGGCGGCAGAAGCATCACCAGCCTCAGGTGAGCTGATGATACAGCACTCATTGCCAATGATAGTACAAGCATGATAAGCATTCTCTACAGAGTCACAGTATAAGGTGAACGAAAGAACCCAAGAGATTGCAACGTGTGCTCCTTTCAGACAGACAAGCAGTGAAGAAAACAAGATAACAGGGGTGGATCGGTGGTCTAGAGGTAACGCGCCTGTCTAGAAAGCGAAAAGTCCCGGTCGGAAGTGTGCGGTGGTTCGAATCCTGTTTGGACCTGAAACTTTTTCCCCATCCACAAGACCATGAGTGGTGGTCTGGGCGCTAGTCTTTCGGAAGAGACGATAAACCGAGGTCCCGTGTGTTACGCAAGATTATTTAGCGCAAGTAAAAGAACCCACGGCAACAAGAGAGTTGTCCCTGGCAAAATTCTGTAGAAAAAAGCCACTCTGATAGGGAAACAAATGCAGTTGTAGACACAAAAAAATGGGTGGCGCTGCTCTGTGGCGACGCGCTCTTCCCGGGGAAAACAGCCCGAATTTCACGCAGAGAAATCTGACGTGACTTAAAGTGATATAAATAAATGAATAAAACAAATAAATAAATAAATAGTAAGAATGACAATTTACACAGGAAGCCCAATATAAAATTATTTCGAGCATGAAGAAAAGTAGTCATACATTTTTTCAATCAGATGTTTCTTCACAGGTTTGTTAAACGTTTGTTTTCAAGGAGCTACTTTTTAAAATTTTAAAAGGGAGGTAAATTATTCTACACTGCTTTTCCTGAAAAATGCAGTGTTTGACTTCTGAGACTATTGCGGGGGCCTGAGGAAAAATGTCTGTGGGTAGGCCTGCTTTTATTGACCCCCCAATTGTTCACAATATTCTTTGGGGCTGTTCATAGGGTCCATACAGAGACACTTGTTGAAATAAATACTGTCTTTAAGTGGAAGAATGGCTAGGTCTTTGCCGTTGGTCTTGGTCAGTGTATTATGACTCAATCTGATTAGTTTGACAGCTCTTTATGCAGGCAGCATACATACTTAAGTTTGTTTCACTAGCACTATTCCATAAAGTTGAAACCTACTTTAAAAGAGATGGAATGTGCACGTGAAAGAATAGTTTTCATGACTGCTAGTTTAGAAAATTCTTGATTTCTCTGAGTTGGTATAATCTTACAGAAATGTATTTTCCTAATGTGGCTGTGTGTTCTGACCAAGATAAATCATTGTC
>CM054148.1:48619275-48621775 GCA_028751875.1 Rapana venosa | reverse complement strand
TGACCCAGCTGCAGTGCGGGGCCCCTCAGGGCGGTGGCTCCACAGCGGCCTGATGTTGATTGGCTCCCTCTGGACTTCCGACCCTGAGGATGCGACATAACAAATGTGGGTACGGCTGTGATGGGAGATTGAAATGAGTGGCGTGAGAACAGCAGGACAGGAACGTCACAGAACTGATTTTAGCCTGACCTCTAGATTATGACTAAGTGCTAAACTTCTGTTTCTGTCTAAAATCTCTTCTACGATATTTTTTTTTATCAATAAGTTAATGTACGGACAGTTATGGAACACTTTTTAAAATCTTCTTGTTCTTTTTCTTGTTCTTCATGTTCTTTTTGTTCTTCTTCTTGTTCTTATTCTTCTTGTGCTTCTTCTGGTTCTTCTTGTTCTTGTTCTTGTTATTGTTGTTGTTCTTCTTCTTCGTCGTCTTCTTCGTCTTCGTAATCGCTGACGTCATCGTCGTTGTAGAGAGCAACTATGGAGGCCCTGGCAAATACTGTTGTGATCTGAAGGCCCCCCAGTAGTCCAAAGAGCTTGTCCCTCATCGGCAGGTCAGTAGGCCAGATATCGGCCCTTTGGTTCCACTGTCATGGGAGAAAGCACGCCACAGAATCACAAATATGGAACTTTGTGAGCATGTGATGTCTAAGTCTGCAGTGTCCAGTCCTCAGTCTCACAATGGTCACTTGGTCTTCTCTGGGTAGGAGGTAGAAGTTATCCTTAACTGCTAAAATGAAGGTGCTGCTGAAGCCATCTTCTCTTTTGCTTTTCTTTCTCTATTGTCTTTGCCTCTTCATACGTCACCTCCTGCTTCTCTTGAGGCATCTGACCTCCTAGCTTATTTATTTATTTATTAAGTAATGAATTATTTTTTTATTTCGAGGATAATGGAATAAGCACTCATGTGCTTAAAAAAACATCCAGTCCCCGTGTGTATGCAGTTTTGTAAATTTTTGTCTTTGCCAGTAGGTCACTTCCTCGTTGCCATGGATGCTGCAGTGTGAAGGAGCCATCAGACTGTCTATGCTCAGTGGACTGCTGCAGGGCAACAAGAGTGGAGCTCTGCAAGGGGTTACTGGTTCTGTGAGTTTTCAATGACCTGAAGCACATACAGCGCATGTGAGAAGATGAGAACTGTGGGGAATATTGCTTCCTTGTTGGTGCAGAGTGTAGTGGCTGCTGTTAACAATGCATCTGCTTCAGACTTCCAATCCAGTGTTAACTCTACTGTATCAATGAACGATGTGTGTGTGTGTGTGTGTGTGTGTGTGTGTGTGTGTGTGTGAGAGAGGAGAGAGAGAGAGAGAGAGAGAGAGAGAGAGAGAAGAGAGAGAGAGAGAGAGAGAGACAGCACAGAGTTTGGGAGAGTGAGAGAGTGTTTATGTATGTCTGTATGTTTGTGTATGAGAGTATGTTTGTGTTTTGTTAGTGTGTGTGTGTGTAGTGTTGTGTGTGTTGTGTGTGCGCGCGCACGCGTGAGCGCGCGCGCTCTCTCATATGCTTATAAAGAGACGGGGATAGCCTAGTGTTCAGAACATTGCGCTAGCAATCTGACGACCCGGGTTCGATTCCCGTTCAAGGGAATATTTTCCCCTGGAGTTAACATCAGTGAAGACTCCACTCTCCCCAAAAGTCCTTCGGATGAGACTATAAGCCGAGGCCCCGTGTGCGAACGCACGCAGAACATCTTGCGCACACGTTAAATCCTGTTCCGCTTTTTCGGAAGAGTAGGCCATTGTGTACCGTGGGAATAGATGACAGAATGTACAAAAACCCCATACACACGAGGATGGATATAAAACAGCACATAAATGCTTATTCCATTATCCTCGATATAAAAGAATAAAATAAAATAAAATAAATAAAGAATCCTTAAATATTTCACGTGTAATGGACACACCAGCACACGAGTGTAAACAATTGTGATAACTGATACAATAATAATGGTGTGATAATGATGATGATTGTATTATGAGATTATAATTATAATGGTGAAATAGTATTGAAGAATAAAATGATAATAATGTATCAAACTTACATAGCGCTATATCGTGAGGGGAAAAAATCAAAGCACTTGTATTCAAGTCATGGACACACGTACGCATAAAATCATGTACAAAGAGTATCAACATATTTTAATGTACACACATGCACATACACACATGCGCGCGCTTGCCACACACACACACACATACACACTGGTTAGACATTGCGCTCGCAATCTGACGACCCCAGTTCGATTCCATTCAAGGGGATTTTTCCCTGAAGTTGATATCAGTGCAGTCTCCACTCTCCCCAAAAAGTCCTTCGGATGAGACTACAAACCGAGTCCCATGTGCAAACGCACGCAGAAACATCTTGCGTACACGTTAAAACCCGTTCGCTTTTCGGGAAAAGTAGGCCATTGTGTGCCGGTGGGAATGGATGGCAAATTTCACAAAACTGCATACACACGGGGACTAGAGGTAAAAAAATACACGAGTGCTTATTCCATTATCCT
>CM054148.1:48609275-48616775 GCA_028751875.1 Rapana venosa | reverse complement strand
AAAGAAAACAAGAAACACGCATACACACATACACGCACACACATGCGTGCGCGCACACACACAGACACACAGGCATACAGACACACACACACAGACAGACACACAGGCACAGAGACACACAGACACAGACACACAGACACAGACACACACACAGACCACACACACGCACGCACGCACGCACGCACACACACACACACACACACACACACACACACACACACACACACACACACACGCACGCACGCACACACACACACACACACACACACACACACACACACACACACACACACGAAAGTAGCGCACTTTAGCGGGTGATGGCGATTGAAGGTATTGATCGGTCTTAGGTGTGACAGCAGGGAAAGATCTTACTTTGGAAATAAGTGTTTTCAGGCTGGATTTGAAAGTGCCTAATGTAGGCTGTTAGCGAAGAGAGAGAGAGAGAGAAGAGAGAGAGAGAGAGAGAGAGAGAGAGAGAGAGAGAGAGAGAGAGAGAGAGAGAGAGAGAGAGAGAGAGAGAGAGAGAGAGAACTCGAACTCGAACTCGAACTCGAATGATTTATTCACAAAAAGGCCATTGGCCCATAACATGAAGAGAGAGAGAGAGAGAAGAGAGAGAGAGAGAGAGAGAGAGGAGAGAGAAGAGAGAGAGAGAGAGAGAGAGAGAGAGAGAGAGAGAGAGAAGAAGAGAGAAGAAAAGAGAAGAGAAGAAGAGAGAGAGAGAGAGAGAGAGAGAGAGAGAGAAGAAGCGATGATACAGAAGGAGAAGAGAGAATTGGAGAAGATGAAGAGAGAGGGAGGAGAGAGAGAGAGAGAGAGAGAGAGAAGAGAGAGAGAGAGAGAGAGAGAGAGAGAGAGAGAGAGAGAGAGAAGAGAGAGAGAGATAGAGAGAGAGAGAGAGAGAGAGAGGAGAGAGAGAGGGAGAAGAAAGAGAGAGAAAGAGAGAGAAGAGAGAGAGAGGGAAGAGAGAGAAGAGAGAGAGAGAGAGAAAGAGAAAGAAAGAGAAAGATAGAGAAGAATAGAAGAGAAAGGAGAGAGAGAGAGAGAAGAGAGAAAAGAGAGAGAAAGAGAGAAAGAGAGAGAGGAGAGAGAAAGAGAGAAAGAGAGAGAGACAAGACACGACGAGAGAAAAGAAAGAAATGAAGAGAGAGGACAGAGGAGAGAGAAAGAGAGAGAAAAGAGAGAGAGAGAGAGAGAGAGAGAGAGAGAGAGAGAGAGAAGGGAGAAGAGAGAGAGAGAGAGAAGAAAGAGAGAAGAGAGAGAGAGAGAGAGAGAAGAGAGAAAGAAAGAGAGAGAGAGAGAAAGAGAAGAGAGAGAGAGAGAGAGAGAGAGAGAGAGAGAGAGAGGTCATTCTAGATGGGCACCTGGAACACAGAAGGAGCAATGGCCAAAGGTGAATTGTTTCAATCTGGGAATTCCTATTTATTTATTTATTTATTTTATTTATACCACTTTAAGTCACGGCAGATTTCTCTGCGTGAAATTCGGGCTGCTCTCCCCGGGGAGATCGCGTCGCCACAAGAGCAGCGCCACCTTTTTTTCTTCTCTTTTTTTCCTGTCTGCAACAGTATTTGTTTCCCTATCAGAGTGTCTTTTTTTCTACAGAATTTTGCCAGGGACAACTCTCTTGTTGCCGTGGGTTCTTTTACGTGCGCTGAATAAATTTGTGTAACACACGGGACCTCGGTTTATCGTCTCATCCGAAAGACTAGCGCCCAGACCACCACTCATGATCTAATGGATGGGGAAAATGTTTTGGGTCCAAACGGGATACGAACCACCGCACACTTCCGACCCGGACTTTTTGCTTTCTAGACAGGCGCGTTACCTCTAGACCACCGATTCACCTAAGCTCAAAGCACTGGCAGCAGAACGGAGGGAGTGATGTGGACCATGCAGGCGTAGAATGATGGTCACAGAGGCAGGAGGGCGCAGCTTTGTGGAGGCATCTCCAACAGAAAGTACTCCACTCTTTGTTTAACAGGCAGCCACTGAAGAGACCAAAAAGAGAGGAGTAAGATGTTTAGATTGTTTTCTTAGGATAAGTCGAGCTGTTGAGTTTTGTACTTGCTGAAGGGAGCGGATGGATGATGCTGGTACTTTCAGCCAAAAGGGAATTACAGTACTGCAATTGTGAAAGAATAAGAAATTTGATAAACTTAGATGTTGCATCAGTAGACAGATACTTGAAAGTTGCAATAATGCACGGTAATTGATGGTAATAGGACTTGCAGGTCTTTGTGGTGAAGTTTTGCATGGAAAGTGTGTTGTTAATTACAACATCTAGAATCTTTACAGAGCTGGACAGAGGAACTGATGTATTGCCAAATTAGTGTTGAGGAGAATTTATGTTTGGTCCCTACGAGCATAGCTTCGGTTTTAGTAGCGTTTAGTTGTACCTTGCTCTGAATCATCCAGTTTTTAGTATCTTGAAGACAGTGGGACATATTTGTCAAAAGAGAAGGCATATCTTCATGAGTACAGCTGTTTTGAAGCTTAGAATCAGCATAATGATGATTGATTTGACGGCGGTTTATTGTGTTTGAAAGTGGAGCGGTGTAAAAGTGAAGAGAACAGGGCTAGGAACTGATCCCTGTTGACACCGTATTCCAGTGGGACAGTTTGCATTGATTGTTGCTTACAACAGCTGTCTGACATCGGTCTGTAAGATTTAAAGTAAAGCAGTTGATGGCTGTACCATTCATTTCAGAGACTTTCTGGAGGTGGTAGAGAAGAATTGAGTGGTCTGTAGTGTCAGAGGCTGCTGCCAAGTCAAAGAGAGTGAGAAGAGAGATTTTTTTCTGAATCAGAAGCAAGTAGAAGAGTATTTTATGTGAGGACTAGAGTGGTTCCAGTGCTGTGGTTTGCTTTATAGGCAAAGTAAAAATGTGATTGATGGGTTGTTTCACAACTACTTTGAAAGTTTTTAAGAGACCAAAAGAATATTAGAATTTGGTATATATATATATATATCTATATCTATCTGTCTGTCTATCTATCTATCTATCTATCTATCTATCTATCTATCTATCTATCTATCTATCTATCTATCTATCTATCTATCTATCTATCTATCTATATACATATATATACATTAGAATTTTTGAAATCTAGATTATGCTTTTTGAGTAGGGGTCTCACTATTGCGATTTTGAAAGCCGATGGGAAATTGCTTGAAGTAGAGATGAGTTCACTGTTTTGAAAGGGACTGCAACAAAAGAGGAGCAGGTAAGGGATCAAGCTTGCATGTTTATATTGGAATTTCCTTAAGAAATGTTTAGATTTCTTTCTCATTCGTGGGATGGAAAAAATGGAGAGGAGTGTCAGTAAACTAGGAGTAATGCGGGGGCAGGCTGGAAAGGAGTCTGATCTAGTCTGGAGCGGATGTTGTGGACTTTGTCAGCAAAGAGGGAAGAAAAATAGAAGACAATTCAGACGAGCTGTAGTTGGAAGGCAGACGACTTGCTTTTACAGATCCAAGAAGATTTGAGGTAAGGAGTAAAGAGATGTCGTGGATGTTAGCGATGAGAACTTGAGGAGAGTCTTTGCTGAGGTAATTAGAATTCTGGGTTTATTTGTTTTCGGAAAAAGCTGTTTATTTGTTTTAGTTTTTGTTTTCCGCTACTACCATTCCAGCTGCTCGAGTCTGCGCTTTGCGAAGATGTTGTGAGTGCACCATAGTGCATAGGGTCTGTCAGGCAGAGATGCTTAGTGGGGGACGCATACTCTTCTTGCAGTTGTCTGACAACACAGTTGTAGTACTTAAAGAGGTCAGTCTGGTCAGAGGTTTGTGAAAGGCATTAAGCAGCTTGCACAGAAAAGGAGTCAATGTCTATGGCCCTGAGATTACAGCAGGTGACACATTTCTTCTTTCTGATAGGTTTTGCAATGTTGAGCAAAGAAAAGGATGACAGAGTGATCAGAATGCATTTCATCAGTGACAGATATAGATATGAGCAGATTATGTGAAACATCTGCAATGAGCAAGACTGAAATTCAACTGATCTGTGTGTTGCTTCGTTTTCTAGCTGGGAAAGAATGTGGTTTGACAACGAAAGAGGACGCATGACGTCAGAGAAGACTGGTTGTTGAAATGGAAGTTGACGACACACAGAGTAATAAGCTTTCTGGTAGAGAGACTGTTGTGATCCCCGAGTGACTAGAACTCTTTACAGAGGCTGCATTCTCTCTACAGTTTCAGATCATTGTGAGAAAAATATGATTCCATGTCCAAATGCCTTTAAAGTAGACTTTTTTGGTACCAACATTACACAGAAAATGTCTATGTACGTCAGGTCTTTTTAAATCGTGTCTGTGAGGCTGAGAGACAGACACGCACCTGGCCGAAACTAAAACAACGGCAAACCACGTGTTCAGACAGGTCTGCTGATGTCATTAGGTGAGAGTAGAGAGCGAAGCACCTACAAGACAGAGAAGATCAAAAGTTGATAATGTTACACAACATATCCCCGTTATTCAGAAAATGTATAGGGATTCCATACTATGTCATTTTCACATTATTACCAGCGAGTTGATTTAATGATAACAGTATGAACCATGTTGCTACCTCGTTTGTTTGTTGTTGTTGTTTTTACATTGCAGTTGTCTTGCCTGTCCTTAGGTTGTGCCTGTCAAAGAGGAGAATGCCTACTGGTGTTGACTTCCACCATCCACTTCGTGTGGGCTTGACGGTCACTACAGCCGAGTGGTTAAGACCATTCCACTTCAATTCCATAGGTCCATGAAGTCGTGGGTTCGAATCTCGGCGGCGGTGTCTGGCGAATTTAGGGTGGGGGATTTTTACGACTTCCCAGGTCAACTTCAAGTGCAGACCTGCCAGTGCCTGAATTACCTATGTGTATATACACATGCAGAAGATCAAATATTCACGTGAAAGATCCCATCATCCATGTCAGCATTCAGTGGGTTTTGGAAACACGAAGATAGCCAGCATGCAGTCTGCACAATGAAACAAGCTGTTCTGAAGTCGGAATGTGTCAGCTGAGGTTAGCGGGCAGACCTCCTGCAATAGTACCGCAAAGATCAGGTACTACGAACTTCATCCGGCTAGAGAACGTTGAAAAGAGAAGAGAAGAGAAGAGAGGAGAGACGAGTTTGTGTTTTCTTAACTTACAAGCACCCCCACCCCCTCCACCCCCACCCCCATTTCCCTGGAACCAAAGCTGAAATAAAAACTGTTTCAAACTGTTCTCATAGAAATCTCTCTCCCCCCCCCCCCCCCCAAAAAAAAAAAGACAAGTTTTGAGAACAATGAAGAGAATTCTCGCTGAGACCATTGAACAACAAGAAAAAAAACAATCACCCAGAAACGAGTGAAAAAAAGAGAAACAAGAGGAGCGAGCTAAAGACTGTCCACTTCCAAGAGAAATATGTAGATGAACTTCACAAAGGCTCAGAGAAGACCTGACAAGTAGGAAAAAGAATCAAATCCTAAAATTGGAAGACTGGTCTGTGGATGTATAGCGAGATAAACGTACATACAGAGCTAGGCACCTAGAGGAAACAGAGGATCGGTGGTCTAGAGGTAACGTGCCTGCCTAGAAATCGAAAAGTCTGGGTCGGAAGTGTGCGGTGGTTAAATCCCCGTTTGGGCCCAAAACTTTTCCCCCATCCATTAGACCGTGAGTGGTGGTCTGCGTGCTAGTCTTTTGGGTGAGACGATAAACCGAGGTTCCGTGTGTTGCACATATTTAGCGCACGTAAAAGAACCCACGGTAAGAAGAGAGTTGCCCTGGCAAAATTCTGTAGAAAAAAAAGCCACTTTGATAGGGAAAGAAATACAGGTGCAGACAGGAAAAGAAAAAAAAAGGTGGCGATGCTCTTGTGGCGATGCGCTCTCCCCGGAGAGAGAATCCCGAGTTTCATGCAGAGAAATCTGCCGTGACTTTAAGTGATATAAATAAATAATTAAATAAATAAATAAAAACAAGAACTAGGAAAAAAACAGATTTCTAGGAAGGTCTGTCGTTGCAGTGACACAAGCGGTGAAAACTGAAAGAAAGTAAAAAGAAAAAGAAAAAAGAACCATGTCTCAAACCAGAACTTTTTGATACCACTGGATAATGTGAGAGGGCCACCTAACAACCAAGTAGACGTCATAAAGAACATTGAAAACATCGGAATGAGATCAGAGCGAGAGAAACTAAAAGAAAGAACATTTATAAGACTGGAAATGGAGTTAGGGAAGAACTAAACAAAAAAAACCCAACAACAAAAAAGACCACCACCCAACAACAAAAACCAAACAAAACAAGAAAAAGCTGGGAAATTTAGATGGGAGCGAGAGAAACTAAAAGAAAGAACATTTCAAAGACTGACAGTAAGAAAGGGAAGAACTCAAAAAAACAAAAGAAAGTACAAACAAGAAGACAGAACACTTCAAAGACTAGTCCCTCTAAAAAAAAAACAGAAGAAAAAAAGAAAAGAGACATCCAAGCAACAACAAGAAAAAGAAGAAAAAACCCTCTGAAATGAGAGCAAAGAAAGTGTTCAAGACAGATCTGTTGAGAAATGTGAAAGAGCTGAGCAGTAACGAGAAACAGAAGCCAGCACAAATACATTTTCAAAGACAAGTCCCCAATTATGTCCAAAAGTTGAGAGAGGTCAGCAGCTGAAAGAAATCGAAACAAGGAAGTAGAAATTTCTATTGAAAAATGTGTATCGATGAGCTTAAAGAAGCTTAGACGCAGGCTTGCCCCCTTGAGGAGGATACAGGGATGGGGTCTTCCAGCAGAAATAGCATTCACACTTGTGCTAGAAATTGTCCCTTTTCTATCACTCTCTCTGTTTTCTTCTTCTTCTTCTACTTCTTCTCCCCCCCTCTCTCTCTCACTCTCTCTCTCATGTTCTACCTGCCCAAGTTTTCTCTCATGAACTGTTGAAGGAGTTGCCCCAAAGTCGGAATGTGTCAGCTGAGGTCTTGTACTGAGGGCCGACCCCCTGCAGAGTTAAAAGCACAGGAGAAGGCCAGGCTTTGTTTTGCGCTTTGTACTTAGTGTGGCAACACAACATAAAGAAGACAGAATCAAGACACCGGCAAACTCGCAGAGTGCCCAATATCAACATCTGCAGTGACAGAGTGAAAGACAAAAAGCCAGCAAAATAGAGGATATAAAAATCTACAGAGGACTGAAGCCAGTAGACCAGGCAGTATAACAACATATGTGTAATCAGGAAGACAGACAGACAGACAGACAGACAGACAGACAGACAGACAGACAGACAGACAGACAGACAGAATGTAGTATTTCAGTATAATCATTAAGAACTTTGTTCTTAGATAGATGGCTTGATGAAAAAAGCAAATGCATTGCTTATTCAATGTACCATCTGGAAAAAAAAATTGACTTGACTTGACTTGACAGAAAGATGGCTGAAACCGCGATATGGTGCAGTTTGTTTAGTCTCACTGTGCACGTTAAGTATTCCAAGCCATCAACGGAAATACCTCTTTTTTTCTCTCCATCATTTCTCTGTCTT
>CM054148.1:48586775-48599275 GCA_028751875.1 Rapana venosa | reverse complement strand
GTTGACTTTGTTCTCCAAATCTGGCTGTGTTTAGCGTCCATCTGTTCCCATATTTTCACAAATGCTTGGCATATCCACGTTTTGCAAACAAAATTAATAATGATGTTATGAACGTCTCGTGGAGTTTGTTGCGGGCTTATTGAGAAATCTGGCACCGCCCAGTCGAGTATCGTCCACTTTACGGATGCTGTTTGAAGATCTCAAAGTGTTTGTTTCTCTTTCAAGCCTGATTAATATGGGAATATATCATGATAGTAAGCGTAGGGTACATCCCTATCAAGTAGTCTCAAAGCTGGTGCACTTCCATGGCATCATTCTCCTTATCACCCAGGCACCAAAACAAGAAACAAAACACACACACACATGCACGCACGCACGCACCTACGGACACACACACACACATACACACACACGCGCGCGCGCGTGTCCGCATGCACATACACAGAGTAATAAAATAATTATATATATACAGAGGGAGTGACAGGCAACGTGCATTAAATATTTCAATTTTGGAAGCACATCGTTGTATCAATTGTGAGATATATTGGGTTATGCTTTTTTGCCTCTTTTTATCAAGATGTACAGAATAATGAGAATGTGCCTGAATTGACTGTATACTTGTTTGGAAACATTTTATCAAATGAATGTTAAAAAACCCCTAACCAACTGTAAAGTCTAACTTATCAGCAGTTTCGGGAAACTACCCGAAATGGAATTAAAAAGTTAAACGAGTACTTACCTAGGGATGTCAAAGTTTGAGTGGAATTCCGTGCGGGTAGTTGACAGAGAACGAGGATATGTGCCCACCCTCTGTATTCATCTCCCACCCTCCCTTATGTAAATCTCTATTGAGAGCAATTTTGATTTTAAATCAAGGACAGTACAGTACAGAAGGCAATTATTTATATTTGATAGTGTTTTTTGAAGCTTTGTAATATTAGTCATATAGATATAAACATAAGTAATATAAGTGGGAACGGGATAGCTCAGTGGTCAGAGCACTCGCTTTCCCCCATCCAAGCTTAAGCAGCATCGAGCGTTGTTACCACTTGGATGGGAGACCTTTTGCCCACCTTGGCTTCAGTACAGTCCCCAGGTTCGCCCAGCTGTAAATGGGTACCTGCCTCTTTAGGGCCAGGGAAGGTTAAGCAGCGAGGGAGAGGAGATGGGCGCCGCCCTCAATACGCTGGCCCTAGAGAAGTGAGGCCTCTGACGCCTCGCTGCCCTACGACCTTATAGGTCATGGGACACCTTTACCTTTTTAACCTTTGAGATAAGTCCAGTTTGTAATCAAGGACAAGATGGAAATGTAATTAGATCATTTGTATTTAAATTATATACACTGTAAAGTAAGTCTTCTTCAGGCATGCGCATCTTTCACATAATTATCCCTCCATCTCTGTCAGCTAGCTTCATAGAAGTCCTCTCCAACACCGACCTCCCAAGGTAAGCACTCAAACGTGGAAGTTTTGATTTGAAATGCGACATTCACTCAAAGCGCCGCCAACACAATAGTACATTCAGCACACGTGATATTTATCTTCTTTTGAGTTTTGTAGATTCTTACATGTTATTTCTAATGTTAATAACATTGAAAACATTTCGCAGATCGTTTCTGTTTGTTCAAAACAGTAAGTAGTCCATATTTCAGAGTATTTCGATATTGTAGTATAACACTTGGCACCAGTTGCTTTAGTAGGCAACCCTTGTGTCTTCATTCCTCAATTGTAAGCAGCGTCCGTAGCCCTTTCCCCCCCCCCCCCCCTCCTTCCAAACTTGTGTCAGGTGAAGGTCATATCCTAGCTACGGACTAAAGGGCGTATGTTCAACACTCCTGAAGTCGGGTCAGCCGTGACGTCACTGGCAGTATCCACAGTTTTGTTAACAACAACAACAAATGTGCACAAACTCCACTTCCAATGAAAAGAAGCTGACCTCATGGACTTTAAATCTGAACAGTGGTAAGCTTTTCGGTGAACAGACGGCGGAGTGGGGGGGGGGGGGGGGGGGGGGGGAAGCGAAGGTGGTGTGTGTGTGGTGGGGGGGGGGGGGGGGGAACCATGCACACTTTGACATCACATCTTGCCCCGACTTCAACAGGATTCAATTCCATTCCATCCTTTATTATCTCACTAACAGAGGAATTCGTGTGGGTGACAAGCCGTACATAAAAATAAGTAAATAGGAAAAAAACACCATTTACCACAGAAGAATAACACAGCGCAGTAGACGAACATCACCTCGCACACATGTACAAGATAACACCTACACCGATACCAGTACCAGCATTTTACCATTGAAGACTGAACGTACACCCCACACAAAAGTGGGTCACTGCCAATGGGGCTTTGTATCTGATGATCAGGTGTAAGTGACTGGCAGCTGGGCTCATTAGCAGATAGTAAGAGCAGCCAGTGTCACTTTGGAGCCTTCCTCCAGTCTGCATCAGTTAGCAAAGCATGGAGACAGTCCGTGTGTCAGGCCTCAGGTCAGGGCTGCCCATGAACTGGCCTTGTTCTGAAGGACACAAAGGACTTGCTGCCCAGAACATCTCCCTCTCTCTCTCCATCTCTCTCCATCTCTCTCCATCTCTCTCTCTCTCTCTCTCTCTCTCTCTCTCTCTCTCTCTCTCTTTCTCTCTCTTTCTCTCTCTCGATCTCTCTCTCTCTCTAGGGGCTGTTAAAACTGTTTTATATCAAGCTCATTGGCATTTAAAAAAAAAGGTTTGAGTGAGGGTGCTTTTTCAGAATTTGATATCTGGTTTATTTTTATGTTGATGTAACCTAAAAATGCTCTCTTCTCTCTCTCTCTCTCTCTCTCTCTCTCTCTCTCTCTCTCTCTCTCTCTCTCTCTCTCTCTCTCTCTCTCTCTCTCTCTCTCTCTCTATCGCTTCTTGCTGTCTCCCCTCTATTTTACCTTACTCATATTATTTAATTATAATCAGTGTATCAGTTTTCATGTTAATGTTCAATTCGTTTGAGAAGTATGTGTTTATTAACGCATATCTCTTTCCTCCAAAAAATTTATAATCTATGTATCTCTTGACATGAATGTTCAGGTCAGTTAGGGATGATGTATTGTTAAATATACACTTATCTTTTTAAAATCAAGTTGTCGTTGTTGTAGTAGGTTTTTTTTCCCTAATCAGGGCAAGGGCCAGATGAAAAAAGTATGCCTATGCTTACTCTTGTACCCTTGAAAAATAAAGATTCATTCATTCCTTCATTCATTCATTCATTCATTCTCTCTCTGTATCTGTGTGTGTACGTGGTGTGTGTGTGTGTGTGTGTGTGTGTGTGTGTGTGTGTGTGTGTGTGTGTGTGTGTGTGTTGTGTGTGTGTCTGTGCCGCAGATGGAGACTAATCAGGAGGAAAGAAAGAATAGAGATGAGTGCTGAGAGGAGGTAGAGAGGGTGGGTGGGTGAAGGAGGGGGCGGAGAAGAAATTAGTGATAGAAAGGAAGCAGAAGTGCGGTGAAGGAGAGCAAGAGTGAGAGAAAAGAAAGAAAGAAAGAAAGAAAGAAAAGGATCTAAAAGGGTAAGAGAACACAAAGAGAGAGAGAGAGAGAGAGAGGAAGAAGAAGAAGGAGGAGGAGGAGGGTGAGGAGCAGGAGGAGAAGAAGAGGAGAAAGAAGAAGAACAAGAAAAATGAGGAAGTGGAGGAAGAGAAGGAAGAGAAAGAGGAGAAGATGAGGAGGAAGAAAAAGAAGGCGGGGGAGGAGGAGGAGGAGAATGCGAAGAAGAAGAATGCGAAGAATGCAAAGAAGTAGAAGAATGCAAAGAAGAAGAATGCAAAGAAGAAGAAGAATACAAAGAAGAATGCAAAGGAGAAGAAGAATTGCGAAAAATGCAACAACAAAAAATGCGAAGAAGAAGAATTGCGAAGAATGCAAAGAAGAAGAAGAATTGCGAAGAAGAATTGCGAAGAAGAAGAATTGCAAAGAAGAGGAAGAATTGCGAAGAAGAATTGCGAAGAAGAATTGCGAAGAAGAAACCATGCACCTTGACATTACATCTTGCCCCGACTTCAACAGGATTCAATTCAATCCAATCACTTTTTTATCTCACTAACAAGGAATTCGTGGGGTGACAAGCCGTACATAAAAAAAAAGTAAAAAAGGAAAAAAACACCATTTACCACAGAAGAATAACACAGCGCAGTAGACGACCATCACCTCGCACACATGTACAAGATAACACCTACACCGATACCAGTACCAGCATTTTACCATTGAGGACTGAACGTACACCCCACACAAAAGTGGGTCACTGCCAATGGGGCTTTGTGTCTGATGATCAGGTGTAAGTGACTGGCAGCTGGGCTCATTAGCGGATAGTAAGAGCAGACAAATTCACAGACAGCTTAAACAAATTCGCAACGAATAAAGAGGGCACCAACAATGAGCTCATGAGAGGGACCGAGAACAGGGAAGAATGGAGAGCCATGATCGTCGATGTCTGCAGGACCAGACCGGACACTTGAAGAAGAAGAAGAAGAAGAGCAGCCAGTGTCACGTTGGAGCCTTCCTCCACACTGCATCAGTTAGCAAAGCATGGAGACAGTCCCTGTGCCAGGCCTCAGGTCAGGGCTGCCCATGAACTGGCCTTGTTCTGAAGGACACAAAGGACTTGCTGCCCAGAACATCTCCCTCTCTCTTTCTCTCTCTCTCTTTCTCTCCCCCCCCCCCTCTCTCTCTCTCTCTCTCTCCTCCTCTCTGATCGCGTACTGTTTTGAGAATTATATATTTAGTACATCTCTGAAACACAACACACACACCACACACACACACACACACACACGCACACGGGACACACACCCCGCACACACACCGCACACACACACACACTCTCTCTTTTCTCTGTATTGTGGCCTAAGACCGATATGCAATTAATTCATTCTCTCTCTCTCTCTCTCTCCCTCTCTCCCCTCCTCTCTCTCTCCATCTCTCTCTCTCTCCTCTCCATTTCTCTCTCTCCTCTCCCCTCCGTCTCTCTCTCTCTCTTTTATTGCTGTTGTGTGTATTGTAATAAAGGGCATATTCATACTTTCGATTTTCAATATTATTTTGGACTTGTTGACTGTACTTGAGCTCCAGTGAATCTCCTATTTTTAAAATTTATTATTACGTGTAACAACTATGTGTACTATTCTACAATATGAAGGTGTTCAATTTTTATGATTTTATAAGTTTGGCTTACTCTCTCTCTCTCTCTCTTCCTCTCTCTCTCTCTCTCTCTCTCTCTGTTGTTATTGCGTAGTTGTTACTTTGTTTTTGTTGTTGATTTGTTGGGTTTTTTCGTTTGTTTGTTTTTTGTTTTGGTTTATGTATGGTGTGTGTGTGTGTGTGGGTGTGTGAAGGGGGAACGGTGCGTTTTTTTTTAAAAAAATGTTTTTTTCTCATTTGTTTGTTGTTGTTTTTTTCTTGTTTTTTGTTTTGTTTGGTTGGGAGGGTGTTTTTGTCTGCTTTGTTGTTGTTGTTGTTTTTTGTTTTTTTTGGTTTGCTTGCTTTTTTTTTGGGGGGGGGGTCTGGGGTTCATTTTTGCTTTTGCTCGTCTGGGGTTGTTTGGTTGTTTGTTTGTCTGTTTTTTCTTTTTCCTCTTTTTCTTTAAATTTTTTCCCCTTTGCTTCCTCTGCTTTAAAGTATGAGTACTGAGGCATCTTTAAATGTGACCCCATGGCCGGGACTGGATGTAAAAAAGCACATGAGTACTTATTCATTTTCCTGGAAAAAAAAATTGTTTCTATTACTTACAATTGTAGATGTTCTTTTTATACTTTATTTGCCTTTCCCCCCCCTCTTTATTTTGTGAGTGTAGGGTATTGCACTTATTTTTTCTATCATGACATTCAATTTGCATGAGTATAAATTAAAAAGTGTTTGTGTTGATCGTGTGGCTATGTGAGTATTACAAATTTTGTATTATCCCTGAAACACCCCCCCCCCCCCCCCACACACACACACACTCACACACACATACACACACACTCACTCACTCCATCACTCATATTCCTCCCTCAATGACTGTATAGGGTTTTTGATTTCTTCTTTGTTTTGGGTTTTTTGTTTTTATTGTGTGGATGTATGGGTATTAAATTTTTCATTATCAGACATATAATTTTGAAACGAGTAGAATCCCAAAATGAGTGGTTTTATGGGATCGCATACTGTTTTGGAATTATTTATTGGATATTATCTCTGAAAAAACAAAACACACACACACCACAACCTGTCTCTGTCTCTCTCTTCAAACCCTTTTTTCGTCTTGCTTATAGTTATAGTATATCCTGATGAAGGATTCATAAATTTTTTAATTTTCAATACTTTATTGGACTTGCCTCTGGGACTTAAATTTTAAAATGAGGCCCTATTTCAATATCTTATAATTTGTGTAACAAGTAGGTTTACCATTTGACAATGTGTAGATGTTTATCTTTATGAAATTATTAATTTGGTTGTGCTATTTTTCTTGGCTGTGTTGTTGTTCTTTTTTCTTGCTGTTGTTGTTTGTCTTGTTTTCCCCTTTTTTACTCTTTTGTTGGTTTCGTTTTTCCTTCCTTTTGGGTTTTTTTGTTTTTTGTTTGTTTTGGTTAGGGTTTTTTGGGGGTGGCGGGTGGGGTATTTTTAGGGTTTTTCTTTTATTTGCTTGCTTTGGGGGTGGTTGTTGGGGGGGGGGGGGGGGGAGTTTTGAAAAGGGTTTTCCCTGTTTTTATTGTGAGAGTATAATATTGGGTATATTATTGAGATGTATCCCTAACGGGCGGGGACTGGATGAAAAAAGCACAGGTGGCTTTTCATTCCTCGAATAAAAGAATTGTCATTCTTCTCCTCTCTCTCTCTCTCCTCCCCTCTCCTCTCTCTCCTCTCTTCTTCTCTCTTCTCTTCTCTCCTTTTCTTTCCCTCTCTCTTCTCCCGCTTCTTGCGTCTCCCCTTTTTTTTTTTTTTTTTTAAAAAAAAAAAAAATTACGATACTCTTTTCCAAAAAATTATAATCTATGTATCTCTTGACATGAATGTTCAGGTCAGTTAGGGATGATGTATTGTTAAATATACATTATCTTTTTAAAATCAAGTTGTCGTTGTTGTAGTAGGTTTTTTTTTCCCTAATCAGGCAAGGGCCAGATGAAAAAAGTATGCCTATGCTTACTCTTGTACCCTTGAAAAATAAAGATTCATTCATTCCTTCATTCATTCATTCATTCATTCTCTCTCTGTATCTGTGTGTGTACGTGTGTGTGTGTGTGTGTGTGTGTGTGTGTGTGTGTGTGTGTGTGTGTGTGTGTGTGAGTGTGTGTTTTGTCTGTGCCGCAGATGGAGACTAATCAGGAGGAAAGAAAGAATAGAGATGAGTGCTGAGAGGAGGTAGAGAGGGTGGGTGGGTGAAGGAGGGGGCGGAGAAGAAATTAGTGATAGAAAGGAAGCAGAAGTGCGGTGAAGGAGAGCAAGAGTGAGAGAAAAGAAAGAAAGAAAGAAAGAAAGAAAAGGATCTAAAAGGGTAAGAGAAAAACAAAGAGAGAGAGAGAGAGAGAGAGGAAGAAGAAGAAGGAGGAGGAGGAGGGTGAGGAGCAGGAGGAGAAGAAGAGGAGAAAGAAGAAGAACAAGAAAAATGAGGAAGTGGAGGAAGAGAAGAAGGAAAGAGGAGAAGATGAGGAGGAAGAAAAAGAAGGCGGGGGAGGAGAGGAGGAGAATGCGAAGAAGAAGAATGCGAAGAATGCAAAAGAAGTAGAAGAATGCAAAGAAGAAGAATGCAAAGAAGAAGAAGAATACAAAGAAGAATGCAAAGGAGAAGAAGAATTGCGAAAAATGCAACAACAAAAAATGCGAAGAAGAAGAATGCGAAGAATGCAAAGAAGAAGAAGAATTGCGAAGAAGAATTGCGAAGAAGAAGAATTGCAAAGAAGAGGAAGAATTGCGAAGAAGAATTGCGAAGAGAAATTGCGAAGAAGGGAAAAAGAAGAATTGCGAAGAAGAAGAAGAATTAAGAAGAAGAAGAAGAAAAGAAGAAGAAGAAGAATTGCAAAGAAGAAGAATAATTTGCGAAAGAAAAGATGCGAAGAAGAATTGTGAAGAATTAGAAGAAGAAGAAGAAGAATTCTAAAGAAGAAGAATTCAAAGAAAAAGATGAAAAAGAAGAATGCAAAGAAGAAGTACTTAAGAAGAAGAAGTAAGAAGAAGAAGAAGACGAGGAGGAGGAGGGGAGGAGGAGGAGGGGGGAGGAGGAGGAGGAGACAAAGGAGGAAAAAGAAGAAGAGACAACGATAATGAGGATATGAAAGAGAAAGTTGACAGCAACAACGACAACGATGACGATGACGATGATGATGATGATAATGATGGAAATGTTTCAGTGATAGCAAGATTTTTTTCCCCTATATGCTCATTTATCTTTCTTTGTTGAAAAGTGATAAACACCTGACACTAAAACAAAGGAAGAGCGATAAAATAATGTAGTTCAGATCCCCTTATAGTGTCCAAATTACAACACACCGAAATTCCCATGCATCCATAACATCACAACAGAGTGACATCATCATAATTATATATCTATAACATTACAACAGAGTGACATCATCATATACCTATAACATTACAAGAGATTGACATCACATATATCTATAAACATTACAACACACTGAAATTATATATACATATAAAATATAAAATATATAATATATATATATATATATATATATATATATAATATATATTTATATGTAAAAATGTATATGTATATGTATGTATAGATAACACATTACAACACACTAACATCACCATATATTTCTATACCTTACAACACACTGACATCACAATATATCTTTAACATCACAACACACCGAAATCATCATATATCTTTAACAACACATCTAGCTATCTAGCTATCTGTCCCGTAGTCTGACGACCGTGGGGGCACCCTCAAAGACTCAACAACCAGTTCCCTCCATTCCTCTCTCTGTTCTGCCTTTCTCAGGGTTTTGTTGAGTTCTAGGCCTGTCCATTCGCTGATTTCATTATCATGACATATAATTTGAAACGAGTATAATCTAAAATGAGTGTTGATGGGATCGCATACTGTTTTGGGAATTATATATTGGATATTATCTCTGAAATACACACACACACACACACACTCTGTCTCTGTCTCTCTCTCTCACCTTTTATCGTCTTGCTTATAGTTATAGTATATCCTGATGAAGGATTCATATTTTACATTTTCAATACTTTATTGGACTTGCCTCTGTACTTAAGTTTTAATGAGTGCCCTATTTCAATATCTTATAATTATGTGTAACAAGTATGTGTACCATTTGACAATGTGTAGATGTTTATCTTTATGACTTATTAAGTTTGGTTGTGCTATTTTTCTTGGCTGTGTTGTTGTTCTTGTTCTTGCTGTTGTTGTTTGTCTGTTTTTCTCTTTTTTATCATCTTTTGTTGGTTTCGTTTTTCCTTCTCTTTTGTTTGTTTGTTTGTTTGTTTGTTTTGGTTAGGGTTTTTTGGGGGTGCGGGTGGGGTATTTTTAGGGTTTTCTTTTATTTGCTTGCTTTGGGGGTGGTTGTTGGGGGGGGGGGGGGGGAGCTGTTTTGAAAAGGGTTATTTCCCCTTGTTTTTATTGTGAGACTGTATAACTATTGGGTTATTATTATTGAGATGTATCCCTAACGGGCGGGGACTGGATGTAAAAAAGCACATGTGTGCTTATTCATTATCCTCGAAATAAAAGAATTTGTCATTCTCTCTCTCTCTCTCTCTTCTCTCTCTCTCTCTCTCTCTCTCTCTCTCTCTCTCTCTCTCTCTCTCTCTCTCTCTCTCTCTCTCTCTCTCTCTCTCTCTCTCTCCCGCTTCTTGCTGTCTCCCCTCTATTTACCTTACTCATATTACTTAATTATAATCAGTGTATCAGTTTTCATGTTAATGTTCAATTCATTTGAGAAGTATATGTTTATTAACGCATATCTCTTTTCTCCAAAAAAATTATAATCTATGTATCTCTTGACATTAATGTTCAGGTCAGTTAGGGATGATGTATTGTTAAATATACACTTATCTTTTTTAAATCAAGTTGTCGTTGTTGTAGTAGGTTTTCCCCCCCCTTGTTTTGTTAATAGTCTCTAATCAGGGCAAGGGCCGGATGAAAAAAAAGGATGCCTATGCTTACTCTTGTACCCTTGAAAAATAAAGATTCATTCATTCATTCATTCATTCATTCATTCATTCATTCATTCATTCATTCTCTCTCTGTCTGTGTGTGTGTGTGTCTGTGTCTGTGTCTATCTGTCTGTGCCGCAGATGGAGACTAATCAGGAGGAAAGAAAGAATAGAGATGAGTGCTGAGAGGAGGTAGAGAGGCTGGGTGGGTGAAGGAGGGGGCGGAGAAGAAATTAGTGATAGAAAGGAAGCAGAAGTACGGTGAAGGAGAGCAAGAGTGAGAGAAAAGAAAGAAAGAAAGAAAGACAAGGATCTAAAGGGGTAAGAGAACACAAAGAGAGAGAGGGGAAAAAGAAGAAGGAGGAGGAGGGTAAGGAGCAGGAGGAGAAGAAGAGGAGGAAGAAGAAGAAGAAGAAGAATGAGGAGGAGGAGGAAGAGAAAGAGGAGAAGAAGAGGAGGGGGAAGAAGAAGGTTGAGGTGAAGGAGGAGAATGCGAAGAAGAAGACGAAGAATGCGAAAAATGCAAAGAAATAGAAGAATGCAAAGAAGAAGAAGAATGCAAAGAAGAAGAAGAATGAAAAGGAGAAGAAGAATTGCGAAGAATGCAAAGAAGAAGAAGAAGAAGAATTGCGAAGAATGCAAAGAAGAAGAAAAAGAAGAAGAAGAAGAAGAAAGAAGAAGAAGAAGAAGAAGAAGAAGAAGAAGAAGAAGAATTGCGAAGAAGAAGAAGAAGAAGAAGAAGAAGAAGAAGAAGAAGAAGAAGAGAAGAAGAAGAAGAAGAAGAAGAAGAAGAATTGCGAAGAAGAAGAAGAAGAAGAAGAAGAAGAAGAATTGCGAAGAAGAATTGCGAAGAAGAATTGCGAAGAAGAAGAAGAAGAAGAAGAAGAAGAAGAAGAAGAAGAAGAAGAAGAAGAAGAAGAAGAAGAAGAAGAAGAAGAAGAAGAAGAAGAAAGAAGAAGAAGAAGAAGAAGAAGAAGAAGAAGAAGAAGAAGAGAAGAGAAGAAGAAGAAAGAAGAGAAGAAGAAGAAGAAGAAGAAGAGAAGAAGAAGAAGAAGAAGACGAAGAAGAGAAGAAGAAAAGAAGAAGAAGAAGAAGAAGAAGAAGAAGAAGAAGAAGAAGAAGAAGAAGAAGAGAAGAAGAAGAAGAAGAAGAAGAAGAAAGAGAAGAATTGCGAAGAAGAATCGCGAAGAGAAGAAGAAGAGAAGAAGAAGAAGAGAAGAAAGAAGAGAAGAAGAAGAAGAAAGAAGAAGAAGAAAGAAGAAGAAGAGAAGAAGAAGAGAAGAAGAAGAAGAAGAAGAAGAAGAAGAAGAAGAAGAAGAAGAAGAAGAAGAAGAAGAAGAAGAAGAAGAAGAAGAAGAAGAAGAAGAAGAAGAAGAAGAAGAAGAAGAAGAAGAAGAGAAGAAAAAAAAGAAGAAGAAGAAGAAGAGAAAGAAGAAGAAGAAGAAGAAGAAGAAAGAAGAAGAAGAAGGAAGAAGAAGAGAAGAAGAAGAAGAAGAAGAAGAAGAGAAGAAGAAGGAAAGAAGACGAAGATTGCGAAGAAGAAGAAGAATTGCAAGAAGAAGAATGAGAATGCAAGAAGAAGAAGAATTGCGAAGAAGAAAAAGAATTGCAAGAAGAAAGAAGAATTGGAAGAAGAAAAGAATTGCGAAGAATTGCGAAGATTGCGAAAGATGAAGAAGAATTGCGAAGAAGAAGAATTGAGAAGAAGAAGAAGAAGAATTGCGAAGAAGAAAAAGAATTGCGAAGAAAAATTGACGAAGAATGAGAAGAAGAAGAAGAAGAATTCGAAGAAGAAGAATGCAAGAAAAGATGAAAAAGAAGAATGCAAAGAAGAATTGCGAAGAAGAATTAAGAAGAAGTAAGAAGAAGAAGGAGGAGGAGGGGGAGGAGGAAGAGGCAATGGAGGAAAAAGAAGAAGGGACAACGATAATAAGGGTATGAAAGAAAAAGTTGACAGCGACAACGATGACGACGACGACGATGATGATGATGATGATGGAAATGTTTCAGTGACAGGAAGATTTTTTCCTCTATATGCTCATTCATCTTTCATTGTTGAAAAGTGATAAACACCTGACACTAAACCAAAGGAAGAGCTATCAAATGATGCAGTTCAGATCACCTTATAGTGTCCAAATTACAACACACCGAAATCCCCATGCATCTATAACATCACAACAGAGTGACATCATCAATATTTATAACATCACAAGAGAGTGACATCATCATCTACTTATAGTATTACAACAGAGTGACATCATCATATACCTATAGTATTACAACAGAGTGACATCATCATATACCTATAACATTACAAGAGAGTGACATCATCATATATCTATAACATTACAAGAGAG
>CM054148.1:48571775-48581775 GCA_028751875.1 Rapana venosa | reverse complement strand
TCAGCACCGTCCCCCCAGTTCGCCCAGCTTTAAATGGGTACCTGCCTCTTTAGGGTCAGGGAAGGTAAAGCAGCGAGGGAGAGGAGATGGGCGCCGCCCTCAATATGCTGGCCCTAGAGAAGTGAGGTCTCTGACGCCTCGCTCCCCTGCCCTACGACCACATAGGTTATGGGACACCTTTACTTTTCCATAATCTATAAGGTCGTAGGGGAGCGAGGCGTCTGAGACCTCACTTCTCTAGGCGCCAGCTTATTGAGGGCGGCGCCCATCTCCTCTCCCTCGCTGCTTTACCTTCCCTGACCCTAAAGAGGGCAGGTACCCATTTACAGCTGGGTAAACTGGGGGAACTGAACTGAAGCCAAGGCGCGCAACACTGTCACCCATCCAAGTCTATCTAGTGTAAATATGGGATGAAAAACAAGACTAAGTGACATGTCAGGCTCTAAGAACCTTGCCAAAAAAAAACCCCAAACAAAAACTGGGGGATTGTATTGAAGCCAAGGCGCGCGAAGGTCACCCATCCAATGAGTAGCCGGCCACGCTCGACGCTGCTTAACTTGGCTGGGGGAAAGCGAGTGCTCCGACCACTGAGCTATCCCGTCCCTCTTTTATACTAGATGACATGACATTTTGTGTTGTCACAGTTTTGTGTTATCGGTTTACGCTGTTATGTCGATCGGTCTCTACTACTCAGTTTACATCTGATTCAAAAAAGATTTTTGTAATATTTCTTGTCGGATGGTAGCCTATTTGAGGTTGTCTTCATTCAGGCTGGAGGTACTTAATTAACTTTTTTTGCTCTCCACTGATGTCTGTGTGATTGTTGAAAAGAAAGCAAGAAACACTTTGTAATAATGAATAGAAATGTTTTGCAATGATTACTGACATAGTACACGATTTATTCAATAATTGTCCTGCTTATGTAAATTATACCCTTGGTATTATATTAACTAAGAGTATTTTTGGCCTTGTAGATGTTATTTTCCTAAGTTGCTCTCTCTCTCTCTGTCTTTCTCTCTCTCTCCCCTCTCTCTCTCTGGTTTTTATTCCAATTATTTTTGTGTGTTTTTTGTGTATTTACTCTACAAATTGATGTTCATTAGTGCTGTTTTCCTTTTTTCTTACATTAGCAAAGATTGCAATTGATAAAAAATGTTTGTTGTTGTTGGTTTACATTTTGCAGCTCAGCAGCCGTTACATTCATGTTAATCTTCATTGTTTAATTGCGCACACCATAAGCTACAACCTTGTTGCTGCTATGATTCCAAAATGCTGTTTGTTTTCAATGCTTATGCTCATTTCTGAATAAAAACTATTGAAACCATCAGTCTCTACTTGACTGTACTGGTTTTGAAGGGAAACGGGACTTTGATGTTGGTTTTTTTCCAGGCATTGTCATGTTACTTGTCAGATCTTGTCATGGGTTAACCACAAAAAGGCTAGCAAGAGGGTGGCATGGGGTGGGGTGTCAGTGTGTGTGTGTGTGTGTGTGTGTGTGTGTGTGTTTTTTTGAGTGGGGTGTTTGACTTCATTCTTTTATTTCGAGCATGATGGATAAGCACTTATGCGTTGTTGATTTTTTTTACATCCAGTCCCCATGTGTGTGTGTGTATGTGTGTGTGTGTATGTGTGTGTGTGTGTGTGTAGTGTGGAGAGGGAAGAGAGAAGAGAGAGAGAGAGAGAGAGAGAGAGAGAGAGAGAGAGAGAGAGAGAGAGAGAGAGAGAGAGAGAGAGAGAATTTTAAATCCATTTATTTTATTTCATTCTTTTATTTCGAGGCTAATGGAATAAGCAATCATGTGCTTTTTTAAAAATATTATTTATTGTACAGCATAGACCCTCTGTGTGTATGTGTGTGTGCGTGCGTACGTGCGTGCGTGTGTGTTTACATTTATTTTATTCTATTTCATTCTTTTATTTCGAGGATAATGACATGAACACTTATGTGCTTTCCCCACTTTTCCATCCAGTCCCTGTGCGCGCGCGCGCGCGCGTGTGTGTGTGTTTGTGCGCGCGCTTGCGGGCGTGAGTGCATGCGTGCGTGCGCGTGTGTGTGTTTAGAATTAATTTTATATCATTTCATTCTTTTATTTCAAGCATTATGGAATAAGCACTCATGCGTGTGTGTGTTTGTGTGTGTGATTTTTTTAAAATCAACTAGTCCCTGTGTGTATGAGTGTGCGCTAGTTCTTCAGTTATTCTTTTATTCTGAGGACAACGGAATAGGCACTCATTTATTTTATTTATTCATTTTATTTTATTCTTTTATATCGAGGATTGCTCATGTGTGTGTGTATGTGTGTGTTGCGTGCATGTGTCTGTGTGTGCGATTTTTTTGTGTGCATGCGTATGTGTGTGAGTGTGTGTGTGTGTGTGTGTACGTGCGCGTGTGTGTGTGTTCGTGCTTGCGTATGTGTGAGCGTACATATGTATGTGTTGTTGTTGTTGTTGCTTAGATTTTACGTCTGTTCACTCAAAGTGATATTAGACGATGGGAAGGGGAGGGTAAGGGGACATTGATGTTGATGGTTGTGTATATGTATATGTATGCATGCGTTTGTGCCTGCGTGCGTGTGCGTGAGCGTGTACGTGTATGGGCGTGCATAATTATGTGTGTGCGCGCGCGCGCGTGCGTGTGTGTATGTGTGTGTGTGTGTGTGTGTGTGTGTGTTTCAGACGGCAGGGGTGTAGCATGTTCCCCTGTGCCTATTCGCACCTGGCCAAGCTGGTGGGTCGTTTCGCCATGATGAGGTCTGTCATGAGGATGATCTCCAGCTGTGCCCACAATCCTGCCTGCTCGCCAGGTGTGCTGTGCTGTGCTGTGATGTAGTGTGATGTAGTGTGTAGTGGGGTGGGTGTGTGTGTGTGTGTGTGTGTGTGTGTGTGTGTGTGGGTGTGGTGGGGTGAGGTGTGGTGTGTGTGTGTGTGGCGGGGTGTGGTGTGGTGTGGTGTGGTGTGTGTGTTGTGGTGGGGTGGGGTGGTGTGTGTGTGTTGTGGTGGGGTGGTGTGTTGTGTGTGTGAGGTGTGGTGTGGTGTGTGCTTTTGTTCATCCAGTCACCGTGTGTATGCAGTTTTGTAAATTTTGTCATCCGTTCCCATCGGCATACAATGGCCTAATGTGGTGTGGTCTGGTATGGTGTGGTTTTGCGGTGTAGTGTGATGTAGTGTAGTGTTGTGTGCTATGGTGTAGTGTAGTGTAGTGCGGTGTGGTGTGGTATAGTGTGGTGTAGTGTAGTGTAGTGCGGTGTGCTGTGGTGTAGTGTAGTGTAGTGGGTGTGGTGTGTGGTGTAGTGTGGTGTGGTATGGTGTGGTGTGGTGTGATGTGGTATAGTGTGGTGTGGTGTAGTGTGAAGTTTTGGTGTAAAGTGACGTAATGTGGTGTAGTGTGGCGTGGTGTAGTGTGGTGTGGTTTGGAGTGGTGAGGTGTATTTGTGTAGAGTGGTATGGAATTGTGTGGTGTGGTGTGGTGTGGTGTAGTGTGGTGTGGTTTGGAGTGGTGTATTTGTGTAGAGTGGTATGGAATAGTGTGGTGTGGTGTGGTGTGGTTTGGAGTGGTGTGGTGTGGTGTATTTGTGTAGAGTGGTATGGAATAGTGTGGTGTGGTGTGGTTTGGAGTGGTGTGGTGTAGTGTATTTGTGTAGAGTGGTATGGAATGGTGTGGTGTGGTGTGGTTTGGAGTGGTGTGGTGTGGTGTATTTGTGTAGAGTGGTATGGAATGGTGTGGTGTGGTGTGGTTTGGAGTGGTGTGGTGTGGTGTATTTGTGTAGAGTGGTATGGAATAGTGTGGTGTGGTGTGGTTTGGAGTGGTGTGGTGTGGTGTATTTGTGTAGAGTGGTATGGAATGGTGTGGTGTGGTGTGTGTAGTGTGGTGTAGTGTGGTGTGGTGTGGTGAGGTGAGGTCTCGTGTTGTGAGGTGAGGTGTGATGGGGTGTGGTGTGGTGTGGTATGGTTTGGTGGGGTGGGGTGGGAGTGATGGGACGTGGTATGGTGCGCAGTGGTGTGTGTGTGTGTGTGTGTGTGAAAGAGAGAGAGAGAGAGAGAGAGAGAGAGAGAGAGAGAGACAGAGAGAGACAGACAGACAGACAGACAGACAGATAGATAGACTGACAGACAGACAGACTGGCGAACAAACTCCGAATTACAAATACTTGATCATCTCAAAGCAGAGAAATTCAGTTAGGTTATGGGGAAAGGATTGCACATGTAAAAGATAACAGAAATGAATCCACGGACATGTCATCATAGAGCTTACAGCATCCTACAAAGGCTACACAGTAATTATGCTCTCTTTGCAAACAACACAGACAGACGTCTAAGCAGAGTGAGAGAGAGAAACAAAGGAGAGAGAGAGAGAGAGAAGAGAGAGAGAGAGAGAGAGAGAGAGAGAGAGAGAGAGAGAAGAGAGAGAGAAGAAGAAGAGAGAGAAGAGAGAGAGAGGGAGAGAGAGAGAGAAAGCAAAGAAGGAAGAAGAGAACAAAAAAAAAGAGAGAGAAAACAAAGAAGAGAAGAGAACAGAGAGAGAGAGAGGGAGGGGAGAGAGAGAGAGAGAGAGAGAGAGAGAGAGAGAGAAGAGAGAGAGAGAGAGAGAGAGAGAGAAGAGAGAGAGAGAGAGAACAAAGAAGAAAGGAGAGAAACAGAGAGAGAACACAAGGGAAGAAAAAAGAGAGAACAAAGAGAGAGAGAGAGAAGAGAGAGAGAGAGAGAGAGAAAAAGAGAGAGAGAGAGAAGAGAGAGAGAGAGAGAGAGAGAGAGAGAGAGAGAGGAAGAGAGAGAGGAGAGAGAGAGAGGAGAGAGGAGAGAGAGAGACAAAGACACACAGAGACGGAGACACAACAGTGAAACAGAAAGAGAAGAAAAGAGAGACAGAGACAGTAACAGTGCACTGATAATGTATGGAATTTTTATAGCGATGAATCTTGTACAAAAAAGCAAATCAAAGCGTAGTGTGTGTGTGTGTGTGTGACAGAGAGAGAGAGAGCGATTGACAAAACAGACACTAAGACAGACATACAGACAATCAGACAGACAGACAAGACACTGACTGATAGACAGACAGATAGACAGACAGACAGACAGACAGACATAGAAGACACTGACAGACAGACATATATACAGACAGACAGACAGACAGACAGACAGAGAAGACACTGACAGACAGACAGATAGAGAAGACACTGACAGACAGACAGACAGACATAGGCAAACAGACAGATAGAGAAGACACTGACCGACCCACTGACAGAGAGACAAACAGACAGACAGAGAGACAGATAGACAGAGAGACAGACAGATCGGATGTCAGGTAATGACAACTGTCATGTGACTGCTAGTTCTGCCTCCAAGGCTTTGTAGTATTGATGTACACGACACACTACTACCACACACAACACAAACAACACAACACCATACACACACACACACACACACACACACACAACACACACACACACACACACACACACTCACACGCAGCATACTATATCTTTTCTGTTTTAGATAGATAGCGTGATGAATAAATCGAATACACTACTTATTTAATATACTATCTGAAAATAAAACTTTCACTTTGACACACACACACACACACACACATGCACACACAGAGGCACACACACACAGGCACAGAGAGAGAGAGAGGGAGAGAAAGAGAGAGAGACCTATTCTTCCCGCCCTCTTTTCACCCTGGCTTTTATTTTCTGCGGAGAGATATGTGGGTAGTGCTGTGAACAGTCTTGTCTACGACACAATACATAAGTGACACCTCGTTGGGTTTGTGTGTGTGTGTGTGTGTGTTGTGTATGAGAGAGAGAGAGAAGAGAGAGAGAGAGAGAGAGAGAGAGAGAGAGAGAGAAGAGAGGAAGCGTGCGTTTCTTCGTTTGTAAACGCACGCGTGCGCACACACACACACACACACATACACATACACACTGAATCTGAATCTGAATCTGATACACACCTATTTGTTCTTTTATATGAAAAAAATAACGGAATAAGCATTCATATGCTTTTTTTACATCCAGTTCCCGTGTTAATGCAGTCGTGTAAATTTTGTCATCCATTCCCACCGGAACACAATGACCTACTCTTCCGAAAAGCTGAACGGGTTTTAACGTGTGCACAAGATGTTCTGCGTGCGTTCGCACACGGGACCTCGGCTCATCCGAAGGACTTTTGAGGGGAGTGGAGTCTGCACTGATGTTAACTTCAGAGGAAAAATCCTCTTGAACAAGAATCGATCGATCGAGAGAGAGAGAGAAGAAATGACAGAGAGAAGAGAAGATATATGAGGAGAGAGAGAAGAGAGAGAGGCGTGCTTTTCTCGTGTGTCACGTCGTGTGGTTGGGTGTGTGTAGTGTTTAGTGAATGTAAACCAAGACAATACAATAAATTGAGGTAGGTGTGAAAGATAAAAGAATTCTATTTCTCATAAGACCCAAACAACAATACCGAGATTTAAAATCCTAGATACCCCACCCACCCCAAACCCCCCACCAACCCCCCCCTTTATCTATGTAATCTATCCAGGTGTTTCTAATGCCCATCACCCTGAACGAATGTGTTGAAACCACACACGCAGGCAAATAATTATAAGAGCTAGATTTGAGTATACATCTGTCTGTCTCTCGTCTGTTCTGCCTGCCTGTCTGTCTGCCTATAGTCTCTGTTTGCTGTCTCTGTCTGTAAGTCTATGTCTGTACTCTGTCTCGTCTAGTCTCAGATCTCTCGATCTCACTTATGAAGTATTAGGTGAAGAAATTGTGTTCCGAATTACGTATTTCTACAGGCAGAATGATGCTGGTGGATTTTTTCCCCATTTTTCTTTGTTAGGAATTTTTCTTTTACTGGTTTGTAGTGCTATAGAACGCTGGACGTAAAAAGCAATTGTCACGATTATTCTTTCACCTTCTGAAAATAAAGTGAATCAGTCAATAACTCCTGTCTCTCTCTGTTTCTCTGTCTCGTCTCTCTCTTTCTCAATGGAATCAGTCAGTAACCTCTCTCTCTCAACTGAAACAGTCAGTAACTTCCCCCCCCCCCCTCTCTCTCTCTCTCTTCTGCTTTGCGAGGACTATCTTGTACAAAAGTTGAAAAGAGATGTTAACAGATAGCGAGAACAAACAAACAAAAACCCACATCAAACTATTAAAAGGGCAAACAGACAAGGAAGTGTGGCAATGATGCAGACACTAAAGGAGCCGACACACTTCACTCCCAAGCTGTATGTTTGTCCGTCGTGTCCGACGATGACCTCCAAAACAGCAGAGGAGGCAGCTGCTGTTTTGGAAACTGGGCAGAAATTTGATTATAGTGGAGATGCCAAGCTGTACCGCCAGTGCAAAGCTGATGATCCTTTCTCATGGTAAACCTATGTCTCAAGTGGCTTGAGCGGATCCTGGTCTAGAGATAATGTGCCTGCCTTGAAAGCGAACAGCTCTCGTGGTGACGCGCTCTCCTGCTGGGGAAAAGCACCCGATTTTCATGCAGAGAAGTCTGCCATGTGTTAAAGTGGTTTGAAAATGAAATATGAAAATTGGACAGGTTCAATCGGCCTGTTCCGAATTTGGTTAGCTTGTATCACAGTCCCAGCGAAGTTATCCGATTTAGGGAATGTGCCACCAGCCAGCAGGGTATACTTCGTTCAGAATAGATCCTGTTCTGTTTTAAAGGGATTGCTGACATCCTTCAGCCAATCAATGCTAAGCTTGAAGCTTTAGGTCACGATTGTGCGCAAACATGACAGTGTGCCTTGTGTGTGTACTTGTGTGTGTGTGTGCGCTTTGTGTGTGTGCTTTGTGTGCGGTGTGCTGTTTGTGTGTGTGTGTTTTGTGTGCGTGGTGTGCGTTTGTGTTTGTGTGTGTGTGTGGTGTGTGTGTTTGTGTGTTTGTGTGTGCTGTGTGTAGTGTGTGTTTGTGTTGTTGTGCGCCGCTTTGTGGGGTGCTCGCTGTGTGTGTGTTGTCGCTCGCTCCTTTGTGTTCTGTGTGTGTGTGTGCTTTGTGTGTGCTTTGTGTTTGTGCTTTGTGTGTGTGTTGTGTGAAGTCTCAGGCACACAATGACCTTCAAGTTATAACCTTTCAAGTGCTTTTTGTTGTTGGGTATTTTTGTTGTTGTTGCACACATATGCATATCAAAACAAATTGACTTTCCATCCAGGCAACATTAAAATTTTCATCATTTCCATTTTACAGACTTACTAGGCTACTAGCTACACAAAGCACACAAAAAACAGTCATCATGTTCGTTGTCAAGACAAGTTTTATAGTTCACATATAAAAGTGTTTACTAATATTTTGAAATGGAACTTAACTTTCTACTTAGTTTATGCACTGAAATATTTCCCCCGAAAAATCAGTAAACTCATTTTGTTTGCAGTGCTCCAGCTTTTCCATTTAATATCTTGTATTTTAGTTCATTCAGAAAAATACCAACGTTAAGTGTTGTTTAACAAATCCACCTTTCAAGTGTTTATTGGGGTTGTTCGTCCTTTTCACGCTGACAGTTCGGCTCCAACAGGTTTGAAGTGTCTGCCTGAACCACAAGGTTGTAGTAAAGGATAGTGTGTCAGCTACTTTATTGTGACAGTATCAATAACGGTGCCACACCCTTTTAACTGTCATGGCTGTTTTAACCATGTCATACAGTCAGCTTACATCCATCCTTTTGCAACTATTGACTCATAGAATTTGTGTTGATGACAAGCTGTCATTTGCCTTCACCTTTCTGTTTGTATAGTTGCCCTTTGATTTGTTGCATTGTGTTGCATTGTCTACCACCTTCAGTCACGGCAGATTTTATCTGAGTGAAATTCGGGCTGCTCTCCCCGGGGAGAGCGCGTCACCACAAGAGCAGCGCCACCCATTATTTTTTTCCTGCCTGCATATGTATTTGGTTTCCTATCAGAGTTGATTTTTTTCTTCAGATATTTGCCAGGGACAACACTCTTGTTGCCATGGGTTCTTTTACGTGCAATAAACGAGCATTGCACACGGGACCTCGGTTTATCGTCTCATCTGAAAAAACTAGCGCATAGACTACCACTCCCAGTCTCGTGGATGAAGGAAAAGTTTGGTGCAAAAACGGGGATCGAACCACCACACACTTAAAACCCGGACATTTCACTTTCTAGGCAGGAACATAATAATAATAATAATAAAAATGGAATTTGTATAGCCCTATATCTTGCAAAGACAAATCAGAGCGCTTGCATTCAACATATTCTTACAGAGTCATGCAACCAATAACTATCAAAAGCTGAAACAAAATTCGAAGTGTACGACCTATACACACACACACACACACACACACACACACACACACACACACACCACACACACACACAGCACCACCACCACGCACCACACACACACACACACACACACACACACACACACACACACACACACTCACACTCAGATCCACCCTGTTGGGTGTTCCATAGCTGATCATCTCCTTGTGGGGGTTATCCAGAACAGGCCCTCTGTCTCATTCATCACCAGGAAAGGAATCCACTGCTAGACCAAAAGCACACACTGGATGAACAGTCTGATGCCTGTATGGCTGTTTCCAAACACCTCGCTGTCTAGACAGCTGTATTCGGTGGTCTAGAGGTAACGCGCCTGCCTAGAAAGCGAAAAGTCCGGGTCGAAAGTGTGCGGTGGTTCAATCCCTATTTAAGCCAAAATGTTTACCCCATCCATTTACACATGAGTGGTGGTATGGGTGCTAGTCTTTCGGGTGAGACGATAAACCAAAGTCCCTTGTGTTATATAAATTATTTAGCGCACGTAAAAGAACCCACAACAACAAGAAGTCGTCCTGCAAAATTCTGTAGAAAAAAATGCATCTCTGATAGGGAAAGAATTACAGTTGCAGACAGGAAAAAAAAAATGGATGGCGCTACTCTTATGGCAATGCGCTCTTCCCAGGGAGAGCATCCCGAATTTCCCACAGAGCAATCTGCCGTGATTTAAAGTGGTATGAAAATGAAAATTAAAAAAATGAA
>CM054148.1:48561775-48566775 GCA_028751875.1 Rapana venosa | reverse complement strand
AGCAGTTTGAGTACCTTCCTTCAGACTAGCCACCTCCTTCCAAACATTCATTCCTTTTCTCTGAGCTTATTTGGAAGACTAGGACCACACAGTTGAGCACTGTTAATTTTATCGATGCCAAAGAGAGAATATTGCTCAAAGCAGTTGACCAACACTGCTGGTGTCTGTATGTCTCAGGGCTGGACTTATTATATTATGATAGAAAGCCTAGAACACAGCCCTGTGAAGCAGTCTCAAAGCTGGTGCACTTCCGTTGCATCATTGGATCAGTGGTATAGAGATAATGCACCTGCCTAGAAAGCTGAAAGTCCAGGTCGGAAGTGTGCCGTGGTTTGATCCCCGTTTGGGCCAGAAACTTTTCCCCCATCCATTAGACCATGAGTGGTGGTCTGGGTACTAGTCTATCGGATCAGATGATAAACGGAGGTCCCATGTGTTACACATACTTATTTAGCGCACGTAAAAGAACCCACAGCAACAAGAGTGTTGTCCCTGGAAAAATTGTAGAGAAAAAAGCCACTCTGGTAGGGAAATTAATACAGTTACAAACAGGAAAAAAAGGGTGGCGCTGCTCTTGTGGCGACCCGCTCTCCCCGGGGAGAGCAGTCCGAATTTCAGGCAGAGAAATCTACTGTGACTTAAAGTTGTATAAATAAATAAATAGATAAATAAATAAATAAATAAAGTGGTTTCAACTTGACTTGAAGATTAGGAGGCAGAAAAAAATTCTTGTGGCAAATAGCAATGCCCCCCCATCCCTCAGGACATGCACAGCCAAAGCCCCTATCCTGTAAAAGACATCTTACACAGACGATTCTTCTGGTTTCCTGTCACTAAAACTAGTAATGACGAAAAATTAAGATAAAAAGTATTTAAAACATTATATTTTGTAAAATACACTGTGCATAACCCATTTTCTCAGAGTGTAGTCCTTAGATTTATCAATTCAAATCCCATTTCAGCCATTTTAGCAAAATCAGTCCCTAAAGGAGTGTTCTGTTTGTGTTTCTTAATACCTTTCATCTCCCTGCAACTGTTGCAAATTTCGTGTGTACTGATCAATGTAAGGGGAAGAACTCATACTAATGATGCAGAACAAGAAGTTACTTCCCATGAAAGTGTAGCTGGATTCTCTCTGTCTCTCTGTCTGTCTGTTTGTCTGTCTGTATCTCCCCCTCTCTCTCTCTCGCTCTCTCTCTCTCTCTCGCGCTCTCTCTCTCTCTCTCTCTCTCTCTCTCTCTCTCTCTCTCTCTCTCTCTCTCTCTCTCTCTCTCTCTCTCTCTCTCTCTCTCTCTAGTATTGGGTTATTATTATTAAGATGTATCCCTAACGGGCGGGGACTGGATGTAAAAAAGCACATGTGTGCTTATTCATTATCCTCGAAATAAAAGAATTTGTCATTGTCATTGTCTCTCTCTCTCTCTCTCTCTCTCTTGGGAGGGACCAGACCAGACCAGACAGCTAACAAGATGTCTGTCACCTATGCTGTATATCAGAGAATGTAAAATTGTTTGGTCAGTGCTGTTGTGAATTTAGAATTTGAATGACTACTGGGAACAAAGGAATTTCTTTTTCTATTTGTTTTACTGTTGGAGCACCGAAAACGGCGTCCTGAAGGCAACAACTGAAATTCACAAGACATAGCATGGGAAGGATCAGCCAAGATGGCAGTTGCTTTGCGCACAAGCTGCTGATCACAGTAGGCTTGAGATCTTTTTGTTCTTCTCCAATTATTTTGGAACATATTCTAACCATTCTCCGAAGACTATTCTTGATTTTAACACTAAGTTTATTGTGCCAACAGATGAAAGCAAAACTTAGAACATTCTCTATGTAGGACTTGTAGAACAAAGAAAGTATCTTTTTGTCAAAAAAAAAAAGAGGTAAGCTTCCTTAGAAAATGCAAACGTTGTTGTCCATTTTTGACAATAGCCTCAGTGTTATCATCTCAGTTGTGATCAAAAATAGTTCCCAGGTACTTGTACTTCGAAACTTTTTCAACTTCTTGACGATGGATGATAATATGTTCAGAAGTGTGACCTATCTTCTGAAATCGATAGGAAGATCTTTAGTTTTAGAAACATACACAGACAGACAGACACACTCACACACACATGCACAGGCTTCATACTTTGATTTTTTTTCTATATAGCCTCATCACACCAATTGATGAAATTCGTGAGGGCTGGACCATGGTTTTGGACAGATCCAGATAAGAGAGACAAAAGAGCACTGTCATCTGCAAATTTATAATTGCTGAAATATATAACAAATACAAACAATCTGTGTCTGATAGAAATGATAAATAATAATATATGGAATTTATATAGCGCTGAACGAAGGGAACGGGATGGAGTGTACAGGTGAAGACAGTTACAGAGATAAGAGGGTGCAGATTTGTGGATACATTTGAATCAGAGGGTATTGATCTTATACTCCAGTCTTTGTGAGACAGGCAGCCAGTGAAGAGATGGCAGAAGAGGAGTGATGCGTTCAGATTTTTTCTTTCTTAGGACCAGTCGAGCTGCAGAGTTTTGTATGCGTTGAAGAGAGTGGATAGATGATGCTGGTAGGCCAGCCAAAAGAGAATTACAGCAGTCTAAACGTGAGAGAATGAGAGACGTGACAAGCTTGGAAGCTGCATCAGTGTACAGATACTTGCGAATCGCGTTTATGCGCCGTAATTGATAGTAGCAAGACTGGCAGGTCTGGGTGATGAAATTTTTCATAGGGAGTGTGTTGTCAAGAACTACTCCTAAATACTTCACAGAGTTGGACAAAAGAACTGACATATTGCCGAATTCTATTGAAGTTTTTGTGATAGAGGAAAGTTTATGTTGGGTCCCTATGAGTATGGCTTCGGTTTTATGGACATTAAGTTGTAACTTGTTTTGAGTCATCCAGTTTTGAATGTCTTGAAAGCAGTAGGACATATTTGTCAGGAGGGAAGGCAAGTTTTCAACAGTATCACTGCACTGAAGCTGAGTATCATCGGCATAGAAGTGATGATCAATATGGTGGTTATTTATTACATGTGAGAGTGGAGCAGTGTAGAGAATTAAGAGAACAGGGCCCAGGACTGATCCCTGCAGGACTCCACATTCCAGTTTAACAGGTTTTGATTGAATTTTGTTTACAATAACTTTCTGGAACTGGTCTGTTAGGTATGAAGTAAACCAGGTGAGGGCTGTGCCATTAATACCAAACGTAGTTTGGAGGCGAGAAAGAAGAATTGAGTGATCTATAGTATCAAAGGCTGCAGATAAGTCAAGAAGAGTGAGGAGGGAGATTTTTCCTGCATCAGAAGCAAGTAGAAGTGTATCCAAAGTGTGGACTAGGGTGGTTTCGGTGCTGTGGTTGGGGCGATAGGCGGATTGAAAAGGGGGAAGGAGATCATTGGAATGAAGGTGACTGTTGAGCTGTTAGAGAACAATTTTTCAAGTACTTTTGAGACAAAGGGTAAGTTTGAAACAGGTCTATAATTCTTCAGAATGTTGGGATCAAGGTCGTGCTTTTCAGTAGAGGTGTGACTATTGCTGTTTTAAGAGCTGATGGAAAATTTCCTGACACAAGAGATTAGTTTACTATTTTAGTGATAATAGGTACAAGTTGTGGAAGGCATTGTGACAATGACAATGACAATGATAATGACAAATTATTTTATTTCGAGGATAATGAATAACCACCCATGTGCTTTTTTACATCCAGTCCCCGCCCTTAAGGATATATATGATAATAAAATAAAATAAAGCCCATAACCGTACACTTAAACAGTATAGGAAAAAATATCTACACAAAAATCCCCATAAAAATCACCGAAGAGAGAGAGAGAGAAAAAAAAAGTAGCAACAAGTAAGAAAGAAGCAAAACAGAAAACACAGAAACAACCGAAAAAATAGCATGAACTGAGAGCTTAACAAAAGCGGCAACAACAACAAGGGGAGAGGGGACAACCCAATAGTCCCGCCTAAAAAACAAGCAAACCAACAACCCCAAACCCAAACCAAAACAGAACCAAACAAAGCAAAACCTTCATAAAATAAAGGAGAACAAACCACGTAAATAGTATCATTTTGGCTAACAGAAAGAAACGTCAAAAAGTCTTTGTGCTTTTATGGAAGGCAACAGCAATAGTAAACTACATGAAACACATATTGTATAAGCAATTTGCATCCCCATGCACACGGACACACACATACACACACGCGCGTGCACAGCTCGCACCATGCATCAATGCAACATCAAATCTTTATGAATATCATGTATAGTCATAGAAAAGGACATCTGCACTTTGGAATTAGCTATACATAATTGGTAGCTCAAAACAAGATATCATAATAAAATATTCACTAAATCTCAAATACAGTCAACTTTCGCAATAGAACTGAAATATTTAATCTGAATAAAGCATTCAAGGGATACTAATTGTAAACACCACAATTAAATCTATAGGCAACAATAAATGGAGAGGACGAGAGAGAGAGAGAGAGAGAGAGAGAGAGAGAGAGAGCAGTACATTTTGAATCCATATGATATTACATATAGTTTTCAATTCATCAATACTATCACCATTAGCACTCACTATAATTTAACATTGTACATGTTAAGATCGTCCTAGAGTCATAATAAAGAAGTAGAATAGTGGGGAAAATCATTTCTAAGTCATTTTTCATTAACACAATAGGGATATACAAGTAAAACATTTACACTTATACAGACAGAGAGAGAGAGAGAGAGAGAGAGAGAGAGAGAGAGAGAGAGAGAGAGAGAGGGGAGAGGGGGGAGGGGGGTGAGGGGGGGGAGAGAGAGAGGATAGTTTGGTATAATGTAAGGGATGATACATTTTTTTGTTTCCAACAAATCAAGTGTGGATTTTTATTTTTGATGCATCAAGTGGATGAAAACATGATTTTTGAATATTGTTAATAATTGGTGTTGTCTAAATGAGTCAGGAAGGGAGTTCCACAGCACAGGGCCTGAGTAAAGTAAGCTAGATTTGA
>CM054148.1:48542805-48561275 GCA_028751875.1 Rapana venosa | reverse complement strand
TTCGGGGGGGAAAACTCGATTTTTTCTTTAAAGGGATTAGACGAGCTGCAGAGTTTTGTATAGTTGAAGGGATTGATTGTTTGATGCTGGCAGACCAGCCAACAGAGAATTGCAATAGTCAGACGTGAAAGAATGAGAGACGCAACAAGTTTGGGATGTTGCATCTGTGGACAGGTACTTTCAAATTGCACTAATACGCGTAATTGATAGTAGCAGGACTGGGAGGTCTGGGTGTTTAAATTTTTGCATAGAGAGTGTGTTGTCAATAATGACCCCTATACTTCACAGCAGTGGATAAGGACTGATGCTTTGCCAAGTTGTATTGAAGTTGTTGCGATGGAAGAGAGTTTGTGTTTGGTCCCTAAAAGCATGTTTCCGTTTTATCTGCATTTGCTATTAATTTGTTCTGTATCATCCAATTTTGGATATCTTGAAAGCAGTGGGCCATATTTGTAAAGAGAGAAGGCAGATTTTCGGAGTGTCGTGCTTGAATCTGAGATTTCATCTGCATAAAAATGATGGTTGATCTAATTCCGGTTAATTATATGTGACATTGGAGCAGTGTAGAGGGTGAAAAGAACAGGGCCCAAAGAACAGATCCCTGTGGAACTCCACATTCCAATTTTGCAGGTATGACTGATCTTGTTTACTGTGCGGTCTGGTTTTCGGTCAGTAAGGTATGAACTAAACCAGGAAAGGGGCTTGTACCAGTAACACCAAATGTTTTTTGAAGACGGAGAGAGAATGGAAAGTGGTCAATAGTGTCAAAGGCTGAGTAAGTCGAGTAGAGTAAGAAGAGAGATTTTCCTGATCAGAAGCGAGTAGAAGTGGGGTTTAAGTTGGGGCAAGGGTAGTTTCAGTTCTGTGGTTGACGCGATAGGCAGACTGAAACGCGGAAGGAGAGGCTGTTGGAGGAAGGTGATTGTTGAGCTGTTTTAGAACTACTTTTTCAAGGACTTTAGAGATAAAAGGTAGGTTGGAAACAGGTCTATAGTTCTTCGAATTTTGGGGTTCAAGGTCTGCTTTTTGAGTAGAGGTGTGACTATAGCAGTTTTTAGAGCTGAAGGAACATTTCCGAAAGACCAGAGATAAGTTTACTATTTTCGTAAAAGTGGGAATAAGTTGTGGCAGGCACTGTGCAAAAGAGAAGCAGGTATGGGGTCAAGATCACTGATTTTATAGTCATTCTTTTCAGAATTAGCTCGATTTCTTTCTCGCTTGCGGGGTGAAAGGAAAGGAGAGGGTTTCCAGAGAATTGGGGATCAGAGTTCAGGCTGGAAAGAAGTCTGATCCAAACTGGAGCGAATTTTTCGGACTTTGTCAGAGAAGAATGCAGAAATATAGAACTTCGAGTGGTCGTAATAGAAGGCAGAGGACTAGCCTTCTCAGATCCAAGAACGTGGATGTGGGGAAAAGAGAGATTTCATTAGGGGGCATCAAGAACTTGAGAAGAGTAATACTTTGTTTTTGCTGAACGAATTAAGGTTTTAACTTTGTTGATTTGTATCCGAAAAAGCTGTTTGTTTATTTCGGTTTTTGTTTTTCGCCATTGCCGTTCTAGTTGCCGGCGTTTGCGTTTTGCGACCAGGATGTCACGGTTGTACCATAGTGCACATGGCCTATCAGGCAGGAGATGGTCAGTAGGAGGAGCATGCTCATCAAGGAGTTGGTTGAGGACGGTATTGTAGTGCTTAGAAGGGTCAGAGTATTCAGGGGTTTGTGATAGGCGTTCAACAGCTTGGGAAAGAAAAGTTTGAATATCAATGGCCTTGAGGTTGCGACGGGTAATGCACTTTTTGTTTCTGATAGGCTTTGCAATGTTGAGAAAGAAAAGAATGGCAGAATGATCGGAGAGCAGTTCGTCAGTGACAGATACAGACTGAGATGTGACTAGACCTTGTGAAATATCGGTAATAAGCCAGTCTAAAATGTGGCCTTATCTGTGTGTTGGTTCGTTTACCAGCTGGGAAAGAGAGTGATTTGACAAAGAAAAAGAAAGACGCTAGACATCAGGATATGACTGGTTGTCGAAGTGATAGTTAAAGTCCCCAAGAATGATAAGTTTTTGGGGAGAGAGGCTGTAATGGTCAAGGAGTGACTGAAACTCTTGGTGGAAAACTGAAAATGACAAATTGTTTCTACGGTTGGGAGGCGGACGGTAAAGGCAACAGAAAGTAACAGAGTGGCCAGGTAAGGTGAGGTTGAGTTCAGAGACTTCGAAAGATTCGGGTGAAAACGGAAGGGAGTGACAGATAGACAGAGCTGGATGCAGAGTGTCTTTGTAGATGATGGCAATGCCACCTCCACGGGAGAGTCGGGGGAAAGAAAGAGTTTTGTAGCCAGGTGGAGTCAGCTGTTTTATCTTTGGTTCGTGGCCTAGTGGTTTTAGCCAAGTTTCTGTAAGAAAAGTTAGATCTATGTTGTGTTCAGAAATAAAATCGGAAATGAAGTCAGCTTTGCCATCAGGGCAGACAGATTGCGAGTTTAGTAGACACATATGGAGAAGGTTTGAGGGAGGCAGAGAGGTTGGAGAAGACGGTGGTGAGTGACTATGACTATCTGAGGAACAGGATGAGGGTGATGGTAGAGATGTGTACAGTGGAAGAGCAGATAGTTTGGATTGTGAGTCAGGTGTGGAAGAAGGTGAAAGAACTGGAGCAGTCGGGGGATTTAGAGTCTCATGCAGATCATGACACACGTTAGGGATAGAACCAATGTAGTCAGAGTCACACACAAATGTTGAAACAGGTGGAGGACCAGAAAGCGAGGCAGTGTTGTGGCTGGTAACAGTTGTTGCGGTAGTGACGTCAGAAGTGAGGGGGGAGGCAGATGTCGGGGAATCACGCTGCAGTCTGTATGATAGAGCCTGTGACATGACATCGTCATGCTGTATGATAGAGCCTGTGACATTACAGCGTCAGGCTAACTGTATGATAGAGCCTGTGACATTACAGTGTCAGGCTGTATGAATGATAGAGCCTGTGACATTACAGTGTCAGGCTGTATGTATGATAGAGCCTGTGACATTACAGTGTCAGGCTGTATGTATGATAGAGCCTGTGACATTACAGCGTCAGACTGTATGATAGAGCCTGTGACATTACAGTGTCAGGCTGTATGTATGATAGAGCCTGTGACATTACAGCGTCAGACTGTATTTAGACCCTGTGAAATTACGTGTCAGGTATGTGATAGAGCCTGTACATTACATGTCAGGCTGAAAAGTTTGATAGAGCCGGGACTTTACAGCGTCGGGCTGTATGTATGATAAAACCCTGTGTCATTACAGTTTTCCGGCTGTATGTATGATGGGAGCCTGTGACATTACATTTATGCTGTATGTAGAGCCTGTGACATTACGTGTCAGGTTGTATGTATGTTTGAGCCTGGGGACATTACAGCGTCGGCTGTATGTATATAGGCCTGTGACATTACGTGTCAGGCTGTAGGGTTGATGGGACCCTGGGGACATTACAGTGTCTGGTGTATTTTTGGGCTAGACCCTGTGACTTTATAGGCAGGCAAAACTGTATGATAGACCCTGTGACATTACGTGTCAGGTAGGGTGTTTAGAGCCGGGTTGGTTTTACAGCGTAAGGCTATGTGCCCAGAGCCTGCGCCCTTTAAACAGTGTCGGGCTGTTGAATGATAGAGCCTGGGGGACTTTAAACAGTGTAAGGCTGTATGTATGATAGAGCCTGTGACAGTACAGTGTCAGGTTTGTTTGTTTGATAGACCCGGGGCATTCAGTGTCAGGCTGTAGGTATAAAGAGCCTGGGGAAACCAATACAGCTTCGGGCTATGTGATAGAGCCTGTGACACTACAGCGTCGGCTGTATGTATGATAGACCCTGTGACTTAAGTGTCAGGCTTATGTATGTTAGAGCCTGGGGAACATTCCCGCACCCAGGCTATGTAAAAGGGCCCTGGGGCATTACATCGTCAGGCTATGTGTTAGAGCCTTGTTTTTTAAAAGCGTAAGGCTAAACTGAATGATAGACCCTGTGACTTTTCAGTGTCAGGCTGTATGTATGTTTGAGCCGGGTGCCCAATTTTCAGTGTCGGGGCCTGTAGGGTTTGATAGACCCTTTGTGACTTTTACAGTGTAAAGGCGTATGTTGTTTAAAACCCTGGGGACTTTTCAGTGTCAGGCTGTATGTAAATAGACCCTTTTGACTTTTCCCCCATTGCCTCGGCGTATGTATGAAGAGCCCTTGCATTACACGGTCAGGTTTGTATTTTATGATCGAGCCTGTGACATTAAAATTTCAGGGGGGGTCTGTATGTATGATAGACCCCTGGGGACTTTAAACTTGTCGGGCCCTGTATGTTTTCCCGACCCTGTGACATTACATGTGGCTTTTTGGTATGATAGAGCCTGTGACATTACAGTGTCAGGCTGTACAATAGAGCTGTGACATTACAGTGTCAGGCTGTATAATAGAGCATATGACATTACAGTGTCAGGCTGTATGTATGATAGAGCCTGTTTTCATTGCATTTTCAGCCTGTATAAAAACCTTTTACATTACAGTGTCCGGGTCTGTTACATTACAGTTTTATATGATAGAGAAGATCGTTACATACCACTCCAGCCTACACGACAGACCGGCTTGAATCCTGTCTACGTCAGGCTCTAATTTAGATAGATAGACAAATACCTTGCCAGACTGAATGCTACGACAGGCGGACGGAAGGATCATTACTGTACATTTGCAGGCCAAACGGTTCGCTGTCATGGCAATAAGCACGGGTGATCCCAAAGACATCACATTAAATTGCCCGTGTCTTTAATTAATGGGCGGCCAGAAAAAGAGTGTCCATTAAGACGTCCAGTTGAATCAGTCTCCGTGACCACTGCAGTTGGCTACAAAGGGATAGAGGTCATCAGGCCTCAGGGTCTAGAGGAGTAGAGGAGGAGGAGGAGAGGAGGAGGAGGAGGAGGAGGACTAGCTATTACGTGGTCATTACCTAGAAGCCGATGTATGTGCCCAGGAGAATTCCGCTGCTGCTTCCCTGGCATTGTCACTGACAGGCTGATTGGAATGGAATGACACATTTCCCTCTGTTACCCTCATCTTTCTTCTGTCTTCTGTCTCTCTCTCCGACTGAATCTGTCTCTGTCTCTCTCTGTCTCTTTCTCTCTCTGACTTAATCTGTCTCTGTCTGTCTCTGTCTCTCTCTGTCTCTGTCTCTATCTGTCTCTGTCTCTCTCTGTCTCTGCCTCTCCCTCTCTCTCCTTTCTGCCTCTCTCTCTGTCTCTTTCTCCTCTCTGTCTCTCTCTGTCCCTCTCTCTGTCTCTCTGTATCTGATTGTCTGTCTGTCTATCCATCCATCCATCCATCCACACATCCCTCCCTCTATCTATCTATCTATCTATCTATCTATCTATCTATCTATCTATCTATCTATCTATCTATCTATCTATCTAGTATTGGGTTATTATTATTAAGATGTATCCCTAACGGGCGGGGACTGGATGTAAAAAAGCATATGTGTGCTTATTCATTATCCTATCTATCTATCTATCTATCTATCTATCTATCTATCTATCTATCTATCTATCTATCTATCTATCTATCCATCCATCTATCTATCTATCTATCTATCTATCTATCTATCTATCTATCTATCTATCTATCTATCTATCTATCTATCTAGTATTGGGTTATTATTATTAAGATGTATCTCTAACGGGCGGGTACTGGATGTAAAAAAGCACATGTGTGCTTATTCATTATCCTCGAAATAAAAGAAATTGTCATTGTCATTGTCATTGTCTATCTATCTATATCTATCTATCTATCTATCTATCTATCTATCTATCTATCTATCTATCTATCTATCTATCTATCTATCTATCTATCTGTCTGTCTGTCTGTCTGTCTGTCTATCTATCTTTCTATCTATCTATCTATTTATCTATCTATCTATCTATCTATCTATCTATCTATCTATCTATCTATCTATCTATCTATCTATCTATCTATCTATCTGTCTGTCTGTCTGTCTATGTCTCTCTCTCTCTCTCTCTCTCTCTCTCTCTCTCTCTCTCTCTCTCTCTCTTATCTCCATCTCTTTTCAGTCTTCCTTTTCCTTCCTAATGTTTTCTCCAACAAATCTCTTGTCTGTCTCTGAGAAAAAAAGTACATAGCTTGTTTCCATTCTTTAAAATTAAATAAACGATGGATCTACTGATTGTTTTTGGGCTGATCTACTCTCATTGGTTCTCCGTTGTCTTGTCTCTTTATGTCTTTGTTTCTCTGTCTATTCTCTCTGTCTCTTTCTCGTCTGGTCTGAGTCTGTCTGTCACTGTCTCTCTCTGTCTCTCTGTTTCTCTCCTTGTTTCTCTTGTCTTTGTCTCTCATGGTCTATGATCTCTGTATTTATGTCTCTGTCTCTTATCCTGTCTCCCTGTCTGTCTGTCTGTGTCTGTTTTCTCTCTCCCTCATCCTCGCCGCTCTGGTTTGAAGCATTATCAGTAAAATTCATCTTGTTAGGAATTGTATAAAGATCATTGTTGGTAGTGTGTTATTAATGTTTTTGAATGACGAACTTTAGCACATACAATGTTATAGTATCTGAAGGAATTGGCTGCTGCCTCTTTTCATCCATTCACACACTGTCAGCGAGATCAATGTTACTGTGGAAAGCTACATGATGTATGCTTACCTTTATGTCTTATGGGTGCGCGTGGTGTGGTCTATACTGTGTTTGTGTGTAGGGAAGGTGGAGTTTTTTATATTTTTGAGAAGCTGTGGGCTTTACGTCATTAAGTCATCATACATCATCTCTCTCATCAATCTCTCTCTCATCTCTCCTCACACTCCTCTCACTCGTCAGTCACTCTCTCTCTCTCTCTCTGTATCTGAAATAGTCATGTCTGATGGTAGTAGCCATGATGATGAAGGCGGCATAGTGGCAGCATGATGATGGTGGTGGTGATGTAGATGTTGAGATGATGATGGTGTGGTGATGTAAATGTTGAGAGATGGATGATGGTGGTGTGAGGAGATGTTGAGGATGATGGTGTTGGTGATGCAGAATGTGAAGAGATGGTGAATTAGAAAATATAGAGGGTGAACTGATGAAGGAGGTGATGTGGATGGTGAAATGATGGTAAACGGTAGTGATGTGGATGTTAGGGTGATGTAGTGTACTGCTAGATGCTGAAAATGATTGTGATTGATGATGAATGTATCGGGTGAAAAAAGACCTATGAAGTGATGCTATAGGGAAAATTATTGTGGTGGAGTTGAGGTGACGATGTACATGGTGACTACAAAGGCATGTAATTTCGAAAATGATTATGGAAATGACGATGTTAGATACTGAAACATGATGATAGCTAGGATGATGCAAATGTTCCAAAGGTCGTGACCATATACAGTTATTGATGATTATAATAAAATATTGATGAGGAATTATGCGGATTTCAAAAAGATGATGGCGATGAAGACGAAATGCTGAGGTAGTGTTTACATGTAGATTCTGAAGGTGAGATAGTGATGATTATGTGGAATAGTGAAGGTGATGATGTGATGATGATGAATAACGATGTGGACTTGGGAAGGTGCGATGGTAACGAATGTGTAGAGTTGAAGATGATTGTGGTGATGGTGACTATGAATGAAGATGTTAAAGATGACCGATGGTGACATTGAGTATATTTTGAAATGACAATGGAAGAAATGAATGTGATGATGAAGATAATGATCATGACAATGATGTAAGTATGAAATGAGATCATAATAATACAGACAAAAGAAGACGATGATAGTGTAAATAATGAGGAGGTGATGTTGGTGATGATGGACGTGGATGATGACAGTAATTGATGGGTTATGTGGACATACTTGCTGCACTGCTCCTATATATATGAAGGTGCTGATAGCGAAGACATGTAGATGTTGAAGATGATGATGGGAATTGATATAACTAGAAGACATAAATGGATTCAGTATGCTTTGCAGAAGTGAAATGCGAAATGATATAACGTTTCTGCTAATTCCTACCTACCCCCTGCCGAAACATGTTATTTGCATATAGTGGGCCAAAGCCCGAAGTACAATACACTTTTCAATGTTTTCTCTCTACCAGTTCAGTGCTTCACATAGGGTAACATTGAAAGTAAAACGAAATACAACAGACTAAACAAATAATGAATTGATTTCCGGTAATGCTGGATAAACTATCACATAAGGAGACCATGGATGGCGATGTGAAGAGATGGTGGTCGCAAAACGAAAAAAAAAAAAAAATAAACTGGTTCTATTTTCAGCAGACTTCGTTTGGCTTTTCCACAATCATCAAGATTAGTTATGAACAAAGAAAACAGTGTTAGCCCATTGATCGTGTGCTGTAAACGCTGGATGTTGTTCTTTGCTCTCTCTAGGAACTATTTGATCTCAAGTTACAACCAGAGAAAATGCAGTGCAGGCTGAATAATGCGCTTGTTGAAATAGGCATGTTATCTAAAAGGAATAGTTAATTATGGAACTTTTTTCAGCGTAGACATTCCAGCTCCAAGGGAACTTGTGTTTACAGAAATTCGGAGCTTTCCCCATGTATAGTCACACATTCTGAAGAAGCAATCACACACTGGCTGACACGAACTCGTTATAAAGATAAATTGACGAATGCCCTTTAAATATTATGAATGTTGGTTAAAGAATTTAAGATAAGTGGGAAGTAAACCCTTGGGTTCGACAGATCGCAGTGTTTGAGTTTGTAAGAATTTCTTTTGGTCGGATGATCAAAAAGTATAATAGTGTATCCATGTTTTATTAAAACAAGATCTACAGACTTAAAGGTAAAGGTGTCCCAAAAACCTATGTGGTCGTTATTTATCTATTCTATTTTATTCTATTCTATTCTTTTATCTCGAGGATAATGGAATAAGCAATCATATGCTTTTTAATCCAGTCCCAGTTTGTATGCAGTTTTGTAAATTTTGTCATCCGTTCCCACCGTGCACACATTGGCCTACTCCTTATCCAAAACGGAGGGGTTTTAAACGAGTGCGCAAGATGTTCTGCGTGAGTTCGACCGAAGCAAATTCACGGGCCTCGGATAAGTCTCATTCCGAAAGACTTTGTAGGGAAATGTATCGGCACTGTTGTTAACATCAGATGAAAAAACCCTCATTGAACGAGAATCGAGCCCGTGCAGCATATAACGAAATCATCACTCTAACCACCTAGGCTATAAACCTAGGGGAGTGAGGTATCAAGACCTCAACTTCTTCAAGGGGCCAGCATATTGAGGGCGGCGCCCATCTCCCCTACCTCGCTGCTTACCTTCCCTGACCCTAAAGAGGGCAGGTACTCCCCATTACAGCTGGGTGAACAGGGGAAACTGGTACTGGAAGCCTAAGTCGCGCAAACTTTCACCTTCTAACTGGTAAACCAAACGCTCGATGCTGCTTAATAAAAAAAAAAATAAAAAAAAAGAAAAAAAAGAAAAAAAAAAAAATAAAAAAACCGTCTTACTGGGAGAAACGACACTCGGACCACTGAGCTATCCCATCGCCTTGACTATGGTGGAAATATTAGAATGACAATATGTACAACAAGGTCTGTTTTGCTCAGTATAGGCTTTTTGAAACATGTTTTATAGCAATGTATATTGACATAGTGGGTGGCGGGGTGAAATTATTTCACCAACAGGAGAATAAGGTGACCCTACCTTCCCTCCGCTAAGCCTGTTGGGAGTTCCTTGGGCAAGATCGGTACCCACTTAGCAGCCCCCAAACAGTTACGTGGAAGTCCATGAGAAGGCAGGGACGGATGATGTGTTGAGCAGCCGAATAGATTTTTGGGAACTGCAACACATCAAAGTGTTAGGCAGATGGTACTATATGAGTACCAATGGCAAATACAATCCGTCATACGAGCACTGCTCTATAGAAAGTAATTTGCACGCCATACGATAGGGTATACTTCTGCAAAGAATTCATGGTAATCAGAAAGAAACAGATCCAGATAACAGCGTGAAGGGGGCTTCCAGTTTAACTGAAGTACCTCGCTCGGTAAGGGTGATTATTATTGCGACAGTAACCCACCGATCGTCATCCAGCGCTGTCCGCATCAGAAAACCTCTCAGAATGGGTTACTGAATGTACGGACTATCTACAAAAAGGAAAATTGGAAAATCTCAAACAAAGAGAGACAAGAAATGGAAAGAATAACCAGCATTATACTAGACTTGCAGAATGAGATGAAAGGAGCAGGCTGCTTAACATCCGACAACTACACCAATTCTTTCTCCAGGAGGAGATCAACACCAGAAAAGGAGTGGCATGATCTAGTTCAAGAAACCTCAAAGTACCATCAAAGTTCTGGACTGTAAAAATACAGAGTCCTGATAGTAAAACGTAAGGCACACCTTTCGACATTGGAATATACAAAGTATATGCACCAACAGCTGATAAAGATGACGCAGAAATTGAAGGAGTTTTTTATGAAATATCGAAAAGCAATGAATCACTGAGATCACAGTATATCAGAATAAAAATGGGTGACCTCATTCAAAGGTAGGAAAAGGGGAAAGATGAAACCACAGTTGGCCCATTTGGAATAGGAGTGAGAAATGAAAGAGGAATAGCGGCTCTACCGGAATGGTGCAAGGAACAAAAGCTGCTGTCATAACACATGGTTTGGAAAACCAACCAATAAGATGCTGACAAGAAAAGCCCTGGCGACAGAACCAGGAATCAAATAGATAGCATCCTGATTGCAAGAACGCTCCGTAACTCTATAACATCCTTGTAAGTCCCTGCCAGGTGCCCGACTGTGAAGTGATCATGTCCCATTTATCGTGACAATGCACAAAATTGAAAAAGTTGTCAAAATCAAAAGAACACCCAAAACCTGCAAAAGAACATGCAACAAACTTCAAGAAAATCAAAGAGCAAAATACAGATCAAAGTTGGAACCAAATTCGATGGCCTAACAACCGCCACTACAGAGGAAAAAATGGACAGATGATGAAAGATAGCAATCACGAGAGCAGCAAAAGAATATATAACCAAGATCATAAATAAAAGGAACATAAGAAGTAGATGAGCTCCGAGATTTTAAACCTACTGGAAAACAGAGAAAGTCAAAAGTAGATGAAAAGAATAAAAGAACTCGACAAACTGTTTAAGAAAAAAATGTAATGAATGCAAGGAAGAATGATCAATATGCATGCAAAGAAATTGAAAAATGCAAATTTTGATAGCAAACTTAAGCAGGAAAAAATAAAAGATGTGACAGTGACGAAATCAACTGCAAAAACAGTTTATAGAAAGTCAGAGATGGAGATATACTCATGAAAAGAAGGATAGTCTTAACAGTGGTCAGAATACATCGAAAGTTATACCACGACGACAAATGTCCAAACTCCTCATATTAGCAACAGATGGCCACATAATCATGGAAGACGAAGTGAGGCATGCATCACAAGATGAAAAGTGTAAGGCGCCAGACCTGATGATATCCCATCTGAATTGATTAACGTCCTGATGAAGTGGAATTAAGGCAGTCACAAACTACTATACAATATAGATGAACAGGAGAGATTCGACAGATAAGAAGAAGTCCATCTACATTGCGATCCCTAAAGGAAAATTAACTGGGTAACACCTGAATGTGACCATATCGTACAAAACAGCCTGAAGAGCCCCCACCAAAGTTCTTTTTATCAATACCATGAAGAGAAATGAGAAATAAAATAACTTCTAACACCCATAAAATATCAGAAACGCAATTGGATTTCATGGCAACAAAGGCACAACATCAATCATCGCATTGAAAACCCTCATGAAAGATCCATCGAGGTCCCGAAAGAACTTGTACCTCTGCTTCAATGACTTCTCAAAAGCGTTCGACAAAGAACGACGCTCCGACTTGTTTGATATTCTGGCAGGGCTATACATCGACGGAAAGATCTTCGGTCCCTCCGAAACAATACTGGGAACAGGAACAGCCATTAGAGTCGATAATTACATCAGTCAATATAACCAATCTGCAAGGGGTGTGAGGCAGGGCTGCGTGATCTCGCCTGATTTATTTAATGTATAAAAATCTACGAATATTGAGAATCATGAGGGAATAGAGTAGGTGGCCACAACATCAACAACCTGAGATAATGCGATTGACACAAGAGTACCAGTCTTAATCGCCGAACTCTGAGAAAAACTGCAAAAGATTTTAACAACAGTAACAGACGAAAGCGAAAAGAAAGGAATACAGCTTAATGCAAAAGAAGACTGAATGCATGGTGATCTCGAAAAAAGCTGTTATCACTCACAAAAAATGCAACTAAGCCTTAAAGGAGAAGAATCCAGACAAGTAGAACACCTTTAAATACCTGGTTGTACAATCAACCCGCCCGGACGGCAAGTTGACACAGAAATCAAGAAGAGAATCGTCAATCTAAGGCAACTTTAACAACATAGAATAGCATTTTTCCCAACTGTAAATTAGCCTCAAAGACAAAGATTCCATGTTTGATAGCCCTACGTAAGGTCCAATCTTCTGTAACGGATGTAAGTGCTGGACCCTAGCCAAGGACACGAACAAATAAGCGGGGGGGGGGGAACCTTAGAAGCAGTGGATAATGTGGGTTCAACCGAGAATCATGAAAATCTCATGGACAAAAAGAAAAACTAATGCAGAATAATGGAAATGGCTGGGTACAAAGATCCCTTCTCAAAACCATCAGAGAAGACAGCTCATTTTCGGACATATAATCAGGGCGATGACTAGAGAAACTGTTATGGAGTGGCAAAATCTGTGGAAACAAGAGCAGAGGAAGACAACGAACAAAATTCACAGACAGCTTAAACAAATTCGCAACGAATAAAGAGGGCACCAACAATGAGCTCATGAGAGGGACCGAGAACAGGGAAGAATGGAGAGCCATGATCGTCGATGTCTGCAGGACCAGACCGGACACTTGAAGAAGAAGATATTGACGTAAAGATTAACCGTTATACACAATGTGCTCTAACTAGATTCCCATTTGGTGTTTCAGATATTGCTTGTCATCACTTCAGATATCACGATAACAGAAAAATTGAATCGAAACGGTCGTGTAATGCCCCCTAGGATGCCAGGGCCGTCAGTATAAATCGCATCCCCACCTTCGGAAATTCAGTGCTAAAACTATTATTCACTCGTTTACTTATCCGCTCTCTTTTGTTTCTGTCTTGTTCCTTTTCTTTCTTTCATCGCCTAAATGTTCTTTTTTTGCCTTCTGGTCCATTCCCTGCCTTTTCTCCCGGAAAGTCTTAAGATATAACAGTTCTCTCCACGCCGAAGTCGAAGCGCTGGCCTGACTCGCCAGGTGTGCAACGCATTTTCGCTGATGTGACAAGACAACAATATATGTACTGTCTGAACGTTCGAAGAAGAGGAAGCCGTCCGGTATTCGGTTTTGTATGCCAAACGCCAGAGAAGACAAACACTCCTTTTCTGTTTTGCTTGAGGTAACTTTTTGTTTTTTTCTTTTCGTGTTCATAGGCAGCTATAATCCTCTTCAGGAGAAGGCTATGGTCTAAAGCAGGAATATAACTGAATAAGTATACCTCTTTCACTGTGTATGGTATTGGGTTTAATTGTTTTATTATCAATGATGTAATCCCTAAGGGTGGGGATTGGATGTAAAAAAAAAGCACATGGGTGCTTATTCCCTTGTCTTTGTCATTGTCATTGTCATTCTCTCTCTCTCTCTCTCGCCCTCTCTCTCTCTCTGTTCTTTTATCCACACAACTGTCCAAGCTGTGGGTATACTAGATCCAGTATGTTAACATGTATGAATATGAATAGATCATTTTTGTTTTTATTCGAGATTAACAATGATCAAGTATACCTAAATCATGTTTGTCCCATAAAACCTACGAAGTATAAATGTTACAAGATTATATTCTGCTATGTGAGTTAAGATATGTCAATACCTAAGGATTATATTTGCTTCACCGGTTTGAAATGTATCATTTAAATTTATATAATACAGTTTAAATCTATTGAGTTAACAGGCCACAATATGTAATGGTAATAGATTTATAATAGGTAGGACAGCAACAACAAATAGACACACCGACAGATAGACAACAGACAATAGATGGATAGATAAGTAGATAGATTGATAAAATAGATAGATGAATAGATAGACAAGATAGACAGACAGATAGAAATAGAGACAGACAGATAGATAGATAGATAGACAGTAGATAGATAATAGACATTAGATAGAAAGATAGATAGACAGACAGCCAGGTCCATGTAATCATAAGCACAATCATACATCATACATACCTCCCATCTAACAAACCTCCATCTCCATCCATCCAACAACATACCTCCATCCATCCCATCCACCCATACCATCCAACCCAACCACGCCATCCAATCCCCCATCCATCCATCAATCCATCCATCCACCCACCCACCCACCCACCCACCCACCCCACCCACCATCCATCCCTACCATCCCATCCATCATCCATCCATCCATCCACCCATTTAATCTTCATGCTTGATTCATCGATCGATTGATTAATTGAGCGTTTGATTGATGATTTGACTAATTGATTGATTGGAAGATGGCTGGTCGAATTGAATTGGATAATTGATTGAATGATTGATTGGGTGACTGATTTGAGATATTGATTGAGTGATTGGTTGAGTTATTGTTGAGTGATTGAGTGAGCGCTTGATTGATTCATTGATCAGATTATTGCCATAAAAAAAAAGATGCCTTTACGCAGAGAAGAAAAATCAAGCCTGAGTTTAAAATGAAATTGAAACAAGCTGATTAAATTTAAATCAAGTCAAAATGACATGAGATTGAAATGAATGAAATGAAAACCTTCAGCCCACTCAATTTCTAGCTGTTTTATCTAACCAAATTGACAGAAGATAACATGCTTTTAAAAAAATCAAAAGTAAAGTTTACTTTATTTTCTCATTCTGGTTGTTTGGCTATTTAACGCTCAATACCCAATTTAAACAAAACGAAAAAGGGAGCAAACCACCAACCAACCAACCAAACCAAACCAACCAACCAACCAACCAACCAAACCAAACCACCAACCAACCAACCAACCAACCAACCAACCAACCAACAGCAAACCCCCACAACACTAAACACCCAACCAACCAACCACAAAAAACTAAATCACCCACACCACCCCTCACCAACCAACCAACCAACCAGCAAACTAATCACCCTCACCACCAACCAACCAGTAAACTAGTCCACCCAACAACCAACCAAACCAATCCAGAAAAACTAATCACCCCACCAACCAAGCCAAGCAACAGCCAAAAACCATTCAAAAATTCAGCCAGCCCAAACCAGCCAGCCAACCAGCTATACAGTCAAACCAACAAACGAACGAAATAAACAACCAACCAAAACCAAAAGCCAAAACCAAACCAAACCAAGACGGACATGAGAACAGCCAAGCTTCCAAGCGAAAAGCGGGCCAACTGCCACACCAAGAATAACAAACTAGTGTGCAAAGGATATCGGATAAAGTAAACGATGATTGCGATGGATTGCGTTGGTTACCAACCTTCCTAAAACTGAAAGAGCCTTTATGACAGAAGATGCTTGTCCAAGCGCCACCACCTATAAACCTAAACATATTAAAGCCGTCATGCGTCTGCTTTGATCACAGTTCTTGATTAAGCCAGTGACGCTGGGGGCAACAGCAAAGTGAGAGGCTGTATGACCAGTGGCTTTTCTTTCCCCCACTCATGAATTCACATTTACCAGCCTAGTCACTTAGTATCGACTATGACTCTCTGACCTAGGAGGCTTGACTGGCACAGTCCTTATTCGCAGCCTGGGCTAGCTAGGCCTTTGAGAACATATCCAAGCGCTGACTGCATATGCCCACTTGGCCGAGAGAGTGGATTTAAACTGTAGGCAAGCAAACTCACTATAATCAAATTCTTGCCCATTTTCTAAAACAGCAGCTGCCTCCTCTGCTGTTTTGGAGGTCATCGTCGGAACACTGACGCCAAACATACTGTACTCTGAAACGTGGCATCAGCATTGTCTCATCCACGAGAAGCTGTTTAGCATAGCAGCCTGTTCTCACTTTCAACGGAGGCGAATCTTTGAAGCTGGAGTGTGGATGTATATACACAGCAAGGTAGTTGAAGACGGCCCTTCAAGCAATCGTTGTTACCCTGTGTGCAGTTTACAGTCACCACTGTGGGTTCCATGATGTGATGAGGGAAGATGGGTGTCTATTCTGAGTGACCCCCAGGGTGCTTAAGCCACGAACGCCCAACAATAATGAAACAACGCAACCACCCCTCCCAAACCAGCACAGGAAGGAAACAAAACGATTTATGTTTGTTTTAGATCTGTTAATCTTTTAATAACTATCTCTATGCTTCTTGGATGGTTATATCTGAAAGTAAGATTTTCTTTTAATTCATGCTTGCTAGAACGATAAAGCTTCCCAGAACGGTGCGCACATGCAACCCACAGAAACACAGACCAACCACAGACACAACAAAACACACACACACCCTACACCTGCCCATGTATACAACATTCGCAAACAACAGCACCGCAGGGAAAGCATGATCAGGTGAGAGACGTTTGTCATTGTGCGCTATAAATTCACTGGTCACTGTTCACTGGTCCCAGTAACCCCCAGGTTCGTAGGGGCCTGCAGGGTGGACGAACGGGGGACCGGGGTCCATAGCGGGGGTTGGGGGAGTGCCGGGGGACACGAAGTCCTCCCCTGTCCAATACGGATGTCGTCGGCCCACTTTCTCCTCTTTTTTCCCCCCCGTCTTCTTTTCCCTGGACTGTTCCTTGCAGGATGGTCTTTGCAAGCCCTTTGACGTTGTTACGTGCCCATCCCCATCGAGTTTTTCCTTTTTTCGCCGTGGTCAGTAGGTCTTCATGGTCCGCATTGTTGATGATCATTCTGCGGACTTCATTGTTGGTGACAGGTCCTTGTTGAGATGCCAAGGACCCCCGAGGCACTCTTTACTGCTTGGATCCCCTTTTTTGTAGGCCCCGCGTTCAGTGCCCATGCCTCCATGCTAAAGCAGATTGAGGTGATAGGCGTTTAGAACTTTCCCTTTGGGTTTCCGAGGGGTATTTTTTCTCTCCATTATGTCTTCAGTCTCCCATTGCTGCTGCTTTTTGTGGCTCTTGCTAAGATTTCGGTCTTCGATACCTCCTACTTATGATGGCTCCAAGGTACTTGAAAGGTCAATGTCCCCAGTTCTTTTCCGCTAAAGGTGATTTTGGGTGGTGATTGGCTGGGCCTGTTTGACTGAGTTGGTTTTCTGGGCGCTATTTCCATCCGTTCGTGAGGTATTTTGTCCAGTTCTTCATAGGTTGGCCGTTCCCTTTATTTTGCCAACCGTCATGTCCGGCAAACCGGGTTGGGATTGTTTGCCTCCAATTTCTGATTGCCTGTGTGATTTCCAAGGCGTCAGTCATGATGCTTCGAGGAAAATGTTAAAAAAGGTCGGCGACAGAGACCTCCTTCGACCCCAAATGAGGTACGGAACCATTCCCCTACCGTGCCTGTACAGACTGCATGGTGGGGCCCTTTTAGTGAGTTCCTTGATGGTTTTGGGTCATTTTTTGGCCCCTGTGAATTTGTTCATGGTGGCCCAAGAGGTCAGCAATACTCTATCGAAGGCCTTCTTAAAATCAATGAAGACGGGGAAAAGTCTTTTGATGCTGTTATTTCTCACCAGAACCTCAGGTTGAATATTGTTTGTGGTTTCTATTTGCGGAAACCGGCCGCTCTTCGGGGTGATCTCTTTGCCTGTGGTTTTTAGCCTGTTAGGATTAAATTTAGCTGTTTACGGCATTTATTATGAGGGATTGTCCTTATTTTGGGCATGCGTAGATTTCCCTTTTTTGGGGAAGGATGAGAGTGGTGGGTCCATGGGGTAGGGCCCCTTCCGTCGCCAGATCTTGTTTCAGATCTTGAAAGATGTCGTCACGCTTTTCCCCCCGGTTGGGTCAGCTCTGCCGGGATGTTGTCGATTCCGCTGATTTCTTTCTTTAGCGATCTAATTGCATTCTATTCCTCGGTAGAATTGGGAAGTTGTCTTTATTTGGGGTGAGGCTTGGCTTGCAAGTACACTGGGGTCGCCTAGCGTTTGATGATTGTAGAGTTCGGAACATATTTCCGTCCATTGCCCCGATTTCCTTTTTTTCTGTTAGGCAATTCCCCCTTTGTCCGGATGTTACTGACTCTGCCCGTTTCTGTTTGGTGAGCTCTTTCACAATCTGGTTTTTAAACCCTTTTCTATTTTTTTTTGTCAGGCTCTCTTCGATTTTTGTAATTGTTTTTCTATCCTTCTCCTTGGTCTTCCCTTCTCTCCCGATTTTTTTTTTTTACTTCTCGTATTCAATGCTCCCGTAGTGTTTTCTCCCTTTTCCCCGGTTCACTTTTTTCACACTATTCAAGATTTATCTGTGACCCCGGG